>JARHVA010003025.1:542500-735000 GCA_037957365.1 Torreya grandis
ATGTTAGACCCCAACCAATATATACTGACCCATATAGGGGCTAAGATCCTCAACCCTTGTTGGTAATTCCCCCATGTTATCAAAATTTAAACCCCCACCGCCCATTTCCAAGTCCCCATAAGGGGTCACCCAATTTATGTCTTCCCCATCTCCTACTATTATATTTTATTTATCATAAACCCCTTTAGGGGTGAATGATTTAGATTTAGATCAGGGGTTTGTAACCCTCAACTGTAAGGCTATTATGCATCACTCACGTAGTCCCTTTCCCTCTAAAGATGGGGATTATGTGCCAAACAAAAGGTAACCCTTTAATTTTGGAGACTTTTCTCTTCCAAAATTGGCTTTAAATTAGTTCTCAACCCTATCCAACCTCACTGAGGGAAATGATATGAATTTGGAAATTTCCTAATGATAGTTTATTCTTGGAATGTTAGAGGAATCATTGATCTAACATGTAAGTATATGGTCAAGAACAATTGTCATCACTTTTCTCAAATTAACGTTTTATGCATGAAATAATTCAAAATTTCTAGATTTTTTCTTCAATTTTCAACTCACATTACTTGGTCTGGGGTCCTTTATTCAGCCTACTATCATAAGTATAGCTGTGGGGGAGTTGTCACCCTGTTGGCTCCTCATATCTCAAAATATCATTTCTTGGGGTTTCAACCCCACACAATGGGTGGTTTGTAATATTTTCAACTTTGATGATCACATCATTAGTCTTGTCAACTTATATTCCTCTAATGATGTTGTGGAATACACTTTACTCTAGTGATGATTGTCTAATTCCCTTTATATGCATATTGGATTCTTTGTGGTGACTTCAATATGATCAAATCTATAGAAGATAAAGAAGGTCACCTTACCATGAGATGGTGTGTAGGAGAATGTGAAGCTTAGTTTTACATGCAAAGTAAACTAGGGGTGTTTGACCTTAACCATCACATAAGGGGAGTTTAAAATTCTATGTGGTTCACATAGTCAAATTTACATCAAGGAGAAGATCGAATCCTCAAATGTCTTAATCATGCCCTAATTTCTAAGAAAGATATATTATTTTTCACTCCTATTCATGACTGGCCTATGTCTATGATTCTTGATACTTTTTATCTAACCATCATCCCATTTGTTTCTACATATAATGGACCTCTCCTCAGGTTAAACCTAGGGGTTCCCAGTTTTACCTCGATAGTTCCCATCTCAAGCATGAGTAGACTATTGAGCATATCATCAAGATTTATAACTTGGCTCCTAGACCCACATGAGACATTGGTTAGATTGAGTGGTGGTCTGATGTTATATCTCATACCACTTTTTTCCTCTAAATCTATGGAAAACAAACAACTCTCTTCAGGCAATACATTCACAATCTTACAAAACATGAATAACTTAAGGTTTCAAAAGAATTAGAAGTTTTAACTTTAAAGCCTCATTTATAGACTTAGGCTATCATGTGGAGACATAAAATTGAGGTTTTGGAAGCTTATAGGGACAAATAAGTTCAACTTTGAGAAAGGATGCATTGGTTTAAGGTAGGAGACAAAGTAACCAAGGAATTTTTTTCTTTCCTTTATTAAAGACAAGATAATAAAAAAATTAAAGACATTAGAAGTGATTCAGATAGTCTTAATATATTACCTAATGTCCTCCAATCCTTTTTGCATCACTACCATGGTGTCTTTTTGGCACAACTTTTATCTATTGCTCATGAAGTTTCCCTCTCTTAATGTCTTATTGTGGTCCCTTGTAAACTCTCAAAATTATAGAGAGTTATTTGTGATAGACCACTCAATATAAATGACCTTAAAGAAGATCCTATGTAGATGGCCTATGATAAATCCCCAATTATTGATGGATTTCCCTATGAATTTTATCAAACCATTTGGGATATAGTTGGGCCCGATCTTTATAAAATCTATTCTAAAGCCATCTTGACCAAATATTTAGGTCATCTCATCAATTAGGGAAACATCAAATTCATTCCCAAGGTAGGGGAACCTGAGGTAATTACCAATTGGAGACCCATCACTTTTCTCAATGTTTCCTATAAAATCATAGCTAAAGCATTAGCTCTTAGAATTGAATACTTGCTTCCCTTAATTGTGAGAAGTGAGTAAATTGGCTTCATTCAACATAGATATATTCTAGATAATGTTATTTATAATCTGGGAAGGTATGGAATGGGATATAATATCTACCAAAATACATTGTTCATTAAGATTGATTTTGATAAAGTCTATGATTAGATTGAATGGCCTTTTATCATAGCTATGCTTCAGTCTCTAGGGTTTAGTCCCACGTTTGTTCACACCATCAATATGTTGGGGTTTGTATTACCATAAATGGCTCCCAATATAAAAACTTTTATCTCCATAATACATCAAATAGGTTTGTCCCCTCTCCTTCACTTTATGTTTTGGCTGTAGAAGGATTTAGTTATCTATTGGCTAGTTATGCTTCCAAGGGCTTGGTCAAGATGATCTCTCTTCCTAATTTAGATCACTAGTTAATTAATGGGAACTTTTATAATGTTTCATTCCTGACTCTATAGGAGGATGAATACTCTATCAAACATTCCATGTAATGTCTAGATATCTTTTCCCTTACATCTAGGTCGTGCATTCAATGGTGTAAGACTTAGTGCTATCACCAATCTCTATTACCTAAAATTCCTTAGCTAGAGGAATACATGTGGTAATGGATCCTTCTTAGGGTTTATTTTAAATTCTTATGCATTTTAGTTGATTATAGATCCTCTCCTATAGAATTATGGTCTTATGTGGTTCAAAGAGTTGAGAAAAAAAATCTCCTTTTGGATCACTAAACCTTTGACTTTGGCCATGAAATTACATATTTGTTCTAAGGTGTTAACTATTAATCATGTTTACTATTCATAATTTTTGAATCCTTATAATTCCTCTTATGTGAATCTTGAATATTTTTTTTGAGACTTTATCTAGGCCTATTCTAAGGGGCACTAGGGTTTTCATTGATTCTTTTGGGCTATCTATTGTCAACCTAAAGAAGCTACTGGGATGGGACTCATAGACATCAATATTTAGGGGATCTCTCTTGGGTTTAAATGGATTATTATAAGATTGAAAGAGGATGAATCCCAAATTATTTTTTTGGGGTACTACATCTCTCAAGGTTGCCCACTCGATAGAAAAGCTTATTGAGGCATTCAATTTCACTGTGCGCTTATTGGTGATAGTCAAATTAGGGGGAACTTTTATCATGTAAAGTATTTATAAGGCATGGAAAAAGATCAAACCCCACCTCATTTGGGTGGGGGATTGGTTTATAAGTGGTCTTTCTCTAAAATCCTAATCATTATGGTGGTCTCCCTAGCTGAACTTCCATAATGTCCCCTTTTCCATGGTCTTCTAGATCAAAATCTTGAGGCTATTTAGGAAAGGTAATCTTAGGGTTGGTGATTTAATTTGTAATAAATATAGGTATTAGATCCATTTTATTATGATAAAATCCAAATTACATCTTTATAAGGAAGATTTAAAAGCCAATTTTGAATTATAAAGTTTTATACCTGATGAATAATTACACAAAATTGAAGTTTATTCTCTCATGTTGTGGAGGAAGGACTAGTCTTGGCCTACAACCACACCATTTAATTGATACTCTCCTTTATTGTGTTAAAATTTATTGGAAACTTAACATATTGATACTAAATGTCCTCAATAATTGGTTGTCTTTCCAATTCCTATATTAGGTTTGGGCCTAGAGATTTGATATTTATCTAAGCAACTTGTATTGAGCCCAAATAAGCCCATTTCCTTTGGTGTATCCTCTCCCAAGGTCTACCCACGGTAAAAATTTCAAGAACATGGGGGTTTTAAATACCACTTGCCTAGCTTATTATCACTCAAAAAATATCAAACATCTCTTTTGGTTTTTCCTCAAGCCCAGCTAGCTTAGGGATGGACTCATACCCTTTTCAAACTATTTAGGCCTAAAATTATCACTTGGAAAATTGTTCTCCTAGGAATCTACCCTATTTCTTACAATATATAACAAATTATTGTAGATTATCTATACTTATATTTTGTTTTATATTTGAAAATCTAGAAATCAAGTGTCTTTTAATAATGAAACTAAGTAAAAAAGTTTTTTTATAATTAATAAATTTTTTATGATGCTAATGTTACTACTAGCCATTTTAGCCCACATGCAAAGATTTTTCATAGATAGATCAACTGAGTAGAGTCATTATTGAAATGGATGATTAATAAGTGACTTGGGCAAGCCTAAAAGAACCAGGCCATCATCAAACATCATTCATAAATTAACAAAATAAGATGGTTGTATATTTAATAGATTCACTTAGAAAGCCTCTTAGGCTAAAAGATTGCATGTACATTATGTTTTTCATGCTTAAATCATCCTCTAAAAATTTCATATCTTGATGTCTTTTTTATCTCAAGATATATAGATTCAAAGTTAAACCAACAGTTCAGGACGTGCATGAAGATGTCAAGATAAAGCTAATAAAAGTAACCATTTTGGTTCAAATGATCCTAAGGTCGAACATAGATCTAATAGGTGTCAAGATATCAAGAGTTTGGGTAGAAGATAAATGGAATGCATAAGGTCAAAGAGTGAAAAAGTGCCTAGAATAAGATCAATAGTTGATGTTCAATCAGATCAAAAGATCTAATGATGAGTGGGTGAGGATAATGTTAGTGGGTTTAGGCAGATCCAATAGAATGCATTCAATCATGCCATGAAAATTTCATGGTGTGAATTAGGGTAAAAGAGTCATAGGATCTTAAGATTAAATGCAATAGTGCCAAGTGTCATGATCATAGTGAACATGGTGATCAACAATATGCATTTAATCTTATTGATAAAATAAACATCATGCATTAAGTCGTGTAAATAAGATCAATGGTACGTAGGTACATAATCTCAAATAAAATGTAAAGACACCACATGGCACAAGCATGAATGCATATGGATCTGATATTAGGATCCTAAGAAGGGATGTCCAACTAACAAATGGCATAATTCTAGAAACCCAGATCAAGATCAATGGTTGATATCAAAAATTGAAGCGTTGAGACTTTAAATGGAAATCAAATATGGTCAAGGTCAAACTAGAGAAAATATTTCAAGGGGATGCGATGAAGGAAGACACATCAACTTTGATGGGTTTATTTCCAAAACTAGAAAAATGATTATGACCCTTCTCTCCATTCTTACATGCCACAAATGAACTAGTAAGGAACAATCAACATTAAAACAAGATCACAACTGATTGATACATCTATTATAATTGAATCAATGCTAAAATTTATCTTTAAAATGACTTGATCCCACTATTATAACTATAAGGAGCATCAATAAAAGCTATGAATATATTGAAAGGGATTGATATGATTATTATAGACACCTTCTAGAAGTAATCTTAGGTATTATGATCCTTCTAGAAGTAATATTAAGCATTATGATATTTTATAACTAAATAAACACTGAATGATTAGAAATCTTGGTCATTATGATCCCTTCTCCATATTTATATGAATGATCCCCATATCTCTCATCCCATTCTACTATAAATAGAAGATTTTAAGCCTTGAAAAAGATCCCTCTCTTGGGCATAACATGACTAGGTTTGAGAAAGAGGACTTGAATAATCCCCTTCTCAGATAGGGTGCAACCTAGGACACCAAAAATTACCCTTCAAATATAGAGTCAAATAGATAAGGTCTGACTTGAGATTCATCATCTTTAGCTCCTCCAAGATCATTAGGGGAATGCTCCTTGTGTAGTCATCCATGAGCCTATTGATCCCCTTCCTCACCACTCCCTTTTTAGGGGTCATGGGCATGATGGAAATCACCACCAATATCATAGCTATAGGTCTCAAAGTTGGAGGGTCTCCTCTCCTCACTTTCACTAGTCATATCCTCCTTGAGGATATGATAGAGTCAATAGAGATAGTGGATGTGGGGGGGGGTAGAGACCCCCCCATAGGATAAATTATTATAGTCAATGTTATCCATCTCTCCTCCCTAATAGTATTATTAGCTATAGTATGATTTTGAAGTTAACTAGTAGGATGATGGATGGTACCTTATCCAAATTAAATAGGATCCCTTGGCCCAATATGACTAGGGAGGAAAGCCTCAAGACCCTCTACATCTATCTCCTCTGTTAGCCATCATGTTTGCGAATTATGCTTAGTTTTTCCTTATTATTTGTGTTATTTCATTATCTTTTTTTATTTATGTGCACTTGAGTTAGTTTAACTATGGTTATTGGCTGAGTTGTGGCCTTTATTAGACTTTTATTTCTCCTAAGGCTTCTTTAGCTTGGTGTGGCTTTTGGGCTATGTCTTTTCCACCCATTTTTTTATATGATTAATATTGTACTATAAGTTTTTTTTTAAATTAATAAAAGTGGGGTTTTTAATTAAAATAATAATAATGAACCCTATTTCAATCTTTAATCATTCTTTACATAGTTTATTTTGAGTGCTTACTATTTCTTATAGAAACCAAGTGCATAGATTATTATTGAAGTATTATTATTGGGGTCTAAGTTGGCATTCTCCCTTAATATTTTTGGCTGATAGGTAAGAATTTATTTGCATGTATGGATATTTTAAATGACAGATTTTTGGTTTTTTTAGGTCCTAGATCTACCAAAACTCTTAGAGCCCTAGGAGATGAGCCAATGAGGAAGCACCACATGTATTTTTCTAGTCTTACATTGTCAGAGCCACAAAAAACAAACCAATGAGGATAATCTCAATGTTTCTTATTAGTCATACAATGTTAGAGCTCTCAAATCCTTGGGAGCTCAAACCAATGACGATATGCCATATGTTTTCTACCAGTCCCATAATATAAGAGATATAAAAGTAATATGATCTTGAATCAATGAGGAGATGCCATATGTTTTATTATAGTCCCATGGTGTTAGAGTTTTTAGAGCCCCAAAGGTCTGAACAAATGAGGAGATGACACATTTATTCCCAATCTCATAGTGTCAAAGCTATCAGATCCCTAGGAGACCAAATCGATGAGCAGATCCCATGTGTTTACTACTAATCCTATGGTTTTAGAGTATTTTTAACCATAAGAGTCCATAAAAATGAGGAATATCCATTTTTTTATATTGTTACCTCAAATTCAAAGATTTAAGAGCCCTAGGGATGTTTGGGTGTGTTGAAATGATCCATGTGTACTTATATACACTCAAATAGTAGAAGGTCTTAGAATGCCCTGATAAATTCAAAATAGAGTATGTATAAAAAATACTAATCCAATTATAAAATGTCATGTTTAAATAGTGAATAAATGAAACCAACATAGGTATGTAGAGCTATCAAGACACAAGGTTCCCCACTAAGTCTAGTCAATATATTTCTCATCCAACCCACCAATATTAAAATGACATGTGGCCAACCTTGAGTATATTTTTAGTGCCATGATGTCTAATTATAGGTGTGTGCCTACCATGATATTCATGTTTATGAGCTTGTTAAGTGAAAAATGTGACCCAATAGATGGAGGGGTCCCATCATCATCAATTAGTTTAAAACTAATGCCAAACTAGGAAAACAACTAATTAGATCTCATGACATTAACTCATATTTTAATTCATGTGATGTGAGCCCACCAAAACCATTACCATAGATATATTATATATCCCATAAGATTGCATCGATATTGGATTTACCTTTATCTATTCTACACCTCTTAATCATTCAGAGACCCTTGCCTTGATTTCATTCCCAAGTTCATAGTATCTATTTTATTAAATTTTACACCTTGAGCTTTGATAGTTTAGTGATGGAAACATCATCTCCCAATATATTAGTGCCATAATATTTTGACACTATGTTCCTATAGGGGATCATGAGACATAAACATTATAATGATATATTTAAATCCATTAAAAATATATAACTACCTAGTAGTGATGATGAGCTTGAAGATGACAAGGTGGAATTCCCAGCTAAAATGATATCCCTCATGTCATTAGGACTAGATAAAGTGACTGTTAAATTGAAAATTTTCCCATGCAAAAATATCATTGGTAACCTTTTGATCCCTTTGAGATGAAACAAGGACATTGTGTGCTCTCCAGATTTCAAATTTAGTATTGTGGACATCTCTAAGCTGAAATTTAAATAGTATTAAAATATCCTAGAGTACACTATCACATATGACAAGGAGATCATGGATGCCTAGACTAAGACCCATAACACATATGATGTCCTTAAGTACTAAGATGAGGACCAAGATCACTATAAAAGAAAAACAAACCCTGATTCATACATAATTAGAACCTTCATGGAAGATGTGCACACATGTATGATTCTACTCAATCATTTTTTTAGGGTAAGTGATATAATGCATGCTAACAAATTATATCCCCCCTAAACATTATCATAAAGGGAGATGACATACCAAATTTAGGGAGCCTCATCATGTTTAATCTCACTCAATAGGTATATGAAGTTTGTGCAAGCAATAATTTTTACACATGATGTCTTACATAGTGCATGTTGTATGTGCCACCTTGGACTTCAAGAGTTTGACATTTCCACAATGGGTACCAATGGGGTGTATGGTTAATGTCATGTTTTAAAAAATAGACATTAACCAATTTAAAAATCATATATGGGACATATATGACCACTTTGACCCCATTATTTATTGATCCATTAAGGAGATATTAATGACAAGGCTCTCAGATGAGATCTAGCTTCATTGTATCCCATTGGTGCCTAATAATACTATAGTGATAGTAACATGTTCAAAGTGGATGGTATTATAGGGGATCTTCTCTTCCTACCATATAAAGTCTCAAAATAATTCTTAGAGTAGGAAAAATCCTACCAATTATCCAATAGTGTCATGGGTTTGCCTTGCTATAAGGTAAAATACATACCCTAATTTCCATATAGTCATTAGTTGCCAAGAGTACAAAATAATTCAAGAATTAAAAGCCATGGACCAACATTGGGGCTCATTTAGTTTGGAAAAGGTAAACATATAAAATGGTATCCTCAAATTATAACATGTGCTCATGTGAATAAATACTAAATGTACCTTAATATCACATACCACCATGAGGGATACTTAAATGATGCAATTCACCTTAATCTGGTAGATGACATAGAAGTGATTTCAACTATAGATGAGGTAGCCTAATAGAAGGATAAAAAGGAAGCACATCTTGGACCCATTTTTTAAGAGAGACCTACTCCTCCACAA
Source organism: Torreya grandis (assembly GCA_037957365.1). Taxonomy (NCBI): domain Eukaryota; kingdom Viridiplantae; phylum Streptophyta; class Pinopsida; order Cupressales; family Taxaceae; genus Torreya; species Torreya grandis. Next base: position 551,755 of record JARHVA010003025.1, read on the forward strand.
GCACCTTAACTATATCAAGTCCTTTTACATCAAGGGGTCTTGACAACCATAACTCCATTAGCTTCAACATCTAATTTACCTACATCCACCTCTCAAGTAAGCTAATCTAATTCTACCCAATCTCTTCATTTCATAATCATTTCATATTATCTAGGGATCCCATCTTGGTAGCAACCTGTGGAATTATCAGAGCTATCAATAATCTAAGCAATCCCTTCCCACCCCCTTTGGTTTTCCAACATAGATGTCATTGACCCCTATTGTGGTCCCTCATATAATAACTCATGAAAGTAACCAAACTCCCCTACTCCATTGGACCCATTTTCCTTCACTGTTCCAATCTAATCAACCCTAGTGAAACCTCCCCCTATGATGATTCCTCCTACATCAACTCTTACAAGTGCCTAGATTCCACTTAGCCCATTGGATTTAGTAATATTTTGGCTCCAAGCCTCTCAATTCCACCCAACTTCTTATAGATAATAAATATTAATTATATAGTACCTCAATCTTGTACACTTATAAAATAATTATCATGGTCATACCCTTCATCTCTAATACCTTCCCACTATTGAAAGGCTCGTGTTTGATATCTTTTTGTGCCAAATTTATTATTTATTAGTTTATCCATGTGTTATTTTGATGATAGGCCTTATATGATATGAAAATTTATTTAAACTTGATCAATATCATTCTCACCAGTTTTGAACTTATACCTATTTTTTAGCTTCCTAGAAACTTGTGTCTTAGCCAAATGCCTTGATGTAGGTATCTCTTTTATAACTAAGTGTTTAGTGCCTAAAATTCATCCAATTTTCAAATGTAACATGTCCTTATGGTTAGCTTAAGTATTTAGTTTAAGATATTTTTCCCAAGGATTGGTATATATATACGATCAATCCTCATTCATAACTCACTTAGAAATCACATAAAACACAAGGTAATTCACCAATAAGCACTCAATCAAGCATCTAAGTGAGAAAATCTTACCTATTCATACATATTTACATATCAGTCATAGGATTAGTATTTCTATAGGCTTGAAGCATTAAAATATAAACCCATGAGCCATATTTTCCAAGTTGCAAGCTAGTTCATTCTATGTACCTTCTTATCACATATTGCACCCTTTTGCACACACAAGCTAACATGTAGGGGAAACATACATAAGTTTGAGTCCATTTATAGAGTATTGAATATGTAGGTAGTACCCATTGATATAGGGTCCTCAGGGAAGCTTGAAACCATGAGCCCACATTTTTTACACATTCATTTTAAGGGTGAAGAAGCTAAGGTTTAATCATTTGATGAAGAGAGACAATACGTGCATATAATTTATATAAATTAGAAAAAAGGAAATAAAAAACCTAAAAGGATTTAATTGGTTGCACATAAAGAAATATACCAAGAACTTAATCAAGCATCCGAGTGAGAAAACCTACTCTATTCATACCTATTTCCATATTATTCATATGATTAATATTTTTATACGATTGAAGGATTCAACACAAGGCAATATACCACAAAGCACTCAATCAAGCATTTGAGTGAGAAAAACTACCCTATTCATACCTTAATACATATTAGTCGTAGGATTAGTATTTACATAGGCTTTAAGCAGTCAAAGAGTAACCCATGAGCCATATTTTCCAAGTTACAAGCTAGTTCATTATATGTACCTTCTTATCACATATTTCACCCTTTTTCACACACAAGCCAACATGTAGGGGAAAACTACATAAGTTTGATTCCCTTTCTAGAGTATTGAATATGTAGGTTGTACCCATTAATAAAGAGGTCCTTTGGGTAGATTGACACTGTGATCCCACTAACCCATTTTTTACACATTCATTTCAAGGGTGAATAAGCTAGGGTTTGATCATTCAATGAAGAGAAACAATTAGTGCATATGATTTATATACATCATAAGAAAGGAAATAAAAACCTAAAAGGATTACTATTTAATTAGTATTCCATACAATACACCTACATTTAGATCAAACACCTACATCAACACAACTATCCAAATCTGATGCAAGCCTCTAAAGCCAAAGAAGGTAAAATTTCAAGATCTGATAATTGTTCTAGGATCCTGATCCTATCCAATTCCATCTTGTTTCAGCCTAGATCTACATGTGCATAGTAAACTAGCTATCTACTCTTATTTTTAATTTATTTCAATATTAATTAATAATTATACTTTTTATTCTTAGCATATCTTAATATTTAAAATCAAAATATTATTTATCTAAATTTATAAATTAATTGACCTACTATTGATCTATTTATCACCCTTATGCTTAATCATTTTTATATTATCAACCCTATTCACCATTGTATCATCAATTTAGGGTTAAATATTTGGTAAACCCGACCTATGTGTCTTTATAATCCAAACCCTAATTTGGTTAGGGTTTTCTAATTTTTTTATTATTGTAATTTGTTTCAAATTCTAATTTTTTCATTTATAAGAATGGAAAATGTTAATAAAAAAACTTATTTTCAAATAGAACATAAATAAATATTAGCTACTCATATCAATAATAACAAGGGCTTAATGGATGTAATTTTGTATGTTACAAGAGATGAAATTAGGAAACATGATAATTCTAAGGGTTCCCCACCTAGTGATGGTGAATCCTTAGCTCATACTATAATTGATTCCATACCAATAACCCTCCCCTTGAGCACATTATTGGTTCATATTTATAATGGGGGCATGGTTTATGTGTTTACACAATTATTCTAAAAATAAATCATACTATGGCTACATCCTCCATTGGATACATTGGCCCTTGAACCCAATTATCAGTTTAATTAACTATATAAACTAACACTATAGGTACACCTCCTTTGGTGACTTCTCAAATTTCAAACCTCAATGATCAAATTGTGCAAGATCTTGTTGAAACTATAAAACTTTTTCAAGCTAAGGTTGAAAATATAAAAAAATTATATGAAGTCACCCTATGCTATTGATTCATAAGAGATGTTTCATAACCTTATTTCACCTAAAATATATTTTCACCCCTTACCAACTAATTTTGTTGAACTAAATTTAAAATTTTATGATGGCAAGGGTGATCTTGAACAACATATTCAATCTTTCTATGCATCATGACTTGATTATGCCTCCAATGATAAAATTTTGACCAGAATGTTTCCAATGAGCCTTAAGGACTATGATCTAAGGTGGTTCTATGATTTACCAATCTGATCAGTAAAATTATTCAAACCTCTTGTGGATCAATTTTTGGCACACTTTTATATCAACATTACCAAAAAGGTTTCCTATGCCCAAATTTCAAAGATCAAACAAGGAACTAATGAACCTATCAATATGTCTTGAGGTACAAGATAATTTTGGATAAAATGACCAATATAATGGTAGATAAAGAGATTCAAGACATCTTCAAGTAAATTTTACTTGGCCCATTACATGAGTCCATTATTTTCAAAAAGTTTAAATTTTTTGATGACTTATGAAATATTATTCGTGATCATGAAATTAAACTTATTGCATTGAACAAACTTATGAATATAGTAAACATACTGACTACATCCAATACCAAGTTTACTATTAAACCAAGTTACAAGGTGAAAATTATATATCATAAATAGGAAACAACTACTATGATTAATATAGTTTGATAACAACCCAATCAACTTATCTTATCCAATGCACAAAGGAGATAATTTTCATTCTTACCTAAGTCTCTAGCTTTATTACTTTTAAATATTTTGGAGTGTCACCTCATATCTATCCTTCCTTCTATAAAATTTGATATAAGTTGACCTCTACCCAAAGAGTATGAGGCAAATGATTATTTTGACTATCACCAAGGCCCTAATAATTCTATGAACAAATGCTTTACCTTGAATCATAATTTCCAAGACCTCATAAATGACCAATAAATTAAATTTGATGATCCTCCAAATTAATCAGGTTTACAACTTGGTGATAACCATAATTAAAATATATTTAACAATCCTTTGTAAGACCATTCTAAGAATTATATATAAGTGAAAATGGCATATAATGTATATAATCCTCCATCACATTATGGGCACCCATTATATGGGATTATTGGTGCTTATATATAACATATACCTCCCATGATTTAGATACCTTCTATTACATTCAATGACAATGATATTAAGGATGATGACTCAAATATTCATTCATTATTCATTCAAATATAAATTGATCACTAACCTATAAACAATGTTATGATTTATAATGGTGCTAGTGACAATGTTTGTACCATGACATGGCTTACAAATTTGGGTTATACACATGATGATTTTCACCCTTTGACAAAATTAGTTAGATAATTTCATGGGATATCATAACATTTTCTTAGTGAGATTGACTTGCCTTTATAGGTGGGTATGGCACATGTTGTTACTACCTTTTTAATTATACCTTACACTAATGTCTTTGATATGTTTTTGGGATGACCTTGGATATATACATTCCCTAAAATACCTTTTAGAATGCATCAATGTGTTAAATACATTCATGTCGACAAGGTAATAACAATTTCCATAATTCCTTATGAAAATCCACTTGAAAAAGAAAAGTTTATACCTAGGTAGTTAATTATCAAACCTAATAAAGTTAATCCTTCATGAAAGGTTAGGCAATAGATAATCCCCTTTCCTAGGTGGTGAGTACTTGAGATGGCATTAGATCAAAGATACACAGTGGATTCCATGTAATTGTCATCTACTACTACACATCATATTTTTTTACCTAGAGCAACTAAAAATATTCTTATTTATGCAATTCAAAGAAATAAAAAAGAATTCAATGATTGGTACTATTGGCATCCTAGGTTGAACCTAGCTAAGAAGGGGATTTTTAAAGTACTCTTGATCAAACCTAGTCCAACATGGGAATGACGCTAGGCTATGGGTCACCTAATATTGAGTTATACCTCTAAAGAAGGTGGGATTAATTTTGGGTCTATCACCTATACTTGAACCTAAACTAACATCTTTCTAGGAAAAGGGGAGAGAGATTAACAATAATCTATGAAAGCATATAAAAAGGAGGTGATACACCAAATGTTTTGATCATTATACTTGAATAAGACACACTATAAGACATATTCAAGAATACAAAAGATTACTTCACTCACTCTTTGATCATCCCTGACACAAGTATTTTAGATAAAGGCATGGACTAGTTATTAACCTAGCATGAGAGGGTAGTTATCCACTTCAAAACTAACCAACAGACTATACATACACTTAGAATGACCTGTGAGAACTATCAAAACACTACATGAAGGTGATAAAACTTAGATGGAGGTAAGGAAAACATACATTCACTTAACCACATCAATGAATTCATGAGACACACTTCAATTCATCTTGTACATGGATGAATTTAGTCTTTTATTGCATCATGTAGGTGTTATAATACAAATCTTGGTAGAGGCTAATCATACTAAAGAGTGGGATCAATTCAAGGCTTAAAAGATGATATTTATAGTAGAATGGGATGAGAGAGATGTGGATCATGCGTAGAAGGATGGAGAAGGGAGAATAATGATTGATATTTACAATCATCCATCATTGATTTAGTTACAAAATATCATAATGTCTAAGACTACTTCTAAAAAATGGATATAACAACTATATCAATCCCTTTCAATATATTTATAGTTTACATTGATGCTCCTCATGGTTAAAATAGTGAAATCAAGTCATTTAAAACTAAATTATGGAATCAAAGCAATTATAATAGCTAGATCAATCTATCATGATCTTGTTCTGATATGGATTGCTCCTTATTGGTTCATCTTTGGCATGTAAGAGTGGAGAAAATGGTCATAATCATGTTACTAGCTTTGGTGATGAACTCATTAAAACTGATGTGTTTACTTCCATAGAATTTCTTTAAACATTTTCTTTGGTTTAACCCCAACTGTATTTAGCTTTAACTTTTTATATTATCCCTTGATCTTCATATTAGTTTCTAAAAATGTGCCATATGTCAGCTACACATCCCTTCTTAGGATCCTACTATTAGCTCCATTTGCTTTCATGCTTGCACCACATGGTGGCCTCAAATTCAATATAAGATCATTATCTTATATACCATTGATCTTTCTTTGCATGGATCAAATGCATACCATTGATTTATCTGATAGTTTACATGGTTATGACACTTGGTAGGAACTTGTTCATCCTCAAGATCCTTTAAATCTTTGACCTTTGGTCATAACCAATCTACTTTGGTATGATGAAACATTATCCATTGATCTCTTTGGACCCACTAGCCTTATCAATAAATACACATTCTTATATATCTATTCAGGTACCCAAGATCTTGAAACTTGTCATCGATGTGTTTATATTGAATTTTTGACTTGATGCTTACCCTTGATCTTTGATGCATGATTAAATGTGTTCCATTGGATCTTTGGGACCCATTAACATCATAAAGTTACCAATTTCCATTAGAATTTATCCTAACTTCCAACATTTGGACACTTTTCAGTCATGCATTCAACCTTGAGACATTTGAATTCAAATAACTATTTTATGAGACTTAAACTTGACGTTTGTGTGCATGTTTCACTCTATAAGTCTTGTTGGGTGAATATTTTGTCACCAGCATACTGATGAGCAAAATAGGTCTGATCATCCATAGCAAGGGAGATTGGTCAATCCAAAGTTGTAGGTTTACCACGTCCAAAGGGGACAAATCTCTCCTCTCATCAAGGGGAGGTTCCCTATAAGTATGAAGGAGCTATATACTATAACTATAAGCAAAAAATAACACTCAGGGGTAGAATAATCCATCCATATCTCTTTTTTTAGAGATGATGTCAATAAATAGAGGAGAAAATCCTGGTGAAAACATTGAAGGCACTTATCTTCTTTCAGAAGTGTTCTTTCAAGAAACATCAGGAGTTATTTTAGGTAGTAAAAGTAATTGGTAACCAAGGGCGTAGTAACCAACAGCCTAAGATGTAGCACAAAGTCTCCACCTCAACTATCCAATAGTGAGATACGAAGGATAATGAGGGCACAAAGTCATCCCAAGGTCCTTTACATAGAAATAGAATATGAAAGATAATGAGGGTACAAAGTCATCCCAAGATACTTTACACAACAACATAAAGAAAACACACTAAAGGCAATTGTGGGGGCACAAAGTCTCTCCACAGTCGGCTTCAGGACACCTTCCTGATTACTTTCACTAGTTATACTTGCCAAATTAATAAACAAGAACACATTCAAAAGATAGACATAAGAACAATCTCCTAAAATGGTACAAGCTATAATAGTACAAAGTTTGCAAACAACTTGATTTCTCATTCAGATAAAATGATATGAACAACAATCTGAGCTCAAAGTCTCAGTATTCAAATTTTAATTTGGGTAGAGTTTTGCTTCTATATTATGAAGATCTCCTTTGAATAAAACATGATTTTACAATATATAGCCACCAAACAAGGCTTGGCACTCTTTCCCATGGGATGGCCCATGCTGCAGTCAATGCCTTCAATGCACCTTTAGTTCTATTTGCAGGGACCATGCTTGGAATGGCATATTGCCTTAACTATGGCATGTTCATTCATCTAATATGTCTCTTCCTAGGTCTAGATCATTTGGTCTATCCCCTCTGACATCTGTGCAACTGTCCATTTTGTCTTTACTCTAAGTGAGACAAATAGGGGGTGCCTTCAATGTTTTCAAGCCAAAATATTTGCTTAGTGTATTGTTCCACCTAATGAAATTACTTTTGCATAGATATTTTGGGCTTTTCCCTCTTTCTAATTTTGTCTTTTCTATCTTTATCTCTTCTTTGAATTTAAGCTCTCAGGGCTACGTTCCCAACTTTACTAGCTCTTTACGCTCCTTCTCTCAACATTTCTTCCCTTTGGCATTTTGGCCTTTGAATGCATTTGGGTCTACACTCAAGCCTTCAAAGATCAATGGTTATTTCATTATCATGAATTTGATGTCTGTGAGCCCATCACTTTCCTTGACATTTTCTTCAGCTTTGTCACTTGATCTTTCCCAAAGAGGACCTACCCTTCAGGGCCTTGAGAAATGGTCCACTTCCTTCAGTGAGAGCTTCCCACAAGGGTACCTACCCTTCAAGATCCTTTAGGTAGCCTTCAAGCTTTATTTCCTTTGGTGGAATTTTATTGGTTCCTTTCCTTTAGATGAAAAGTTTAAAGGAATTCCTTCATTGTTTCTTCCACTAGGCTTTTGATTTCTGTCAAGCTTTTGTCATTACTTTAGGCTTTTCCTTCAGACAAAAAGTTTGAAGGAATTCCTTCACTCACTTAGCCTTTGAAACTATCCACCTGCTCCCCACCTGCCCTCCACAAGCTCTATTTGACCTCTAAGGTTGCCTTTCAAAAAAGATGCAAGGGTCTATTTTGGCTCCAAAGTGCCCGCCGCAAGGGCACTTGTCCTTCAGGCTGTTGGAAGACCCCTTTGAACTTCTTGATTGAAAAATGGCTAAGTGTTGAACCCATTTATTTCATACATATTCCATAGAAACCAACCTATAGAGTCTATAGAAATGAGTTCATAGATCTGGGGGAGTTTGTAGATGTGAGAAATTGGCCTGCAGAGTCCATAGATTTAAGCCTGTAGAGTCCATAGTTTTGAGCCTGCAGAGTCTGTAGTATCCTTCCTATAGAGTCCATAGATTCAAGCCTATAGAGTCTATAGATTTTTGAGAAAGCTTTGAAAAATGAAGAACCTAAATGATCAAAACAATTTTTGAAAGGGGAAGAGAGGATTTTGGTTTGTAGGACCAAAATAGTTTAAATGTTGTCCCAAAAATGAGTGATATTTTTGGGGGACAATAGCTGGCTCCAATTGGGGAACTTCCTTTAGTTGAAAACTTGGAACAGTTGAGGGGAGTAGAAACTAGAATCTTTGGTGCCTTTAAGTGTGCCATTGGGCTATGGAGTCATGCTACCCAAAAAATAAAGGCTCCAAAAATGAAAATGAACAACACAAAGTGAAAACAAAGACTATACAAATATACATATGTATAGGTGAACTCATCTGATACTTCAAGAATTGAAGTGATTTAGGTGCTACCTATTGTGAGACAATGAAGATAGTGTTCTATCTTGATAAATCACCAAGAAACCATTTTGTCCCTAGAATTAGTGACGAGTGAATGGAACTCTTCACCAGGAATCACATTTTCTATGCACTCCTTTTGACTCTCTCTTCTTGCTCCATGGCAAGACGTGATCTTCAATCTGAAAACCGTAACTCCCTGCTCTCTCTATGAAGAGCTCCTTTTGCTAACTTTGGAGTACATTAGTATGGTCCACTACCATAGCTTTTTGTTCTACTAGTTTAGTCTAGCATATGTTTTGATTGTCAGCATTAAACTCCTGACAAACCATCAGCTCAACATCTCCTTTGGTGTGAAGGAGTTTGACATCTTGGTCTTAAGCAACCTTCAATTCAAACAATAGAGATTCACATTCGATAGTGTTGTTGGTGTTGCTAAACTACAACTCATATGAAGGAAAAATATCTCCTTGAGGAGATATCAACACAGTCTCGGATCTAGCATTGGTAGAAGAATTGCTACCATTAGATTCTAGGATCCAAACATCATCAAAAAATGATCTTCTATCAGATTTCTCTTCATTGGAAGTGGAAGATGATTTTTCATCTATACTACACCCTATCAATTATTCTAATGTCTTGTTTGAATCAATTTTTAGATTTCCACCTATAGGAATTTCATCTACAAAAACATGAACACCCTCTATGGTCAAGAAGTAATTACCCCTGCTTGAAGACTCAAATAGAATCTGAGCTTTAGGTGCTGATGTCTAAGTGACAACATATTTTGCTTCCTTTTTAGGAAGCAGCCTCTTCATAACACTTTTGATAGGGATCCTTGCCTTAGATAGGTCCATGCTCAACTCACCACCCACATCCTTGCAAAAATTTCATCCCAGCAGAATGCCATATGATGCTAGGACATCGGCCACCAGGACCATCATCTTGATTCTCTTTTCCAATAATGCCACAAATATAAATTGGGTGTCCTTGATTTGTCCCAATAGTGGCACTTGTTTATTCTCTATAGAGAAAAATATCCCAAATGTCTTGGTTAGTGTGAGACCAAGAGATTCAGCTACTTTGGTGGGCATGACATTGTCTGACGTACCTGAGTCTATGATGCAATTGTTCAACTGATGTCCATTTATCAGCAGGGAGACATAGAATGGTTTAGTCCTTCTGAAAGCAATAGGAGGAGCAATGACAAGGTTATTCCAAGTGGATGTGAGAGTCACCTTTGGAACAACTAGTCCTATAGGGATGATTTTATTCTTCACACATTCTACTAACCTATCCAACTGCTTAGGGTTGGATTGCAAGAATTCAAACTCAGACATTTGAATTTTAGTTTTCTTGACATGGTCATTTATGTCAAATGTCTAAAATGAACTAGGAACAAAGGATGGGAGTTCATCCTTTTGGTTTTTGGGAGGGGGAGGACTGGTCTACAAATTTGAAGTAGAAGGTGTAGGAATGCTTGATGTATTTACCTTTTTAGCAGTCACTAGGTCCTTTGGCTAGAAGGGCAGAGTGGTTCCCCACTTAGAAATTGAAATTGTAGGCTGAGTTCATTCCTCTATTATTTCTTTATCAGCTTGCTGGGCTGACTGATTCTTAGACTAGGTGAACACAGTGTATGATCCATCAAATGCTTCACCTTTACTTTTGGGTTCATGCTGGTAATTTAAGAAACCAATGTTGGAGTCACCAACTAATTCTTATTCTTCCTTAGTGAAGAGATTAGTGTCATTTTTAGAGTTCAATTCAGGTTGGAAGGAGAAATTTGATTTAGCCTTAAGATATCCAACTACTGAATTGGTTGGAGGTGCTTCAATGGCAAGGTTCCCCTATGGGGGAGGAAGATGGTTTGGTTTCCCTTGATTTCTGGTAGCATTTCCTTGGTATGAATGATTGGGGAATGTCCTCCTTAGTACATTTCCATACGAAGGAGTAGACATACCTTGGGAACTTGTCTTTTCAAGGCTAGTAGTTCATTTTCTAGATTTTGCACCATTTGATCAGTAGTGGCCATAGGTGAGTATTCAGATGATGAAGTGGATTTACCTTTGTTAGGATCTCTCCATATCTTTCCTGCCAAGATAAGGTCATCTTATACTTTAGTAGCCAAATCTTGAGCAGTAGCAAGGTCTATGTGGCTAGCCCATCTCAACAAAAAACTCACTTTAGGTACTTGTGAGTTGATGAAGAAGCATTTGAGGTTTTCAGGTGTTGGTTGAGTGATGGTAGGAATTTTGTTCCTGAGCTTGTCAAACTTGGTAATGAAATCCCTCATAGGCTCATGAGGCTCCTTCTTCATTTGTGTGAGCTAGGCTAGCAAAACATGTGCATTTTCTGTAGGCTTGAATCTTGTGTCGAACTTGGCTTTAAGTGTGTCCCAGTTAGTCACTGATCTAGCTTATAGATGGTAAAACTAGTCTACAGTAGTGCCTTATAGTGTTTCCACAAAGAGCCTGACTGCAACATCCTCAAATTCCACTCCTATTACACCATAGGCTATGCTGAAGGCTGTAATGTGTTCATCAGGATGAAATCTTCCATCACCAAAGAATTTAGAGAAATTCTTTCTTGAGCTGTGTGGAATTTCATGCAGAGGTGGAGTAAGATTTAGTGGGCCAAATGAGTTACCCCAGGGGCCTTGAACTACCATGATTAGATTATGAAAAAGAGGGATAATAAATCTAGGCAGTGTGTGGATGGGCAAAGCTCTACTAACAGCAAAAAAGGAAGCTCTACCTTGTGTTGGTGACCTAGTATGGGTAGGAGGAAGACTCCTAGTTCATTGAAGGTGAGGTTGTGGAGGAAACAAATCAAAATTGCTTTGCTGCACCAACTCAAAAATAGGGTCAACAACACCTTGAGATTTTTAGCTTCTTGTATAGTGTGGAGCTGCCAAATTGTAGAACAAAAATGGGAAAGAATTGGCCCTACTTTAGCTTAAATCTTGAGGCTTCAAACTGTGCATTCTATACTAATGGCTCTAGTTTTGTAGACCAGATAATATAATGGAGATGGAGGAAGATGGTAAGGCTATAATGATAATGGGTAAGACATGGAATGGAGTCACTAGAGTCTATAATGGATAAGGGTAGGGACTACTTCAATCTAAAACTTGAGGCTTCAGACTGCACGTTCATCCCTAGCAGAGTCACCAAAATACTATTGCATGAATATTTTGTCACTAGTGTACTGATGAGCAAAATAGGTCTTATCATCCACAGCAAGAGAGATTGGTCATCTAAAGTTGTAGGTTTACCACATCCAAAGGGAAAAAATCTCTCCTCTCATTAAGGGGAGGTTCCTTTTAAGTGTGAAGGAGCTATATACTATAACTATAAAGAAAATAACACTCAGGGGTAGAATAAACCATCCATCTCTCTTTTTTTAGAGATGATGTCAACAAACAGAGGAGAAAATCCTAGTGAAAACATTGAAGGCACTTCTCTTCTTTCAGAAGTGTTCTTGCAGGAAACAATAGGAGTTCTTTCAAGTAGTAAAAGTAACTGGTAACCAAGGGCCTAGTAACCAATATCTTGAGATGTAGCACAAAGTCTCCACCTTGATTTCCCAAGAGTGAGATACGAAGGACAATGAGGGCACAAATTCATCCCAAGGTCCTTTACATAAAAACATAATATGAAGGATAATGAGGGCACAAAGTCTCTCCACAGTCAGCTTCAGGACACCTCCCTGATTACTTTCACTAGTTCTACTTGCTAAATTAAATAAACAAGAACACATTCAGAAGAAAAACATAAGAACAATCTCCTAAAATGGTATAAGCTATAACAATACAAAGTCTGTAAACAACTTGCTTTCTCATTCAGATAAAATGATATGAACAACAATCTGAGCTCAAAGTCTCAATATTCACATTTTAATTTGGGCAAATTTTTGCTTATGTATTAGGAAGATCTCCTTTACATAAAATAGGATTTTATAATATATAGCCACCAAGCAAGGCTTGACACTCTTTCCCATGGAATGACCCACACTGCAGTGAATGCCTTCAATGTGCCTTTAGTTCTGTTTGGAGGGACCATACTTGGAATAGTGTATTGCCTTAACTATGGCATGTCCATTCATCTAATATGTCTCTTCTTAGGTCTAGATCATCTGGTTTATCCCCTCTGATGTCTACACAACTGTCCATTTTGTCTTTACTCCAAGTGAGACAAACAGGGGGTGCCTTTAATGTTTTCAAGCTAAAATATCTACTTAGTGGACTGTTTCACCTACTAAAATTAATTCTACATAGATATTTTGGGCTTTTTCCTCTTTTTACTTTTGTCTTTTCTAGCTTTGTCTCTTCTTAGAATTTAAGCTCTCAGGGCTACGTTCCTAGCTTTACTAGCTCTTTACGCTCCTTCTCTCAACATTTCTTCCCTTTGGTGTTTTGGCCTTTGAATGCATTTGGGTCCATGCTCAAGCCTTCAAAGATCAATAGTTATTTCATTACCACAAATTTATTGTCTATGGGCCCATCACTTTCCTTGGAAATTCCTTTGGCTTTGTCATTTGATCTTTCCTAGAGGTGACCTGCCCTTCGGGGCCTTGAGAAACAGTCCGCTTCCTTCGGTGAGAGCCTCTCGCAAGCGTACCTACCCTTTGGGATCCTTCAGGTGGCCTTCAAGATTTATTTCCTTCAGTGGAATTTTTTTGGTTCCTTTCCCTCAAATGAAAGTTTGAAGGAATTCCTTCGTTGTTTCTTCCGTTGGGCTTTTGCTTTTTGTTAGGGTTTTGTCTTTACTTCTGACTTTTCCTTTGGACAAAATTTTTGAATGAATTCCTTTGCTCGCTTGGCCTTTGAAATGGTCCACCTACTCCCTAATTTACCTCTACAAGGGCTATTTGACCTCTAAGGTTGCCTTTTAGAAAAGATGCAAGGGTCCATTTTGGCTCCAAAGTGCCCTATGCAAGGGCACTTGTCCTTCGGGCTCTTGGAAGACCCCTTTGAACTTCCTGATTGAAAAATGGCTAAGTGTTTAACCCATTTCTTTCTTACAGAGTCCATAGAAACAAACCTACAGAGTCTATAGAAATGAGTTCATAGATCTGGGGGAGTCCATATATTTGAGAAACTGGCTTGTAGAGTCTATAAATTTAAGCCTATAGAGTCCATAGTTTTGAGCCTGTAGAGTCTATAGTATCCTACCTGCAGAGTCCGTAGATTCAAGCCTGCAGAGTCCATATATTTCTAAGAAATCTTTGAAAAATGAAGAACCTAAATGCTTAGAACAATTTTTGAAAGGGGAAGAGAGGATTTTGGTCTGTAGGTTCAAAATAGTTCAAATGTTGTCCCAAAAATGAGTGATATTTTTGGGGGACAACACGTCTAACTTTGAAGCTTTATATCTTGAGATGGAAAAGACATCAAGATATTAAATTTTTAGAGGAAGATCTAGGGATGAATAAATTCATGTTTATGTCATCTTTTAGCTCTAAGAGGCCCCCAAGTATATTTATTATATGTGTAATTAGATTGACCTATTTGTTTCTGTATGACGTGTTGATAATGTTTTGGCTCTTATATGCTTGCGCAAGAACTTTCAAGGCTCAAAATGAGTTCTTGAGACTTGTGAAACCTACTTTATGTCCATGAAGGTCATGATCATAATGAGAACTTACTTTCTCAAATTTTGACAAACTACACTTTAAGTTTACTTAAAGTGTTTCAAAAACTTTACAAATTGTATGTGATCTTTAGACTACTCATTCCATTGAGAACCCTATTAAACTCATCTATCTAGGTAGAAGCTTAGTATGTGGGGAAAAATTGGCCAATAGGTACCATGAACCCCTATTACTCTTATTATTTTTTCATAACTAAAGAGTCTTATTATACATATTCAAAGCATCATAAATCCTATAGTGATAGATATTACACTTATACATGCTCCTTGGTAGTACCACCATTTTATTGCATCATGTTCCAATTAGGGAGATACCTATAATCATCTCTTGGATGAAATCATAGGATATTATTATTTTTTTAAATATTACAAAATTTGAAAAACTAAATACTCCAAAAAATACCATTTTAAAAACAAAATTCACAAATACAAATATATTAAGCATTTACATGTTTTATTAGCTCGTTGGCATATATGTTGTTGTTCCATGTTGGTAGATAACATATAATTTATTTCTATATACACACATGTTTCATGCATATTTTTAGTGTGATACAAGTGATGAGACCATAAAATGGCTCATTAGATCAATAAATAACACCATTTTCTCTTGCATAAACCATGTTTTAAAAGTAGACTTATATGTAGTTATAAGAACTAATGTTTGCTTTAGAATGAAAAATATGATATACAACTAGTCTATTATTTAAATGTCATTACAATATACATTAATTCAATTTATAACATAGTCTTATAAAAAATATGTAAAACACTATATATGTAGGCTGAAATGAGTCATCAATTCACATAGAAAAGTTTGAAGTTCTCAAATACCAAATCAAGAACAATCTTCATGTAGCTATGGATATCACTAGTAGATTTAGAGTTTCATATAAGTCATATCTAAATTTATCTAGTTGATTTTTTAATGGATGTACTATTGATACATGATCAATTGAGGCATACAAACAAATTTATATTAACCAAAAATAGGTCTGATGTTTTTGTGTTGGTTTGTTTGATGTTTTGGCTATGAAGGTGTAAGAACAAAATGGATAGATTATGTAAAATGGAAAAAAGTCATAAATAACATCCATAAATTTTAATTTAATTATATATTTGAAAAATTATACAAGTTTTTAAAAAATAATCATCTTGATTCGAGTCTATATGGAAAAATTATAAGTATTTTAGCTGGCTCCATAGTTACACAATCTAGCATTTGAGTCCATTAGTCTAGCTCTGAAGTCCCTCAATCTAGCTCCAAAGTTGCATAGAGTTAGACAAAAATATGACCAAAATAGAATTTGGGGTTTATAAAACTAAAAAAAACATTAAATAATGTTTTAGGACATGTTTTATGGCCTTTATATATAAAAAAATTATATAAATAACACCTTCCAAAAATAAACATAAATAAATACAAAAACCTACAACTATATAAACATGAAAGAAAATAATTACAGAGATGATTGCTACCTATTTTTAGAAAATATTTATATAAAATATATTTATAGTATTTATAAAAATAGGCATTTCCAAGAAGTCAATATATTTATAGTATCTCAACTAATATTAATATCTCACACATCAAGTTGTTGGAGGAAATCAAATTGACCAAGATTGCTATTGATTGTTGGAAAGAAGATAAAACATCTATATTCTCCAATAAAATAGTGGATTTTCTAAGTCAACCATTTCTCACTATGTTCTCTTTGAATAATGGATATTTTTAATATTCTCCAAATATGTAAAACCTAAATTTGTTATTTGTTAGGTTATTAGCCTAGAATAAAAATCAATTTCAAAACTACTTTATTATGTTGTTATGGATAGGAAATTAGTTATCAACTATTTTGTTAAGTTTTTAAGATTATAAAATAAGTTCTAAACTTATTTTTTAATTATGTGGTATTATAAATACAACCTTCTCATCCATTGCAAGAGTTAGCATAGAGTTACCAAGGAGTTAGTATGAAGTTAGAAAGGAGTCATTTTTAGATTGTAAACATTTTAAGAATTAATGAAGAGATAATTGCATGAATTATTTACAAAGATAAGTGTTGTTCAAATCTTATTCTAAGGGAGAGAAATGGCCCACTCAATAAAGAAAGTAGGATCTATTATGGTATTTATATGTTTATATTTTTATGTATTTTTATCTTTCATTAGTCTATGCAAAGTATATTTTTATATGTTTAAACCTACAAGTCCATGTGATAATGTTTTTTTATAGCAAGATTACTTTCATCCATTTAAATTTTACACATTTCCATTTTAAATTATTTACATTTCAACAACTTAGATTAAAAGTGTGTTTACATTTTCTACAATTTTCATTTTTGTAAATAGATTAAAAGTGTGTTTCTTTCAAAAGTATTTTCAATTTCAACAACATGTGTTTGTCTTAAAGTATTTCAAATTCAAAAAGTGTGCTTAATTTTACAATCAATAGAGTAAATTTTAGTTTATATAAGTAGAATAGACATTAAGGAGTAAATGATCTACAACTCCCCCCAAATTGATAATTGTTAGTCATTATCCTTTATACCCTATTGTTGATTGTCATTGGGCACCAACCCTGATTTGATATGACATCAACTAAACCTAGTTGATTATTTGAAAGGATTGACAATCAAATCATTTTTGGCACCATTATCTGGGACCTTCTAGGTTCTAGTAAGGTATAAATCATAAGCTTATAATTGATTAAGATAACTTCATATTAAAAAAAAAATTATGAATATACCAAGAGATTCAAAAGGAAGATTACGTCTAAGAACTCCCAACAAAATGTAATTCAAACATGGGAGATGATCTAGAAAATATATTGAATCCAAAAAATAGGCTTAAGGTAGATAGAGCTCAACCAACAAGAATAATATTTTTGTACCCTATTATCATAGACCAAGATTAAAAGCTCTAATTAAGAACATATCCCCATCCTACTATCTAATTTAAGAGAAATGTCAATAGAAGAACCTGATTAGTTCCAATTTGAGTTAAAAGTATTATGTCAAACTTATGACTACAAAATAGATAATAAAAAATTGAAATTATTTCCTTTTACACTTAAGGATTCATATATGAGGTGGTTTATGAGTTTGAAACTAGATTACATTCATTTATGGGATGAAATGGAAAATATATTGTTGGATAAATATTAGGACTGTTACAAAGAAAGATATAAAGAAACAATTTTTATATATAAAACAAAAGGAAGATGAAATTATAGAAGATTATCTAGTTTGATTCTTATTTATCCATAGAAAATGTGAATATGAGTTGAATGAAGATCTCAATGAGATAGTTTTATTAAAGGGATTATATGATTATGTTCTAGAGTCCTTGAACGTAAGGAGAAAATGAGATATAAATAATAGGAAACTAAAATAAGAAAAGGAAGTAAAGATGAAGGAAACTAGAAATAGGAAAATGAATAAATGATGTAGGATAACTTATGGAGGAGTTACCAAACCTTACATAGTCATCTAAAATGTCAGTTGAGTGTTAAGAGTGTTATTTGAGACCACCTATCCATAACTTATCCCTAGACCTATTCTAAAGCTTATTTAGACATTTATTTAGCCTTTTTGTAGGTTAAATTTATCCCTAAACATCCATAACATAGTCCCAAACCCTTAATTTAGCATACTAACCCCTAGTGCCTTAGATTTTACCACTTGGACACTAGCACCATAACTTGGATAGTAGTGCCAATGGTGCTAATGTCTTAGTTTGGGTGATATTATCTTTTTCCCACCTTTTTTCACAAATGGATATATTTTCAAATCAATAAACACCTAGGGTTGGCTTAAACATCTTTTAATACCCACACCAACACTATAATAATATATATACATGACTTTTAGCCTTTTATTCACTAGATATTGTTGTTCACTGTAATCTCTCAATTCATGAAATATCCATGAGTTTGGGTATTCCCTAAAATGGAATATGGGGACAACTATGGAATTTCATCCTCCATTTTAGGATTAATCTAGGATCGACCTAGGTCACAACTTTAGGTATTTGAAATCAAAAATAGAGTTTGCATGGATAGTCTCTAAGAGAAGTATTATTACCACTGAAAGTTCAATATGAAGTTCTTACACACAAGTATAATTATAAAATATTATTATGGGAGTGTAAGTATTATGAATTTATGTTTCTAAATATAAGGGTAAGGGTAATTCAATCCTAAAAATAAACACAAAAAGAGAGGGAAGAGTAAGGTAGAGAAGATAGCCTCTAGATCTAGAATGAACTCATTGTAATAACCATAGAACTAAGTGACCCTACTATAGTTATACCATTGTAGATCAAGTTTCACTAAATTTATACCTCCAATAACACATACTGGGAAGATTTTGAGGAAACAAGGGGGTATGATTCAAATATGAACTATTGGGCCCCCTTTTAGCTAAGTATGGATCCATGCCAACTCAACAGATATCTCAGTGCAAGGAGATCATTTAGAATGATTGATATTTTAGAACCTTTTATACTATATGGAGGAATATTTTTAGATATTATGTCAGCTGGTAGGTAGTTACTTGGTGCTTGGGTTTTTAAGGGTATCTTCATAAGTGGCTGCACATGGTGACTAGAGTGCAAAGGGTGCAAGGTGATGGAGTCAATAGAATGGTCAACCAAGGCTAAAATTCAACACATAGCATGTGATCTACACCCTAAAATGAAGAAGATACTTAGTGCTATAAAGACAAGCTAAAAATAGTATCCATGAATGTGATGTTGAGATAGTGAAGCTCTACAAAATTGGTTCTAGACATAACAAAGTAATCACCATTAAAACATAGGACTACCATGGATGACCTCGAGGATCCTTATTGTAGTGCCCAAGTTCTCATTTGATCCTTTAGGCATTTAGTAGATTTAGATGATAATTTTATATATTTCACTTGTGTACTCTATTAATCTAAACAATGGTTAAAGAAGAATGAAATTACCTTTAATTGAGTGTTAATCTAGTTCACATGGTTGTAATTATGTTATTTAAATGTGGATTGATTTCATAATATTTGTAATAGTTGTAATGATTAGATTTAATATATGAATACTAAGTTCTATCAAGATTTTAGTTTAATCTGTTAATGTGATCCTTGTATAAATGGTGACGTAAACATATTGTATAGAAATAATCTAAGTGTAGGAAGGACCCCATGCCAAGAGATGATATCAGTGCCAAGAACATGAGCTTGAATATGAACCTTTAATCTAAAATTATTCCAATGAACCCTCTAAGCACTTGAATGATGATAAGCTAACCATGAACCTATAGAACCAAACCCATTTAGGCTTTGCACCTATACACCATCAGACTCCACCTAGAATGGCTTACATTATTTTTGTAATGACCAAGTATCTTGAAGAATGAATTATGCCATGGCATGACTATCCTAATATAGGCCCTGATTATTTATATACAATGATTTAGGTGAGTGCATAAGGATTGAACCTTATGTGAATTTATGCCATCATAGTTGAGTGACAAATATTGAGTGCTACACGATAAGTCTAGGTTTGTGCCTAGTTGTAACAAGTCTAGAACTGACTTGGACAACCAAACAGGCACCTAACAAGTAAATGAATTAGCTAAATGAATTTTATAAAACATTTTAATTCCATTATCATGATCCATGTTTAATTTTTTTATTGTAATGGTATAAAATAACAATGTTCTAATTGTCCCTCAAAAACATTGAACACTAGCTAGAATACGTAGAAAATAGATTTGCACTAAAGAACCCATCCTTTAAAGAATAAAAGCCAAGGAAGTGGGTCTAGAATAACCTATATGATTCTATATATGAGGTCTTATTTTGTAAACTACTTGATCATGTGTACTGGTTGTTGTCTACTTATGCAACCCACAAAAGGTGAAGCTATGGACAATGCCTTGAGTGGATGGAAGAGTGCCTAGAGAAGCTTGAGCACCTTTATGCCACTTAGACTAGAGATGTGGATAAATGGTGGCAAGGAGTGATGAATAGTTATATGCTTGAGTTCATAGTATTAACATACACCTAACTTGAAGAAGTAGAGTATCAATTCTTGTGCATGCCCAAATACATGTTTGTGAAAGAATTTAGAATAGAGATTAAGAAATTGATGGTAGATTATGGCTTTGAAACCATAAGAATGGAAGGATAAATTCCTTTCAAATATGAGTAGTGCAAAATGGAAGAATGGGATATGTAAGTGAAGTGTAATAAAAGGGGATGAGAAGATTGACACTCAAGATCTCAAGAAATAGACTTATAATAAGAGAAGGCATAGGCTGATGGAAGATCTAGAACCTAGAAGTGATGAGAGAACTTGTATCGAGTGGGAAGGTTATGGGGAAGGATATCTTAAACTATAATAATGCAAGAAGAGGAATAATGAAGCCATAGATCAAGATTAATTATTGATGAGTGAAGAATGCACTGGGTCCTTATAAAATTTGACCATTTAAGATACACCAAAAACACCTACCCCCTTTGAACCTATAATGGTAACTCATGCACTAGATCTCCCACAAGAATAAAGAAGAGTGATAATTGATCCTATTGTCCACATTGAATTTGACTAATTTATATATTTGGAGTATAATTTTGTGATTGAATAATTTATCCCTTACGAAGAGGTAAGTGAAGGTACCTCTAGACCTTTGGGTACTATTTTGATAACATAGAATGTGAGCGCAAGAATTCTAGTTTAGAAAATATTAGCTATGTAGACTTAGTAACAACTTATAAGAAGTGTCCTGGTACCATAAGTGAGTAGAATCATGCCAATCATAATAATGAGGTTTACACCCAACCCAATGATTGGAGGCATTGGAGGATTATCACCAGAACAAGTACCAAGGGGGGAAGTACGATAGATGCCAATTACCCATAAAAAAATATATTATGAGATGGAAATGCACTTGTAAAAATATTATGACATAGAAAATTTTGTAAAGTATGTGTTAAAATACATGCTTTAATGGCATGTTTAGGGTATAACCTAGTCAAAGCGTAAGGCAACCCAATTTTTGATAACTCTGCTTGATCGTGCCCATAATTGGTATAGGAAATTTGATGTTAACTAGGCTATGGTTGATTATAACACTCTAAAGGAAGCATTTTTGAAATAATTTGATATGCCCAAGTTTGAATAATAGAGAATCACCGTACTCAAAAAAATTAACCAAGGATAATAAAGTAACATGTACCTATATGATGCCAGGTTTAAAACTCTTCTTTTCAAGTGTCATTATTATATTCACCCCTACTAGCACATGCAATGGTTTGTTGGAGGAATACTATTACCATTTAAAAGAACACTCTCTATGAATAAATTCATAAATCCTCAAGAAGCACTTAATGATACACTTAGAGCTAAAGTAGTCAAAAGTGTCAATAGTAGGATCAACCCATTCATAAAACTAAAAATTATATCCATGGCCAACCAAATCCAAAAATTGATTGCTAATTCATCACAAGATGCTTGAAGTACATTATGGTGTACTAACTAGGAGACAAAAGGCCATAACAAGAATAATTTACCTCAAAAGAATGTGCACACATTACTTTAAAGCTATGAGGTTTATCATGAGGAACATGATGTTCATAACTTCCCTTTGTTGCAACATGTCAGTCAGGTTAACACAACCATATATTTTCAATTGTGTGATACACTCATACCATAGTTGATTTCTATGTAATCAATGAGATGCATGAAAATATGGAGAGAAGCACATGACAAAAAATATAGTAGATGGAGGGTAAGCAATCCAAGGAAATAAGGGATATGGGCAGTAGAATGTAGGCTATGGGACATAAAGAGGCACCAAAGGGAGAGGTAGACAATGTGATGGAGGAATATACCCACTTTGATCATGTTACAAATGTGGTTCGATTGAGCATTATCAACATAACTTCCCTACACATACAATGTGTGGGTATTGTTAAGGAATACACAAGGTTAAGGAATGCCCTAAATTATATAAAATGTTGACCCAAGGTTGGCCTAGTTTAGACAAAGGTGCAAAAATGATTTGACACAAGCCAAAATTGGAGAAATAGGCTCTAAAGGCATAACCAACTAGCACTAACAAAGTTAAAGTACAAGTGACTACTCATAATGGGCTCACCACTTGGTCACCAGTTACACCGATACTAGAGTTTCACTTAGAATATGGGGAAATGAGTCAAATTGAGTGTATCACATGTCCAAAACCCAAAGCTACACCTTATCCTAACCCTACATGCCAAAAGGATGTCTTGCAATAGGCCATGAGCATCATTCGAAAACTATAAGGAAAACTTCAACTAGCACAAAACCTAGAGGTGCAAGCTACTACCTCTCATAAGAAGCAAGATAAATAAGAGGTTGAAGTAAAAGATCTAACAGAGATCTTGTGCCTCTTATAATCAAAAGGGATGCTACCCCTACTAAAGAAATTACTCTTAGAGCATGTAGGCCAAAATCTAGTTGAAGTTTTCATGTCATGCATGAAAATGGCATGAGAGGTCAGACATACACATTATGTGAAGAATGATCAATATCTCCTAGTAAATGCCACCATTTATGGATGGTCTGTATGTGAGGTCCTTATGGACATAGGCACTGAGGTTAATATATTGATAAATAAATCATGGGATAAGATGGGTAAGCCATCCTTGAGGTCTTCCCCTCACATATTTTTCATGGCCAACAAATATAAAACACAACCAATTGGAATTATAAAAGGTACCATTATAGATATTATAGAAACTAAGTTCCATGTTGACTTCAAAGTTATCAAGTTGGTTGAGCAAGATAATTATCTAGCACTCTTAAGAAGGCCATGGTGCTACATGAATAATGTTTACATGCACTTCAAGAAGCCCTATATGACCTTTGAAAATGGCAAGGAAAGGGTCATGATACCCCTATCAAGTGACCAAGGACCCCCTTATGTAGAAAGTGTTGATTTTAAGGATGAGATCAACCATATCCACAACATCATGATGAAAGGTGTCAAAAATATCAAACCTAATGACCAAGGAGTGATTTATTAGGATGATGGATAGTCAACCTCAGATAATACCAATATATTTTGTAATCAATGGGTCAAATAAGATTGCAAAACCAGTGGTCATAAGTGCCATTTGCTGAGCATAAAGGTGCCAAAACCTATGAGGATTCGTTGGGTCTAGATTGATTACACTTCACAAAGAGGGGTCCCTTGTGATTGGAAGAAGGGAAACAAAGTTTTTCAATTGAGCAAAGGTAAACTTGTAACACTCTTACAATATGAGGGGAATAATCCTATATAAGAATATTTCCACAAACTAGAGTCCTACATCCGAAAGGAAGTAGACGATATGGGCACACTGGTGTATACTTTGAGAATCACAATCACTTATTAGTGGGTAGTGTAGAGGCCTAGCTTACCAACTTTTCAAGATGTAAAAGCAACCATTTTCACCATATTAAAAAAAAACAATGAGGAATTGGACATTTTTGCATACTCTGGTGATTTATAACCAATAACACATATATGATTGTGTGAAAAAACATGGATTGACTATGGCATGAATACCCCAAAAAATTTGTGGGTAAAAACATTACACAAAACCTTGAAGACATGGGCATGAGCTTGGTATATGGTCAATAAAATGTGTTGTTCCCAAAAATTTGTCACTCATTTTTGGAGACAACATATGAACTATTTTGGTTCAATAGGCCAAAATTATCTCTTCCCTTCTCAAAAAATTGTTCTGAGTATTCAAATTCTCCATTATTCAAGATTTTTTAGATTACTATGAACTATGAAAGCTTGAAACTACAGACTCTATTGGCTTGAAACTATGGACTCTATAGGCTTGAAACTACAGACTCTGTAGGCTTGAAACTACGAACTCTGTAGGCTTGAAACTATGGACTCTGTAGGTGAGCTCTCTCAAAGGAGCAAGTTTCCAAAACTTAGGAAAATTCAAGATTGGTTCAATGCCTTCCTTCAACCAAAAATGTTCATCAGAAAAGCTTCAAAGGAAGGATTGAACCATTGAACCCCACTTCTAAAAAGGTTCAACGGGTTCAAAAGTTCAACATCGTTGGCAAGCTTAAAGAGTTAAGCTCTTTGTGAAAGGTTCAAAGATTAATTGCTTTAGTAAGTTTAATTATTTCAAAAGAATAAGAAAAAAACAAAGGAATGAACCATTGAACTGTTGAACTTTGAACCAAAATAGTTCAATGGGTTAATGGGTTCAATGGGTTTGAAGAGATCAAAAGAATTAGAAAGAAAGAAGGCTTCAAATGCAAGATTAAACCATTGAACCATTGAACCAAAGTTGGTTCAATTGGTTAGTTAAAATGGTTGGTTTAAAGGAATAACCCAAATCTGAAGGAAAAAATGCCCTTATAGAGGGTAGGGAACATTTGCTCAAAGAATCAAAGAGAAAGCTGAAAGAGAAGATTTCCTTCAGAATTTTTGTCCGAGGAAATTACTAAGTAAAGGAACTGAAAGAATTCCTTTGGAAATATTTCCCATGAAAGAATTTCACAAAGGCATATCCTTCAGACAAAATGTCTAAAGGAATTCCTTTAGACATTTTGCTTGAAGGAATAGTCAAAAGCCTGGTAAAAAAATGACAAAGGCAAGAGAAGAATTCCTTCGAACAAAATGTTCGAAGGAATTCCTTCAGACATATTGTCTAAAGTATTTAAAGGAAGAAGCCACTTGAAGAAACCTGAAGGGTAGGTACCCTTGCGGAGGGCTCTTGGCACCAAGAAAATAGACCTTTCTGAAAGGCTCGAAGGGACACCTTCCCTTTGGGATGTCCCAAAGACATAGAGCTGAAGGAATTTCAAGGCTTCCAAAGACTTAGCCAAAATTAAAGGATTCTGAGAAAGACATTGAACCATTGAAACTTGAACCAAAATGGTTTAATGGTTCAATGGTTCAAAGACAGCCCCAAGTAAAGGAAGAACACGAATGATTTTAGAGACTAGTTCAAAAGGATGGTTTAACTAAAGATCAAAGAAGCAATTGAACCAGGGAAGTGATGGAACCAAGGAACTGATCAAGACCACCTGAACTATTAAACTATTGAACTGATGAACTTTCAAAGGTTCATGGTTTAATATGGTTCAAACAACCATCGACCATTGACGTCCCCATAGACATTAAATTTAAGGTAATGGAATATCTGTTAAATTTCAAATATGGCACAGAACTTGAACAATAAACCAAGTGACCAGATGAAAAGAGAGCCTGAGAGCTCAAGTTGCTACATGGAAGAGAGAAAAATAAAAAAGGATCAAAAATATCTACAAGAGGAGTTATTTATAGTAGGTGAAATAGTTCACCAAATAGTCATCAGAGCACGCCAAATCAAAGACAGAGCTTGTTTTTCTTCCAAAAAGTAAAGGCAAAAGTAGATAGCTACACAAAGGAGAAGGAAAGGACTAGGTAGCCTATACTTTGGAGGGGACATATGAGATGAATGGGCATGCCATAGTTAAGGCAATACACTATTCCAAGCATGGCCCCTCGACAAAACCAAAAATGCATTCAAGGCATTGAATGCAGCATGGGTCATTCCTTGGAATCATGCACCAAGCCTTCCTTGGCTACTATATATTGTAATATTTTATTTTATGTAGAGGGAGATCTCTCTGATATAGAAGCAAAACTCTACCAAAATTGAAAGGTGATTACTGAGACTTTAAGCTCAGATTATTGTTCATATTTCTTTATTTAAATGAGAAAGTAAGTTACTTTTAGACTTTGTGCTGTTATATCTTATGTCATTTAGGGGATTGTTCTAATGTCTGTTTCCTGAATGTGTTCTTTTCCATTTTAATGAAATAAGTAGAACTAGTGGAAGTAATCAGGAAGGTGTCTTGAAGCCAACTGTGGGAGACTTTGTACTACTATAATTGCCTTTAGCGTGTTTGTCTATTTTCTATTTCTATGTAAAGGATCTTAGGATGACTTTGTGCCCTCATTATCCTTCATATTTCACTCTTGGGTAGTCAAGGTGGAGATGTTGTGCTACATCTTAGTCTACTAGTTACTACACCCCCTATTACCAGTTACTTGTTACCTACCTGAAAGGATTCTTGCTATTAGCTGTAGGCCACTTCTAAAAGAAGAGAAGTGCCCCTATCATTTCACCAAGATTTCTCCTTTGCTTGTGAAAATCACTCTGAAAAAAGAGAGATGGATGGTGTTGTCCTACCCCTAAGTGTTATTTTTTGCATATATATAGAGTATATAGCTCCTCATATTTATAGGGAACCTCCCCTTGATGAGAGGAGAGATTTGTCCCCTTTTGATGTGGTAAACCTGCACACTTGGCTGACCAATCTCCCTATGTTGTGGTTGAAGAGACCTATTGTGCCCATCAGTTAGTTGGTGACAAAATATTCACCCAATAGTTTTGTGGTGACTCTATTGAGGAAGAACAAACAATTTGAAGCCTCAAGCTTTAAGCTGAAGTAGGACCAGTCCTTTCCCATTTTTATTCTATAATCTAGCATCTCCATGCTATACTAGAAGCTAGAGAACCCAAGGTGTTGTTGACCCTATTTTTGAGTTGGTGCAGTAGGGTAATTTTGATTTGTTCCCTCCCCAATTTTAAGCTCAATGATCTAAGAGTGTTCCTCCTACCCATAACAGGTCACCAACACAAGGTAGAGCTTTTTTTTTATTGTTAGCAGAGCTTTGCCTTTACATACTCCACCCAGATTTGTTATCCTACTTTTCCATAATTAAATCATGGTGGTTTAAGGCCCCTGGGGTAACTCTTTTGGCCCACTCAATCTTACTCCAATTTTACATGAGTTACCACGTAGTTCAAGGAAGAATTTCCCCAAATTCTTTAGTGATGTGAGAGTTCATCCTGATGAACATATTGTAGCCTTCAGCATAACCTATGGCATGATAGGTGTAGAATATGAAGATGTAGCTATTAGGCTATTTATGGAAACACTACAAGGTGCTGCTACAGACTAGTTCTACTATCTACAGGTTTAGTTAGTAACTGATTGGGACACTCTCAAAGCTAAGTTTGAAGTAAGGTTCAAGCCTGTAGAATATGCACATGCCCTACTGGCCTAGCTCACACAGATGAAGAAGGAGCCTCATGAGCCTAAGAGAGACTTCATCACCAAGTTTGACAAGCTAAGGAACTGAATTCCTACAATTTCTCAGCCCACACTTAAAAACCTTAAATGCTTCTTCATCAATTCACAACTACCTAAAGTGAGTTTTTTGCTGAGATAGGTTGGCCACATAGACCTTGCTACTACTCAAGATTTGGCTACTGAGGTAGAAGATGACCTTATATTGGTAGGAAAGATAAGGAGAGATCTTAATTGAGGTAAATCCTCTTCATCTTTTGAATACTCACCTACAGTCACCACTGATCCAATGGTGCAGAAATTGGCAAACAAATTGCTAGATCTTATAAAGCAAATAGCGCAAAGGATGTCATCCACTCTTTCATACAGAGACGTACCAAGGAGGACATTCCCCAATTAGTCATACTAAGGCAATGCTGGCAGAAATCAAGGGTAAACAAATCATCTTCCTCCCCCACAAGGGAACTTGGCCATTAAAGCACCTCCAACCAATTTAGTGATTGGATATCTTGAAGCAGAATCAGATTTATCCTTCCATCTTTAATTGAACCCAAAAGATGATGCTAATATTTTCATAGAGGGAGAAGAAGAATTAGCTGGTGACTCCAACATTGGTTTGTTGAATTACTAGGATGAACCTAGAAGTGAGGTTAAAGTAGTTGAGGGATCATACACTATTTTCACCTGATCTAAGAACCAGTCAGCCCAAAAGCTGATAAAGAAAAGATAGAGGAATGACCTCAACCTATAATTTCAATTGCTAAGCAGGGAACCACTCTGTCTTTCTAGCCAAAGGACCTAGTGATTGTAGGTAACGTAAGTACATCAAACATCCCTACACCTTCTACTTCAAATTCACAAACCAATCCTCCCCCTCCCAGAAACTAAAAGGATGAACTCCCATCCTTTATACCTAGTTCATTTCAAATATTTGACATAATTGATCATATAAAGAAAACCAAAATTCAAATGTCTGAATTTGAATTTATGCAGTCTAATCCTGAGCAGTTAGATAAGTTGGTTCAATATGTGAAAAACAAAGCCATCCCTATAGGATAAGCAATTCCAAAGGTAACTTGTGATCCCCCCAAGAACACGTCCACCAAGAATAACCTTGTCATTACTCCTCTTATTGTTCCTGGTAGGACTGAACCATTTTATGTCTCTCTATTGATAAATGGACACCAACTGAATAATTGCATCATAGATTCTGGTGCATTTGATAATGTCATGCTTGCTAAAGTGGTGGAATCCCTTGGTCTCACACTAACCAAGACATTTAGGAGATGTTTCTCTATGGATAACAAACAAGTGCCACTATTGGGACAAATCAAGGATACCCAATTTGCATTTGTAGCATTCCCAAATAAGAAAATCAAGATGACTATCTTGGTGGCTGACATCCTAGCATCATATGGCATCCTTCTTGGGCAAAATTTTTTCAAGGATGTTGGTGGTGAATTAAGGATGGACCTATTTGAGGCAAGGATCCTAGTCAAAGGCGTTATGCAGAGGTTGCTCCCTAAGAAGGAAGCAAAATATGTGGTCACTCAAACATCAGTGCCTAAATCTCAAATTCTATTTGAGTCTTCAAGCATGGGTAATTAATTATTATCCATAGAGGAAGTTCATGAGGCATCTGGTGAATCTCCTAAAGGTGACAATCTAAAAATTAGTTCAGACAGAACAACAAAAGATAGAATAGAGCACAGTTCAAGTGTAGAAGAATCTCCCCCTCCAAATGAAGGAGAATTTAGGGAAAAATTAGTGTTTAACGAGGTATATATCTTGGAATTCGATGGCAGCTACTCCTCTATCAGTTTAGGAGCCAAGATTGTGTTGATATCTCCTTAAGGAGATATTTTTCTTTCTTCATACAAGTTGTAGTTCAACAACACCAATAACACAGCTGAGTATGAATCTCTATTACTTGGATTGAAGGCTACTCGAGACAAAGGCATCAAACTCCTTCATGCCAAAAGAGATGTTGAACTAGTGGTTTTTTAGGTAAGGAACCTATATCAAACCAAAAATGAGAGATTGTGCCATTACTGCAATCTAGTCTAAGATCAAATTGAAAGATTTGATGCTTTCAACATCTCTACCATACCCAGGGAATTCAATGATAGAGCTGATGCATTAGCTATTTTGGAAACTCTTCTAGTCCCTCACCCTAATTTTAAAGGAGATATGTACACTATTGAATTGGTCTTTCGACCAAGTGTGCTTGATAATGCCAATCATTGGTAGGTGTTTAATGATGACAACCAAATCATTGCCTTCTTAGAGCAAAAAGATAACTTTGAATAGCTTCATTTTGAAGGTAGTGAGCCTCAAAAGCTTGAATCAGCCCCTAAATAAAGTTTAGACATAGGTAAATAATTCTTTCAACTTAATGGGAATAAAATCTCAAAAGGCCTGGTTTCCCTTGAGAATTTGTTTGACAAACATGATAGATTCATCAAATTGTAGAAAATAGATTTAAGCTCCTCCCAAGAGTTTGATCAAATAAATCTAGGTACCAAAGAAAATCCCAAGATGGTGAACATTGGGAAATGCTTCACTCAGGAAGAAAAGTTCAAGTTCACTACTTTGCTCAGCCAGTACATGGATGTCCTATCATAAACCTATGATGATCTAAAGTCACTCAGGCCTGAAGAAATCCCCATGAGATTCCTCTCAAAAATGATTTGGTACATTACAATCAAAGATCTAGGTAGTACAATATGAAGATATCAAGTACTATTCTATCTAAAATATAGAAAATGCTAAATGCTAGAATAATTTTCCGAATCCATCATTCCACATGGATTGCCAACATAGTACCTGTGAAGAAGAAGAATGGTGAAATTTGCCTCTATGTGGAATTTAGGAATTTGAATCAGTCATCCTTAAAGGATAACTATCATTTGCCCATCATGGACCAAGTGCTTTAGATAGTTATCAGTTTAGAGATGTTATCAATGCTAGATGGCTTCTCAAGGTACAATCAAGTTGAAGTTGGTGAAGCAGACCAGTATAAGAATGCCTTCACCACATCTTGGAGCACCTTTGCATATCGAAGAATGCCATTTGGCCTGATAAATGCTAGTGCCACTTTCCAGAGAGCAATGGAACTTGCTTTCAAAGATGAAATGGGTAAGTTCATTATGGTATACCTTGATGACTTGAACATCTTTTTCAAGAATCACCCTGATCATGTGTGCCATTTGCAATAAGTGCTGGAACATTGCCACTATAATGGCATTTCCCTAAACCCCAAGAAGTTTGTTTTTAGAGTAACAGAAGGGAAACTTCTCAGACACATTATATCCTGAGAAGGCATAAAGATTGACTCAGATAGAGTCAAGTCCATCCAGGAACTTACCCTACCCACAAGTAAGACTGCAGTTCACTCTTTCTTTGGAAAGGTGAATTTTTTATGAAGGTTCATCCCTGAGTTCGCTGAGAAGACTCACCATATTGTGAACATGATGAAGGGAAAGGCTGCCTTCAACTAGACTGAAGAAGGCAAATTGGTGTTTCAAGATATTAAGATAACTATTGCCCACACCCCGATTCTAGTTTGTCCAGATTATACCAAGGATTTCACAGTGTATAGTTATGCTTCTAAACACACACTTTCAACAATTTTGGTTCAATAGAATAAAGAAGGTATGGAATCTCCCATATCTTTTATGAGCTGTCCTCTCAAAGCTCATAAGATAAAGTATTCAAACATGGAGAATCATGCTTATGCAGTGGTTAAGGTAGTGAAGCATTTTTGATTCTACATCCTGAATTCACACACTACTGCCCTAGTTCCTGACACCACAGTCAAATCCATATTAACTCAGCAGGAGTTTGGAATGAAAAGAGGCAATTGGATTACTAAAATCTAGGAGTTTGACCTGGTCATCAAACCAATGAATTTGGTGTGGGGAAGAGGCCTATGCCAATTGATTGCTGACAATAGACTAGAAGAAGCAGAGCATGAAGAAGCAAAAGTGGAGAACACACCAACAGTCCTCTTTGTCTCCACCAAGAATGAGTGGTATTCAAGTATTGCTCATTTCCTTACTTATGGTGAGTGTCTTTCTCACCTATCTCATAAATAAACGAGGACTATCAAGTTAAAAGCTGCCAATTTTGTCCTGTAGGACAATGGCTTGTACAAGAGGAGCCGTGATGGAGTGTTGCTTTGTTTCATGGATAAAGAGTAGTAGAACCAAATTTTGAAGTCCTTCCATAATCTGGCCTATGGAGGACATTTTTTTTCTCCTATAACTACCCATAAGATTCTGTGAGCTAGGTATTACTAGCCTAATCTATTTCAAGATGCATACAAATGGGTATGAAGATGTGAACTATGCCAATAGTTCACTGGAAGACCCAAATTAGCTACTCTACCTCTTAATCCAGTGGTGATAGAAAATCCATTTAAGTAATGGGGAATCAATTTCATTGGTGATGTAAACCCATCTTCAAGTGCTGAACATGATTATGACCTCATAGCCACAGATTACTTCACCAAGTGGGTGGAAACAATTCCAACCAAGCATGATACTTTAGAGGTAGTGTGTGATTTCCTCAAGGAGAACATCATTTTCATGTTTGGGGTCCCATCCAAGATTGTGATAGACAACACAGCTTGTTTATCTTCCTAGGAGATTACTCAATTCTATTTTTACTATGGGATTACCCTCTCTCACTCTTCTGATTATTTACCATAAGGGAATGGCCAAGCTGAATCAAGCAACAAGAACCTAGTGACCATCATCAAGAAGCTAGTAAATGACAACCAACAAACATGGCTTAAAGCATTGGTTGATGCTTTATGGGCAGACATAATTACACCCAAAAGGGCAATTGGTATGTCACCTTTCCAACTTCTTTATGGTCTCAATGCTGAGATACCAATCACCCTAGAATTGGCAGCATTGAAATTGGCTAAGGCAATCAAAGATTAGACATTTGAAAGCTCCATCGATAAAAGGATCATGTGCTTGACTAAGCTGTATGAGCAGGGAACTATGGCAGTGGACCAAATTGCTGTGCATCAAAGTCTGGTGAAGAAGCTCTTCAACCAAAAAGCAAAAAATCATGATTTCCAAATTGGAGATCAAGTCTTTTTATGGGACAAGAGAAGAGAACCAAA
This sequence comes from Torreya grandis, assembly GCA_037957365.1. Taxonomy (NCBI): domain Eukaryota; kingdom Viridiplantae; phylum Streptophyta; class Pinopsida; order Cupressales; family Taxaceae; genus Torreya; species Torreya grandis. The sequence continues at coordinate 584,740 of JARHVA010003025.1, forward strand.
GGGAATGCATGGGAAGTTTGATTCCCTGTGGAGAGGCCCTTTTACTATCCATCAACTCCATGGTGAAAATAGTTTCCTATTGAAGTATCAAGATGGCATGCCCTTTTCTCTGCCTCATAATGGGCATCATCTGAAGCACTTCAATTCTTGAAGTATTAGATAAGTTCATTTGTACATATGTATATTTTTATAGTATTTAGTTCTATTTTGTGCTTTTCATTTTCATTTTTAGCACCTTTCTTTTTGGGTAGCATGACTTCATAGCCCAATGGCATACTTAAAGGCACTGGAGATTCTAGTTTCTACTCCCCTCAACTATTCCAAGTTTTTAACTAAAGGACGTTCCTGAACTAGAGCCAGCTATTGTTCCCAAAAATCTATCACTCATTTTTAGAGACAACATATGAACTATTTTGGTTCAACAAGCCAAAATTATCTCTTTCCTTCTCAAAAAATTGTTCTAAGTATTCAAATTCTCCATTATTTAAGCTTTTTTAGATTACTATGGACTCTACAGGCTTGAAACTATAGACTATATAGGCTTGAAACTATAGACTCTATAGGCTTATTTCTATGAACTCTGCAGGCTTGAAACTACGGACTCTGCAGGTGAGCTCTCTCAAAGGAGCAAGTTTCCAACACTTAGGCAACTTCAAGATTGGTTCAATTCCTTGGTTTAACCAAAAATGTTCATCAGCAAGCTTCAAAGAAAGTATTGAACCATTGAACCCCACTTCCAAAAAGGTTCAATGGTTCAACGGGTTCAAAGGTTTAACATCGTTGGCAAACTTAAAGAGTCGAGCGCTTTGTCAAAGGTTCAAAGCTAAACTACTTCAGTAAGTTCAATTCTTTTAAAAGACTTAGCAAAAAACAAAGGAATGAACTGTTAAACCATTAAATCATTGAACTTTGAACCAAAATGGTTCAACGGGTTCAACGGGTTCAACAAGTTCAATAGGTTCGAAGAGATCAAAATACTTAGAAGGAAAGAAGGCTTCAAATGCAAGATTGAACTGTTGAATCATTAAACCAAAGTTGGTTTAATTGGTCAGTTCAAAGGACTACCCCAAAGCCAAAGGAACAAATGCCCTTGCAGAGGGTAGTGAACAAAATGTAGATGCCCTTGTGGAGGGCAGGGAACATTTGCTCAAAGAATCAAAGAGAAAACTGAAAGAGAAGATTTCCTTCAGACTTTTTGTTTGAGGAAATTACCAAGTAAAGGAATTGAAATAATTCCTTCATAAATATTTCCTGTGGAAGAATTTCACAAAGGCAAATCCTTCAGACAAAATGTCTGAAGGAATTCCTTCAAACATTTTGCCTAAAGGAATAGTCAAAAGCTTGGCAAAAAAATGACTAAGGCAAGAGAATAATTCCTTTGAACAAAATGTCTAAAGGAATTCCTTCGAACATTTTGTCCAAGGGATTTAAAGGAAGAAGCTGCCTGAACAAACCTGAAGGGTAGGTACCCTTGCGGAGGGCTCTCAACACCAAGAAAATAGACCTTTCTCAAAGGCCCAAAGGGACACCTTCCCTTCAGGATGTCTCAAAGACATAGAGCTGAAGGAATTTGAAGGCTTCCAAAGACTTAGCCAAAAGCAAAAAATTGTAAGAAAGACATTGAACCATTAAACCTTAAACTAAAATGGTTCAATAGTTCAAAGGTTCAAAGACAGCTCCAAACAAAGGAAAAACATGGATGATTTTAGAGACTAGTTCAAAAAGATGGTTTAACCAAAGAGCAAAGAAGCGATTGAACCAGGGAAGCAATGGAACGAAGGAATTGATCAAGACTGCTTGAACTATTAAAATATTGAACTGATGAACTTTTAAAGGTTCAAAGGTTCATGGTTCAATATGGTTCAAACAACTAGTGACCATTGACGTCCCCGTAGATGTCAAATTTAAGTTAATGGAATATCTGTTAAATTTCAAATATGGCATGGAACTTGAAAAATAAACCAAGTGACCAGCTGAAAAGAGAGCTCAAGAGCTCCAGTTGCTACATGGAAGAGAGAAAAATACAAAAAGAATAGAAATATCTACAAGAGGAGTTATTTTTAGTAGGTGAAACAATTCACCAAATAGTCATCAGATCACGCCAAATTAAGTACGTAGTTTTTCTTCCAGGAAGTAAAGGCAAAAGTGGAAAGCTACACAAAGGAGAAGGAAAGGACCAGGTGGCCAATACTTTGGAGGGGACATATGAGATGAATGGGCACACCATAGTTAAGGCAATACACTATTCCAAGCATGGCCCCTTGACAAAATTGAAAATGCATTCAATGCATTGAATGCAACATGGGTCATTCCATGGAAAAAAGTGCCAAGCCTTTCTTGGCTGCCATATATTGTAATCTTTTGTTTTATGCAGAGGGAGATCTCTCTGATATAGAAGCAAAACTCTACCAAAATTGAAAGGCAATTATTGAGACTTTAAGCTCAGATTGTTGTTCATATTTCTTTGTTTGAATGAGAAAGCAAGTTACTTTCAGACTTTGTGCTGTTATAGCTTGTGTCATTTAGGGGATTGTTCTGATGTCTATTTCCTGAATGTGTTCTTGTCCATTTTAATGAAATAAGCAGAACTAGTGGAAGTAATCAGGAAGGTGTCTTGAAGCCAAATGTGGGAGACTTTATGCTACTACAATTTCCTTTAGTATGTTTGTCTATTTTATATTTATTTGTAAAGGATCTTGGGATGACTTTGTGCCCTCATTATCCTTTGTATTTCACTCTTGGGTAGTTGAGGTGGAGACTTTATGCTACATCTCAGTCTACTAGTTACTACGCCCCCTGTTACCAGTTACTTGTTACCTACCTGAAAGGATTCTTGTTGTTAGCTGTAGGCCACTTCTGAAAGAAGAGAAGTGCCTCCTATCATTTCACCAAAATTTCTCCTTTGCTTGTGAACTTCATCTCTAAAAAAAGAGAGATGGATGGTTTTGTCCTACCCTTGAGTGTTATTTTTTGCATATATATATATATATATATATATATATATATATATATATATATATATATATATAGTATATAGCTCGTCATATTTATAGGGAACCTCCCCTTGATGAAAGGAGAGATTTTTCCCCTTTTGATGTGGTAAACCTGCACACTTGGCCAACCAATCTCCCTATGCTATGGTTGAAGAGTCCTATTTTCCCCATTAGTTAGTTGGTGACAAAATATTCACCCAACAAAATGCACTACAAGATAGGTAGTTAGGATGTTTTGAAGGAGAAGTTTATGCACAACTTTTCCTTTTCCTTACATAACCTAGAATTCGTTGAGCCATTTCATGTCATTCAAAGGGCAGTGTTTGAGGACACTAAAATATTAGAAGATAACCTACAAGATATGCTTAGGGAAAAAGGATTAGTGATCCCAAATTTCTTCAAGGAGTAGGCACTCAATAGTGACTCGAGCGATGAAGATATGGATGTCTAGAAAGTGCAAAATTCGACATCCTTGATAGGAAAGGGGAAGATCATGTGATAAGTGGATGATAACACCCTTGAAAAGAAAGGCCCTACTCATATACACATCAAAAAAATTGAGGGGAGTAGACAAGTTAAGGACACAAATCAAGAGAGAAACAATCCCTACCACATACTGCTCAAGACCACCCAGGTTGATATCAGTGCAAAAGGGCAGCCAAAGGTTGCTACTTTGGGTGCATGTTGGCCTCACATAGAGTTGAAAATAATTTTGGATCTCTTAAAAGAGTTTAAAGATTTGTTTCCATTCAATTATCAGATATTAATGGCACCCACCCATCCCTTAGGAAATGTTGACGTCAACATACCCCCATTTTTTGAAAATTAGGACCTTTGAGACATTTTGAACTTTAACACTAAAAACATAGAATGTTTTGAACATTATTAGAATTTAAAGATCATCCATTTTGATAAAGTTGGCCTAATGGTTTGTGGTTTTGCTTTAAGGTTACCTAATGTTGCTAACAATTTCCCTTCATATGATAAGTTATAGGTTTCATGGAGCCTTTATAAATGGATCATGCTTAAATCTTCACTATTTATCTTCATTCAAGATTTTACTAACCTTTGATCTAAAGAATAACATTGTTAGATTCATGAAATGAAACTCTCCTTTAGAAAACCCGAGCTCAAGACCTTGATTCAAATCTACTTTCAACAAGAGCAAATTGGTGGGAACATTTCAAATTACTTTGGACTTAAGCTTAATTTTCATGTTAAGGTTTAGTCTTATTTATTAACATGACCAAACCTTAACTTGAAAGTCCTACTTGGTCCCTTTTATTTCCCCCTTTATTTCCTAAATTTCTAACCAAGTTTAATATCTAATGGTCTACACTTCATTGTGACTCTTAATCTGATGGAATGAGGAAAACTTGATGAACCTAAGCATTCAGTCTTTTAGACCAATCATGTACAAGCATCTAGATAATAATCAATGGCTTGTATCTCATCAGGACTGAGGATTCAATAGAGAAAATGTAGTGATGAAAAGTTGAAAGCTCAAGAAGCCTCATATAAATACCAAGTGGCACTCCCACATTCGAAGCTTTATAACAAAGGTTCTTGTACATCAAATTAGACCAATATCATGCAACCACTCAGATCATGATCAATAGTCCATGATTCATCATAGATATTGATCTAATAGAGCATATCAAATCCAAGGTCTATGGACCAAAAAGGTTTCATGAGCTTAAAATTGATGTTAATGTGATCACCATTTGATGCCCATGAGGCCATCATTGACATCTATGGGACCATCAAATTTAAGCCCATAAAATCTAATGATCTACTACCTTAAATTTGACATTTTCATGATCATCATTTGACATCTACAAGGCTATCAAATTTAACCTAATGTATTATTTTTCTTAAGATCAAGATATACACCAAAAATGTTTGTAAAAGCTCATGGATTGCATTGCAAACTGATGGGACCCCTCAAAGGATGTTCAAACACTTGAGATATTTGAACTATAGATAATGAAATGATCTCATAGTCTAACTATATGTAAATATGAATTTAGTCTAAGTTTATATCCAAAGGTCCCCATTGAATTTATTTGAATGGCATGAACTTTAGGCTAGATATTTATACTAAGTCTTATTTTAAAAGGTCCTTGTGACATAAAACTTACCCCAAATGATTTTAACCAAAGGTGTTATAGTGTTTATTAATACAATAAGGCCCTAGGTCAAAACCTACATTTGGTCCTTATATTACTTTGACCCCTTTGGGCATGTTCTAAGAGCTTAACATAAATATTTTAGCTCAAAGTATGTGTTATGCTTATTAATACAACATAAACCTTAGCTTAAAATATTTAGCCATGGTCCCCTTTTATATAAATCCTAAAAAACTTAGGCATAAACACCTTAGCCTAAAGTTTATTTCATGTTTAATAAACATAAAATAAACCTTAGCCTAAGGTATTTAAACCTAAGTCCCCACCTAAATAATGATGCCAATTAAATTTCTCTCTTGTATGTAGGATTCATGGCCCATAATTCATCATGGGGATTAATCAAATAGAGTAAATGGATTGGTGAGTCTAATGCTATCAATCTATCAGACTAATGGCATGCATCTACTTATATTATAATCAATGGCTCATGATTCATTGGGACTAGATGATCTAATGGCATGAAATTACCAATGACTATTTAATGAAACTCTGAGAGCCTATAGGCTCACCACATGGTGAATGCTCATTTGATATACAACTGGTGAAGAGGAAAAAGCTTAGAAGGCCCATGAAGGTGCCAAGTGTTATAACCATAGAACCTAACATAAAGCAACTCCTTGGCACCAAGTTGGCCAATCCTACAAATTTTATGGACTTGGACACTATGGCATTGAACACTGGTAATAAGAATTGGTCTAAGATCTTTTGGACCATTAAGGAGATACAACCCACTATGATAGGCATCATGAAGGATGAAAAATTAAAACACATGGCTACTTTGGTAACATAAGAGATAAAAGGTAACAGTTAGGGCTAGTTTGAGGAAGACAATGGTAGGATCATGTACATGATCTTCAATACAGGTGAAAGGATCACTAAGGCCAAGAGAATCAAAGAAGCCATGGTTAGAAATGATAAGAATTGAATGCTCTACCTAGCAATGAGGATTGTGTTTTAAGACTAGCTATGGACTTAAAACTAGTCAATGAGCAACACCAGAAGGCTATTAACATCCTCCAACAACAACAAGAAAGTTCTCAAGAGTAGGGCCCGCCAATAAATTAGTTTAATGATATTTTATTTTGTAAAAAAATTGTAATATTTTGAAAATATAATATTATTTTATAAAGGCATATGCTACTTTGTTATCACATTACCTCTAGGTCAGTTTAATTTGGAAAAGCAAATGTATTTTAGAGTTGTACAGAAAATTAACTATCCTTATCTTTTGCACATTTTTTATCTTGTAACTGATCAATATACTACCTTGTTCTTCTATAAAATACAATACTACCATATTGTAAAGGAGGGAGTTCTTAGAGCAAAAATTACTTTGTAAACTTGGAGCAAGCAATACAAGTAATGAATTATGCAAATATTATCTAATATTTGTCTTTGTGTTTGCTATCATGGCTTCTCTCTCATTTGCTTGTTATAATTTCTAGATTTGAAAGGTTCTTATGGATTATTGGTGTGTGCCTTTGATTGTAGATTTGTTAACTCATGCCAATGCTAGGTTGACTAAAAGTTCTTAAGTTCATTTCATTTTCTTTCTCTTCTTGCATTTGGGCCAATGCTATTTACTTGCAGGAGTAAACATTTATAGTGTGCATGGTTCTTATATGCATCTTTTCATACCTTCTTTAAAAGTCTACCTGATGTGTGAAGTGATTTGGATTAAGATATTTCACTTCACAGGTTGGTTTTAAGTGCATGCTTGGATGAAATTTGAACTTTGTCATAATGTTTGGAATAAAGATAAACAATATTTTTTTCTGGCCTCCCCTTCTTTTTGCTTATTTTTAATTGGATCACCTTAGTTTAGCTTGTCATTGTAAATATCCATTATAAATTAATTCTTAATTTACTTATTGATCATAATTCACTATTCTTTCCATAGTTACTATATATTTTACATAGATCTGTTGTTTGGCCAGGTGGCTCCCAACCACCAACTAATATAAATATTGTGAAATAGTCAGTTGTTCTACCTCTATTACACCAACATGTAATAGGATTATCACAACTTGCAACTCATGCATTGGATTATTAGGAATTTATAAATAAGAAGTGTTTTTTAACACTCTAAGCACCTATGGTAAATATTTAGGCATTAATAGGAGCTTCATTAGTGCTAGAAGGAGGGCCCTCAAAAAAACTTTGTGAATTTGTAGGATATTTTCTAGTTTTGGTGTATTTTGATCAAACATCACTCTATTCTTTACATATCTATGTTTCTTTTAGAAAAATAATGTAAAGGTTGGTGATCTTCATAGTTTTAGACTAGTCTTTGGGCTTATTTAGACAAAGACTGGCATTTTTTGAATATATATGATTAGTTATGGTAAATATAGCTTTATATATGAATCTAACCGATTTGAGGTTAGTAATAGATATTTTGATCAAAGATTCATAAATATTTTGCAAATTTGAGTTTATTTAAACTTGAATGTGTAAATATTATTCATACTAGCATATTTGGACACTTTTTTTAGATAACTTAGTTAAAGAGTGTTTTCCTTATTGTTATTTATATGAATCTTTGCAAAATTTGCTTAATGTTCAAATCTAATCATTATTATTTGTAAAGATTGATTTGAAACATCATATTTCAAATAGGTTTCAAGGTCACAAGCTAGGATTACCCAAGGCAAGGCTTATGTGAGTGAAATTCCCAAAGTCTCAAACACTTCATCATTTCAAGGTACTCATGTGTTCAAGGTATGGCTTGGCTAGGTGGTTCTTCAATAAATGTGGTAGGTATATTACATAATCTTCCCCAAAATCTTAAAAGATATTTGCCTTTGTATAGTCCTAATAATGTTGTCACAACTGAAGAACATGTTATAAGTTTCAAATATGCTTTGATATTACTGAATGTAATTCATAAAGACATAGCGTGTATTTTATTTCCATTTACTTTCAAAGATGTTGCCTGTTAATGGTTTCTTATTAATGGTTTCTTAACCTTCCAAAGGATTGCATTACTAGCTGGACTGACTTCAATAATATCTTTATTGATCAATTTGGGAAAATTATTAGTCCCTGTGTCTTGTATCAGTAGTTTACCATAATTAAAAGGGATGTTAATGAAACCATCAGAGCCTTTAATGCCCAGTTCCAAAAAATGTTCATTAAAACTACATCAACTTATAGACCCAATGAGGTTTTGGTCTTAGATATTTATAAAGATGATATAGATCCCTTGACCTCTATGTTCCTAAAAATATCTCTTCTAATCATAAACACATTGATCGGGGCCTATTATGAAGTTGTAGTCATTAATGAACAAATGCAACCCCAAAGTTAGATGGTGTATTCCATGCCTAATGTCAATTTGAATCGGCCCATCTAGAATGTAATTCCTAGTATGCCTACTTAAATACCAATTCAAAACCATTTCCCCTTAAGTCATAAATATCCTAGACAAGACCTAGAATTCCTGAATAAAATTGCTAGTGGATCCCATCCACAAAACCATAGAACTCTAGTGCCCACAACCAATAATAATGATCCAATTTATGAGCCTAAGACACCAAAAATTTTAAATGACTTAATATTAGAAGTGATTCAAAAACTAAGCATTAAATTTCATCAGTTGTAAAAATAAGTAGGAAATATAAGGGAATTCTATGACAAAAACTATGATTCCCTAAGGTTTGATAGGAATCCAAATGGGTTTCATGATAGCAATAATAATCTATCATCTAAAAACATAAAAAAAAGTTTTTGTGATATTGTTATGGATGACCATTGTAATATATTTGAAACCTTTGAAATTGTGCCTAATAAAAACTTTGTTGTAGGGACATCTAGCTTTCTAGGAACATCCCAAGTTTCATGATAGAGTCTTTTGATTTCCTATTTGCAGATGAAGATGGAGATGAAGAAAACGATGAGCCAATTAAAGAAATTACATCTGAGGGAACTTATATTCCTGAAGATGTAAAAGAGATTGCAATTGAGGATCAATAAGATGTCATCATTGGTACACTTGTAGATGGAGAGGAAGGGTTGTTGGAAGTCGATATGGATCAAGTACATGATGATCTTTCTTCAAAGGGTAGCTAAAAAGGCATCCCACACACATTTATTTCTAAAATAGAGAATAATTATGAAGAAGATAATAACTAGTAGAGGTCATTCCATGATTTATTAAATGGAATCAAAGAGCTGGAAATGGTAGATGATGGAATAGAATAACACATATATGCTTCATCTGAGGATTTCACTAATGATCTAAAGTTCCCAGAATGTGGTATTATTTTGAAGGAAACAAACCAAGATAAGCTAGAGCCTGATTGGATGGAAGAGTTACCTCCCTTCATTAGAAATGAAGATGGAGTGAGTGAAATAGACCATGAATTCTTATATGAATTCATCAAAAAGATAGAGGTATGGGACCAACATGTTTTTGATAATGAGATTTTGGATAAACATTATTCAGTTAACGATGATGAAGAAACCTTTTAGGATGATTTGGAAGATTTTTATATAAATATTGGTAGTCTACTTCCACCTCAAAAAAAAACATAATGAAGACATTAGTCTAAAGGTGTTAGACAATTTGCCATTATTGGGTGAAGATGATATAAGCCACTATCTATAGATGAAATAAAACTAGCACTCCTACTACAAAGTAAGAGAATCTGGGAAGAAGATGATTGGGTCTTAGAGTCATATTTTCAATCCATGTATTTGAGGAGGTTAATATGAGATCAAGCTACATCACCTAGAGGACACATGCATACGAGTGATCCCATTTACAAGAAGATGTCATATTTTGTATTAGGCTAAATAATTTTCCATTTGATCTTGGTGGTAAGTATTTTATGAAGTTAGTATAGGGATTAGATTAGTTCCTTTCTTGTTTTTTCCTTATTAACCTTTGTTTGTATATAATCCCTATACATATTTGTTTGCCTTTTATGCTTTGTTCCTTGCTTCTAAATATGTCCTTTGGGATAACCCTCTGCTCAAGTTTTATCTAGCTACTCAAGAGCTTCACAGTTTAGAAATGTAGGCATGCAGCTCATGCACATGTTGACCATGGATTTTAAATAAGAGCTTGATGTTCTAATTTAGAGGAACTACAAAAGAATGATGAATAGATTAACTATTTTATGAGAACTTGAAATTTTTTTAATCTAAACTTGGTTTTAAGAAGAGTTGCATACATGGAATGAAATCTTGAGCTATTAAGGCAAAATCATGCTTGCACTTAACAAACATCCTTGCCTATGACAAAGGTCATAGCCATAGGTGATTACCTAAAGATTAGACTCTTGACCAAATCCTTCAACTTGGCTACCCTGGTTCCCAACCTTGATGAAAGCATAAAGGATCTAAAAATACAATAATAAGAATTCAATGCAAAATCAAAAGATTTTCAATTATAGGTAATTCTGGTAATCACCATTGAGGCTATGGACACATGGATGAAATTTGAGTAATGACATGAGTGGAACCAAAGGCATCTCTATCAGGGCTATATATGCCTTTTTAGTAGTAGAGCAATGCCCAAGCCTTCCTTGAATAAGAATCATAGTCTTTAATGGATATCCAAATATGCTCTAAGCTAATGTTAATGATTAAAGGCATAAAACTTGGAAGTCGTCCCTTGAGTCCCATGACAAATAGTAAGTGGAATAAAAACACACATAAATTATGGTTATTACTTAATGTTTGACCCTAATTATATATGTGAAAATCTTGTTTCAACCATAAACTAATCTTGGTGATGCCATAAAACAAGTAAAATAGGTGACCTAATCACTTGTCCAAACTAGAGCCTCTAAATTCTAACATATTTCTATGTTTCCCCTAGAAGTTGCCATTTATTGAGGTCAACATACCCCCATTTTTTGAAAATTGGGACCCTTGAGGCACTTTGAACTTTAACACTAAAAACATGACATGTTTTGAACATTATTGAAATTTGAAGATCATCCACTTTGATAAAGTTGGCCTACTAGTTTGTGGTTTTGATTTAAGGTTACTTAATCTTGCTAACAATTTCCCTTCATGTGATAAATTATAATTTTCATGGAGCCTTTATAAATGGATAATGCTTAGATCCTCACTATTTATCTTTATTCAAGCTTTTACTAGCCTTTGATATGAAGAATCTCATTGTTAGATTCATGCAATGAAACCCTCCATCAAAAAATCCTAGATCAAGCCCTTGGTTCAAATTTACATTCAGTGGGAGTAAATTGGTGGGAACATTTCAAATTACTTTGAACTTAATCTTAATTTTCATGTTAAGGCTTAGTCATATTTCTTAACATGACCAAACCTTAACCTAAAAGTCCTACTTGGTCCCTTTTATTTTCCCCCTTTATTTCCTATATTTATAATCAAGTCTAATATCTAACGATCTATGCTTCATCATGACTCTTAATTTGATAGAGTGAGGAAAACCTAATGAACCTAAACATTCAGTCCTTCATACCAATCATTTGTGAGTATCCAGATCATGATCGATGGCTTATGCCTCATCAGGATTAAGGATCTAATAAAGCAAATGCAATGACAAAAAGTCAAAAGCTCAGGAATCCCCATATAGCTACCAAGTTGCACTCGTACATTCAAAGATTTATAACAAAGTTTCTTGCACATATAATTAGACCAATGGCATGAAAACACTCAAATCATGATTAATGATTTATGCTTCATTGTGGATATTGATCCAATAAAACATATTAAAACTAGGGTATATGGACTAGAAAGGTTTCATAAGCTTAAAATTGATGTTCATGAGACAATTATTTAATGCTCATGAGGATGTCATTGACATTTTTGGGACCATAAAAGTTAAGCCCATAAAACCTAATGATCTACTACCTTAAATTTGGCATTCACATGACCATCATTTGATGTTTGTGAGGCCATCATTGATGTCCACAAGACCATAAAATTTAAGCTAATGGATTATTTTACTTAAGATTAGGATATACATCAAAAATATTTCTAAGAGCTCATGAATTGCATTACAGACCAATGGGACCCCTCAAAGGATGTTAAAACACTTGAGATCTTTAAACTGTAGATAATGAAATGATCTCATAGTATAAATATATGTATAGATGAATTTAGTCTAAGTCTATATCCTAAGCTCCCCATTGCATTTATTTGAATGCCATGAACTTTAGGCTAGAGACTTATACTAAGTCTTATTTTTAAAGGGTCCTTTTGACATAAAACTTAGCCCAAATGCTTTTAACTAAAGGTTTTATCATGTTTATTAATACAATAAAGCCCTAGGTCAAAACCTAGCATTTGGTCCTTATATTAATTTGACCCCTTTGGGTATGTTCTAAGAGAGTAACATAAATATTTTAGCTCAAAGTATGTGTTGTGTTTATCAATACAATGTAAACCTTAACTCAAAATATTTATCCAAGGTCTCCTTTTATATAAATCCTAAAAAACTTAGGCATAAACACCTTAGCCTAAAGTTTATTTCATGTTTAATAAACACAAAAGAAACCTTAGCCTAAGGTATTTAAACCTAATTCCCTACCTAAATAATGATACTAATTAAATTTCTCACTCATTTTCAAGATTGATGACCCATGCTTCATCATAGGGATTGATAAAATGGAGTGAAGGGATTGATGAGTCTAATGTTATCAATTTATCAGACTAATGGTGTGCATCTACTCAGATCATGATCAATGGCTCATGCTTCATCGGGACCAGATGGTCTAATGACATGAAATTACTAATTATTATTCAATAGAACTCTGAGAGCTCATGGGGTCAACATGTGGTAAATGCTCATTTGATATATGACTGGTACAAAGGACAAATCCCAGAAGGCCCATGAAGGTACCAAGTGTCATAACCATAGAGCCCAACATAAAGCAACTCCTTAGAACCATGTTGGCCAATCCTAAAAAGTTTATAGACCTAGACACTATAGAATTCAACATTGGCCATAAGAATTAGTTTGAGCTCTTTTGGACCATTTAGGATATGTATCCCATTGCCCTAGGCATCATGAAGGATGAGGAATTCAAACACAAGGACACTTTTTTAAGACAAGAGATAAAAGGTAAAAGTCAAGGCCAGTATAGGGTAGACAATGGTAAGATCCTAAACATGATCTGCAATGAAGGTAAAAGGATCACCAAGGCCAATAGAATCAAATAATCCATGTATATAAGTGAAATGAATTGAATGCTCTAGTTGGAAATAGGGAGGAGTGTCTTTTAAGACCAGATGTGGACTTAGAACTAGTCAATGAGTAATACTAGAAGGCTGTAAACATCCTCCAACAATAGCAAGAAAGTTCTCAAGAGTAAGGCCCATCAACAAATTAGTTGAATGATATTATATTTTGTAAAAACTTTTTAATATTTTTAAAATAGAATATCCTTTTGTAAAGGCATATGCTATTTTGTTAGTGTATTGCCTCTAGGTCAATTTAGTTTAGAAAAGCAAATATATTCTAGAGTTGTAAAGAAGGACAACTATCATTATATTTTACACATTTTGTATCTTTTGAATAATGTGTATAATAACTTGTTCTTATATAAAAGGAAATACTACCATCTTGTAACAAAGGGAGTTCTTAGAGCCAAAATTACTTTGTAAACTTTAAGCAAACAATACAAGAAAGGAATTCTGCAAAGATTATCCAATATTTGTTTGTGTGTTTTTTATCATGGATTCTCTCTCATTTTCTTGTTATAATTTCTATATTTGAATGGTTCTTATGGATTCTTAGTGTGCACCTTTTATTGTAGAGTTAACTCATGCCAATGCTAGGTTGATTGAAAGTTCTTAAGTTCATTTGATTTTATTTCTCTTCTTGCATTTGGGCCAATGTTATTTGCTTGCAGGAGTAAACATTTAAATTATGCTTGGTTCTTATCTACATCTTTTCATACCTTCCTTAGAAGTCTACTTGATGTGTGATGTGATTTGGGCTCAAATATTTCACTTCACATGTTGGTTTTAAGTGCATGCTTGGATGAAATTTTAACTTTGTCATGATGTTTAGAATAAAGATCAACAATAATTATTTCTTCCCTACCCTTCCTTTTACTTCCTTTTTACTATATCACCTTAGTTTAGCTTATCATTATAAGTATTTATTATAAATTAATTCTTAATTTAGTTCTTGATCATAATTCACTATTCTTTGCATAGTTACTACATATTTTACATATATCTATTATCTGGCCATGGTGGCTCCCAACCACCAACTAATATAAATATTGTGAATTAGTCACTTGTTCTTCCTCTATTCCACCAATAGGTAACAAGATTACCATAACCTATATATCATGCATTGGATTCTTAGGAATTCAAAAATGAGAAGTGTTTCTTAACACCCTGAGCACCTATAGTATATATTTAGGCATCAATAAGAAAGTGAGAATAAAGATGGTGGATGACATGTGACTTATTAAGAAGGACCCCTATAGAATGAACCCCAATCTCCATGCTAAGATAAAAATGGAGATTAATGGTATGTTGGTCGCATGAGTGATCTACCTAGTGCAAGAATTAGAATGGGTGATCCCAATGGTGATTAATATTAAAAATGATGGGCACGTTTGCATTTCTATGTATTATCAACTATTAAATGATGCTTGTGTCACTAACCACCTCTCAAATCCATTCATTGATGAAGTCTTGGATGGAGTCATATGATATGAAATCTATACTTTCACTGATGGTTTCTCTAGATACCATCAAGTCAAAATTGAAGAGGAGGATAGGATAAACATAACCTTTGCAATAGAATGGGGTTATTTTTACTATAATGTGATGCCCTTTGGGCTCAAGAATGTGCTAACCATATTTTCTAGACCAGTCATCACTACATTTTAGTATTTTATTCATAAGTTCCTCTAGGTGTACCTTGATGATTAGTCCATGTATGGGCTTGTGATAAACCATTATAACAATTTGCACCTTGTGTTTGAGAGGTGTTGACAACTACACATATCCTTGAACATTAATAAGTGCACCTTCATGACACCTTTTGGAACCTTGCTTAGGCACATCATATGTAAATATAGTCTATTGATTGATCCCATGATGATTTCCATTATCATTTAGCTCCAAACTCCTTCCACACAGAGAGACATTTGTGCTTTTCTTGGCTATTATGGATATTATAAAAAGTTTATAAGGATATATCTAAGGATTTTAGTGCCACTAGAGGAGTTGTTGTGCAAGAATGGCCCATTTTACTAGGGCATAATGAAATAGGATGCCTTTGAAACTTTAAAGCTCAAGTTAACTAGCGTGCCTATCCTTCACTTTCCAAACTAGATGAATCCATTTCACATTCATGTCAATGCATCCAACTCTACAATTGTTGCCATTATGGCATAACCTAGTGAAGGTAAGATGGATCATCATATCTCCTTCATAAGTCATAAATTGACCCTGGTAGAGCAAAATTACATAATTATTGAGTGTGAGGAGCTGGCCATGGTCTATACCCTCTAGAAATTTAGGCAATACTTTTTAGTGACCCCATTCATATTTGTCACTAATTATTAAGAACTTAAATAGCTTGTGAATAATCCCATTATCTATGGGAACATTTGTAGATGGGTAATTCTATTTCAAGAATTCTAGTTCTCAGTTGTGATGAAACCTAGGAAGTAGAACTCAGGACCAGACCATTTATCCCACATTGATTCTAGTGATGCGGTAGTGCCCATTGAAGATGACATGTCAGACCTAAAAATTTATAGAGTCTAGCACATTATTGAATAATTGGTGGAGATAGCCACATTTATAACATCTAGGTTTGCACCCCAAATCATGACAACCAAATAAAATAAGTAATTCACCATTCATACTACCCCTTTTTAGATCATTAGTGGGGAGATATATAAATTAAGTCAAAATGAAGTCCTATGATGATGTGTTTTGGAACATGAAAGAAAATCCATTATATGTGAGGTACATGAGGGGATTGTAGGAGTCCATTATACTGAAGATGCAACAACACACAAATTGTTGTAATTAGGTTTGTGGTGACCAAGCCTATTCCAAGATTTAAAGGGTTGCACTAAGGCATGTGACATATGCTATTACATAGGAAATATAAACCTATGGGATGATATCCCTCTCATCCCTATTCTTTCCTAAGTTCCATTTGAAAAATGGGCTATTGATTTTGTTGGTCTGATCACTCACAACAATACAGGCATAAGATATATTTTGGTAGCCACTGATTATATCACAAAGTGGGATGAGGTAGTGCCTAATATAAAATATATTACCACCAATGCCACATGATTCATATGGGAGAATATCATAAGTTTATATATATGCCCACATAGTTTAACTAATGATAGAGGAACACACTTCCTCAATAAAACTATGAAAATACTACTAGCTGAGTACATAGTGGTGTATCAAAAGACTACCCCATATCATACCCAATAAAATATCATAGTTGAAGCATTCAATAAGAATTTAGGAATCTGCCTCACCAATATATGTGACATTGGTCACAAAGACTAGGATGATCAAGTATTAGTGGTACTATGGGAATATCACATAACCTACAAGTGCCTAAACAAGGCTACACCATTTCAACTAGTGTTTGTCACAAAGGCAATTCTATTGATGGTGTTCTTGGTGACATCATTGTTAATTACATGTATTAGTCATTTGGATGATCAAGGATGATTAAGTGCAAGTCTAGAGAACTTGGAGTGCTTGGATGAAGTGCACACCCAAGCAAGGTATAACCAACAAATAAAGAAGGCATGCTAGAAGTTGTGGCATGATAGGCATATTAAGTGAAAGGTACTAACTAAAGGAGCATTGGTTTTGTTTTATGACTCCAAGTACCTCAAGCACTTGAGAAAGATACAAATCATGTGGATGGGCCCATATGTCATCCATATTATATTAGAAACTAGTGCATGTATGTTGCACACATTGTCTAGCAAAATGTTCCTTGGACATTTCAATGGAAATAGTTGAAGCCGTATAAGCAATAAGATTTCACTTAAACCATTAGATGTTAGGACTTGTTCCAAAGTCTTAACATTAGGTTAGATTTTTGGTAGGTTAATTAATATTATTGTAAATGGGGCATGCATATTTTTAGTAAAGACACCCCCATAAAGTAAACTTAGTTTAATTTTAGGTAGTTTTCATGTTTTATATTTATTAATTAGAACTACCTTACGGGTTGTTTTCTCGTAAATAGTTGGTTATAGGATTAGTTATTTTTACCGGTCATTGGTAAAAACTATATAAATAATTTTTTGCAATGTAAAAGGGTTAACAGAGTAAAGGCACCCTTATGTACTTGATTTTTGAATATTAATAAAATACTTGTGCACTCGCACTAAGTGGGGACAAGGTTCAACCTATTTGGTTCAAGGAGTTATCAGTGGTATCAGAGCATGGTAATTTTGGGAGCTTGGTGAATTTGAAAGGAGCAAGGTGAAAAGTCAAATTCACATGATTTCGTTGGCATGAAATAAGGTATGCCATATAAAATGAAAATTTTTATTGGTTTAAATATTTAAAAAATTATTAAATTATTTTAATTTTTCAAATATTTTTTACATTTAAACCTGTGTATTTTCCATATACCATAGTCTGGTCATTTTGGCCATTCGATACTCCATTTCATGTGTTCAAACTCCAAATTTGGCATAAAAAAAGATTTTTTAACATTTAAATGTTATTAAATTCATTGTTTTTTGCAAAAACCAAATTTGTACGGCCTATTTACTTGAGAAAAACCTCTGTAATGTTTATTCATGGCTGCCATTGTTAATTCATTTCATTCTCAGTCTTTTTAAATCTAAAACACCTGCTAATCTTGATCAAATGGTATTAAAACCCTATTTTTTGCATTCAAAATGAAAATTTAGCATTTTTTTGGACTTGTACGGCCTGTTATATGGCCTTTCAATGCCCTGGCTTCATTTTGAACTCATTCTCTTCAAATATACCTCAATTTTTTTTCCAAAACTCAGTTAAAATCTATTTTATCATGCTTGTATGGATTTGTACAGCATGTGAGAGAGAGAACAGGTGAAGAAAAAACTTCCAGCAGTAGCCATGGTGTCCCAGGGAAGAGTGGCATAGGTATAATACTTAGGAAATTATTTTTTTGCTGTTTCTAAAGTTTTGATTCAAATATTTGCCTTAGTGGCTCCCATGGGAGATAGCTTGGAAAAGAAGGATATAAAAGGGAAAAAAATTGAATTTATTTACACATGTAATTTTTTTAAATTTTTCCTCATACACAAAATCTAGAATAAGTAGAAATTTCTGAGTGTAATGTTATGAAAATGCTCTTAGAGCAATTGGTTAAGCTTATTTTGTAAGAAGTTTGCAAAGGAGGAGGTCAAGGGTTCAAATCCCTTCTTTTTGGAGAAAGTTCTTTTTGCTTTGGAATATGCTTTTTTGTAAAAATAATATTCCCTTTTAAATCTGAATATTGTAAAACACATATCGTATTGTGTTATTTTAAAAATCAAAAAGGGGGAATTCAATCATATTTTTTTTACATTGTTGTGGTGATATAAGGGTGTAATTTGTGGAATAAGGTTGTAATTTGGTGAAATAAGGGTGTAATCATTGATTTTTGGTGAGGTTAAGTGCAAAACCCATAAAAAATACTTATTTTTTCTTTTGTGCTTTATGCGGAGGTTAAGTGCAAAACCCCGTAAAAGCAGTGTCTTATGCAGTGAGTGTGATATTTATTTCATTTCTTTTGCATTTTGTCACACTTTTCTCTACTACAATTAATTTCATTTCACGATGCTAAAAATTCAAAATTTGCTTTTAGATGGTGATAGATTAACAATTTCCAATTATTTAGATTGGAAATGATTGATGGAGGCTTCACTAGTTTTTAATGAGTTATGAGATATTGTTAAGAATGAAAATCTCACATTGCCAATAGAGCAGGATAAATTAGATATATTTAATTTGCATGATTCTAAGGCCTTAGCTCTCATTAAATGTTTTTGTACTTGTGATACTTATGTTTATATTGAAAATTCTCCTCATAGTTACATTGCATGGAAAACATTGTCAGATTTCTATGATAAGAAACCTAAGCATAAGAAGAAAGATATTCATATGCAGTTGTTTACTTTGTCATTAGATGAAGATGGGGATATGGGATAATATATGTCTAAGTTTAAAAATATCACTACTGAGTACACTAAGGTTGGTTTTAGAAAACTAGATGATGGCCTCATAGTCACTGCTACTTTGAAATGACTACCAGGGTCCTATAGGAATTTTGTTGAAATGTTGCATGTCTCTGACAAGATCACAGGCATAACCTTTGATAATTTGGTTGAGTTGCTCATTCAACATGACCTCTCTTTACCCAAGAAATCCAAGAAAATTAAAGAAGCCCATGTTTTAGAGTCAAAGCCTAGTTCATCTTCATCTGGGCATCAAAACAATTGAGGAAATAGTTATAGAGGGGGTCGAGGTTACAGAGGAGGTAGATATCAAAACAGAGGTAGGGGTCATTTAAATAATCAACAATCTAACGAATCACATTCACATGAAACAAGTGATCGAGGACATGGTCACAAATCATATAAGGGCAGAGGATGAGGTAGATCAGACATTCAGTGTCATAGATGTGACTCACAATGTAGGATTCCTTTTGATAAAATTTAGAGGCCACAAAAAGTGACTAAGTCTAACTCTACTCAGTATGCCGATCATGACTATGATGAATCTAGTAATGTTGCTCATGAATATGCATTCAATACTTTGAGGCACATTGATTATATTGAATATGAGGCTAGAGATGAGCTCACAGATGTATGGGTTTTAGACACAGGAGCAACCAAACACATGACATTTAGGATAGATTTCTTTTGGTCTTATAAGGAAGCTTCTCTCTCTAGTTGCCTTAGTAGATAATTCTATGCATACACCACTAGGACTTGGATCTATTCGGATTCTACTTCCTAATGGGTCTATAAAATACTTGGAGGATGTTTGGTATGTTCCCACATTGAAAAAACACTTACTTTCTTTGGTAACTATTCAAAAGAAAGTTATCAAATTGTGCTTTAAAATGGGCTCATTTACATCAATTCATTAAAGGATGATTATAAAACAATGTATATAGGATATGAAGATGGAAACTTGGTTAGATTGCATTGTAAAGTGTTTCCTCCCAATATAGAACTTATGGCAGTACCAATGGCAACTAAGCTTTGTATGGACTCAAATAGGCACCCAGGGCTTGGTATGAGAAAATGTATTCATACATGAAATCCATTGGTTTTCATCATAGTGAATCTGATGATACTCTCTATTTTCAAGTGCAGGGTAAGAAAATGGTGATACTTGTTCTCTATGTCGATGACTTGTTTATCACAGGTAATGATGAAAACCATAACAAGTCTGTGAAGAAGGAATTAAAAGATGGATTTGAGATGATAGATATTGGACTTCTTCACTACTATCTAGGCATAAAGGTAACTCAAAAAGAGCATAGTATTTTCATTTCACAAACTAAGTATATTTCTGAGTTATTAGATAGGTTTGGCATGAGTGATTGTAAACCTGCCCTCACTCCCATGGAAAGTAAATTGAAATTGTCTAAGGATGATAGTAGTGCCTTTTTTGATGTCACCACATATAGACAATTGGTGGGAGGTTTGATATACTTGATGACTACTAGGCCCGATATTTCATTTTTAGTTATAAATTTATCTAGGTTTATGCATGAGCCTAGAGAAATTCATTGGCACGTAGCAAAATGAGCACTTCGTTACCTTCAGGGAATGAAAACATATGGCCTTGAGTAACACCACAAAAATAAATTCAAACTTGTTGGATATTGTGATGCAAATTTTGGTAGATGTGTGGATGACAGAGTGTCAACCACAGGATACACTATGCATATGGGTTCAACTGCCATTGTTTGGTGTTGTAAGAAGCAGGATATAGTGGCAAATTCATCAATAGAATTAGAGTATATTTAAGCATGGGATGCTTCCAGATAAATTTTTTAACTTCATCTTATTCTTGAAGATATTTAGGTTTCTCAGTTTGCTCCTACACAGTTATACATTGATAATCAGAGTGCAATCAAGATGTCCAAAAATCTAGTGTTTCATGCCAAAACAAAACATATGGATGTCAAATACCATTATCAATGAATGTTGGTGGCAAAGTAAACTCTTGATCCAATATATTTCCCATCTACTGATTAGACAACTGATATCTTTAGAAAACCCCTTGACAGAATCAAATTTGAAAAATTCATAAAAATGCTTGGTATGTGTCCAAAGATCTGACTTTGGATCATAGGGGGGTTTGTTAGGACTTGTTCCAAATTTTTAACATTAGGTTAGATTTTTGGTAGGTTAATTAATATTATTGTATATGGGGCATGCATATTTTTAGTAAAGATACCCCCATAAAATAAACTTAGTTTAATTTGAGGTAGTTTTCATGTTTTATATTTATTAATTAGAACTACCTTATGGGTTGTTTTCTCATAAATAGTTGGTTATAGGATTAGTTGTTTTAACCGATCATTGGTAAAAACTATATAAATCAATGTTTTCAATGTAAAATGGTTAACAGAGTAAAGGCACCCTTATGTACTTGATTTTTGAATATTAATAAAATACTTGTGCACTCGCACTAAGCGGGGACAAGGTTCAACCTATTTGGTTTAAGGAGTTATCAATTTTATTATGTGCATGTAAATATAGGATGAAATAAGATGAAAGTGGACTAGATTAGGATCCTATAATATTCATCAAAACCTATAATTTTGCATTTTATGGCCTCATGCATTTGTGTTAGATATAGACAGTTGCATCGATACATGTGTTTGATCTAGACATAGGTGTCATATAAATAATACTAACTAGATCTAGATACGACCAATTAGAGACTTCTAGGTTTTTTTTCACATATATTATGATTTATATAGATCATATGCACATTTTTCACTCTTTTTAAAATTATCAAACCCTAGCTTTCTCACCCTTGGAATGACTATGGGAAAATGGGTTAGTAGTCTCATGGTGTAAGCTACCCCAATGACCCCTCTATCAATGGGGACTATGTACATAGTCAATACTCTAAAGAGGGCCTTAGGCTTATGTATTTCTCCTCTAATATTGTATTATGTGTGAGGGTGAAATATGTGATAAGTAAGTACATACAATGAAATGGTTTGTAACTTAGAAAATATGGCTCATGGGATGATTTTTGAATGTTGTAGACATGTGTAAATATTTATCCTATGACTTATATGGAAATAGGGATGAATAGGGTAGGTTTACTTACTTGAATGTTTGATTGAGTGATTATTAGTATATTTCCTTATGAGTTGTATGTAATTTACAAGTGAGTTATGAATGAGGATTGATCATGTATATACCAATCCTTTGGGAAAATATCTCACACTAAAGTACTTAAGATAACCATAAGCACACACTACATTTTCAAATTGGATGAATTTTGGGCATTGGAAACTTAGTTGGAAAAGGGAAACCTATGTTGACATAGGCACTTGGATGGGATGAAAGTGTCTGAGACACTAGAATAATGGTAAAACTAGTAGATAAGGATAATGATCAGGTTTAGAGCATTTTGCATAACATAGAAGGCATAGTTATCAGAATAACATATGGACGGACTAAGAGATAAGAAATTGACACAAATAGATAGTGAAAGTGAGCCTTTAAAAAATTTAAAGGTCTTGGAGATGGATTGTATAACCATGATAGGTATTTTATAAATATATAATATTGAGTTATTATTTAATTCAGATTTAATATCTACATTTCCCTCTTTTAATCTAGTAATACAATTGATAGTTTAAAGGAAAATAAATGTGTACTTAGGTTTATATAACATACATTAACTTTATTTGAGCACAACTTATGTGTTTTGATGGTGACTAACTTACAACCAAAATCATGTTATAGTGTATTATTAGTGTATATAATATGAAATTGAGAGCATTTGAAAAATTTTAAAGTAAAGAGAAAAAGGTTAGGATTATAACTATGTGTTGATGCAACCATCATGCATTTTGGTAGATTGATTTTAAGAGATGATTCATTATGAAGCATTAGATATGAGTTTAGGAAAATTTTGAAACATGTAAGTGAATACATATATAGTTATTGGAGAAAAACATGGCCCTAACCTTGGCAAAAAGGTGAGTTGTCACAAGGCCATTGAGCTTATCTCAATCATGTAACCCAATAATAATTATAACTTAGTGAGTGTGAGTGATCCAATGTAATAACCCCAATGGGTTTTACTAGAATATTGAAATAATTTTTTTAATTTAAGTACGCATATTCAACATATAGATTTCACCACAAGAAACCTAACTAGTGATCTTTAACTAACTATATTAATTTAGTTAACCAAAAATGTTATAACTAATATGAATATATAAGGATCACCATGAATAGATAAATAAATCATGAACAATACTGAATAACCATAAATATTACATCTCAACATAAATAAAATAGTAAAAATTTAGCCATGGATGATACAATATTGAACCCACTACTATATAAGTAAAATAAATAAATATTACAATTTTTAATAATACATAAAATATATCAAGTGATAAAACATGATACAAATCTCTATGAATCAAGAGTATCCATGACTCAAGTATCAATATGTAATCTCAAGTGTAGTCTCAAGTATAGTATTCCAGCTAGGAGGAAGAACACCATCCGAGCACTTTTCCACACCAACCACAGACCATAGATCCCTCACACCATCTCCCAAATAAGGGGATGTAACTCCCTTCACAACTGGGTAGATAATGATAGTGTAGGAATCCAATGTAACAAACCAAAACCTATGTGTTGAATGTATTTAATACATAATGTGTACCATAAATAGATTCTAATATGATATCACAAACATATGAAAACTATATC
This sequence comes from Torreya grandis, assembly GCA_037957365.1. NCBI lineage: Eukaryota > Viridiplantae > Streptophyta > Pinopsida > Cupressales > Taxaceae > Torreya > Torreya grandis. Next base: position 608,845 of record JARHVA010003025.1, read on the forward strand.
AACATATGAAATGACAATGTTTATCAAATATTACTTTGGCCAAAGTTTTAAATAATAAATGATCTCTAGGATTAGTCAAATTCATACACACCAATTGATTATATTACACCTTATTTTGCATTGATGGTGCTAATTAAGCTACTAGAATCCATCCATTGCTTAATTAGGGTCATGAAAGTGAGATTAAATAAAATAAATAATAATATAAAAATCAATAGATTCATTATTAATATTTAACTTTGGCTAATCATAATTATTCTAAGTAAAAAAAATATCACAAACATTCATTTATTCTATCAAATGAAATGACTCCATATATCTAGTTTATTAAAAATAATAAACACAATCCAAAAATAGTCCTCAATATATCATACCATCTAGGTAATTATTATCTAGACTGAAAATTGCTTTAACCACTAAGCAATTTATAATATTATTTCTCCATAAAATAATATTATAACCCTAGCTAATTAAACTATTCATATTCCACATATAACAACAACCAGTCTAAAACATCATAAATGTTTTATATTTAACTCTTAAATATAATATTTTAATGATTTTATACTAGCCAAATATAAACAAGAATCAATTAATCACTATTATGATAATAACAATAATATCACAATGCAAGTAGCATCCCCTCAGATTTCCTTAACACGATCCATAATGAAAGTACCAATGTGGATTAAAAAATCCATCTCTATGCATGTGCATGATGTCACCATGATGGGGTGGATCTTAATCAATCTAATCTATAATCATTTAAAAAGAAGGGGTCTTAATTATTTTTATGAGTTCTTAATGGGACTTCCCACCCATTTTTATCTTCCTCACTTCTACCCCATCCAAAAGCTTGATCTCTCCTAGTTTGACTCTACATTCCTAGTCCCCATGAGTGGCGATAGGGATCATCTAGAACCAATGTCATGCAAGGAGGTCCATGAGAAAAATAAAGTTTAGAAGAAACTCAAAAAGGGGGGCCTCATAAATTTATGGAACAGGCCACTGAACATAACGTTGAGATTGCCCAAGACTTCATGGTGGCTTGGAAAAAGTAAAAAGTTTCCATGTGTGGCATTACCATCAATGTCTCAGATGAGGTCATCAATGAATCCACTATCATTTCATGCATAGGTGCCAATGAATTCAAGTACTATTCAAAAAATTAAGAGTTCTTGAAATGGTTGTTTAGAATAAATGATTTCATGTAGGTGGACAAGAAAGGGTTCCCTCGAGCTCAACACCTACATTACCAACCAAAAATCTACCTTTAGATCACATGATATATGACATTAGAAGGTAAATATACACCAATCTTATCTCACCATTTCCTTCTCCTAAATCATTTCATTGGGTATAAGATCAGTTTGCCCTATTTCTTGCTTAATTATCTTGAGAAAACTATCTTGCTTTACCAAGTTAATGATACCAATCCCATTCTACATCAAAGCTTGATCTTACTACTTGTTAAGCACAACCAAGCCTTATTAGGTAGGGAGGTCCCCCCAGGGTTCATCCTTTAGGTAGGACTCCCAAGAAGACCCCCTAAGGAGGATCCTATCGAGGGATCCTACCATCCATCTGACTGTACCCCCTAAAATAATTTATTAAGGTCCCTGCTAGATGAATTACCTCTCAAATTATTATTCATCCCCAAACCAAAACCAATGGAAATAGGGACCCATAGAAAATATTCTTAGAAAGGAAAGGCCATGGTTATGAAGAAGTTGGAAAGAAATAAATAGCTACTGGAAAACTTTAACTCTAAGGTGCAATAAGTTGGTTTTGGCCTAGCCAAACTTCTTCAAGATTGGAATGTATTACAAAAATAGGTTGAAATAGCTATCCAGGCCTTTGTTCACTCTATTCAACCCCCTTAAACCCTTATTATGACTTCTTTTAAGGTTTTGAAATACCCTCCCCTGGGCTCTCCCAAAGGAGTCCTCCCCAAACTATCCCCCCTACAATTAAAATGCAAGAAGCATCCAATAATGATCCTCCCTAGAAAATCAAATGAAGGCCCCAAATATTGTACCCAAGCCAAAGTTTTAAAGGATAAACTAACTAGTCTAGAAAAAGACACTGTTGAAGCTGAAGACCCTTGAGAGAGACCTTCTTCATAGTTCTATTGGTTTTTCCTATTTTTTTATTTCTACTCTAAGTATGACTTTTTAGTTTTTCAGCCCTAGTTAGCTTGTTTAAACTTCTATAATACACTCTTGTGGTTCTAGGTCCCTATAAAACCTAACATTTACCATATCAAATAAAAAACAATAATAACATAGTTGTATGCATTAATATATATTTATATATTAATTCACACATGTAAATACATTATAAATACTTTGTTTATATAGTACCCTACTAAGATGAAATCCATTATCATACTCCTTAGAGTATATTGTATACGCTAAATATATAGTAAGTTCACATAAAAAGGCTCATAACATTTTTCATTAAACTAATAAATTCCATTTGCCTATGATAAATAAAATACATAGAATTCTATAAATCAAACTCAGTTCTCTTTTATTCATCAAAAACTATTTTAACATTTAAATCCAAACAATCATTCAAGTTTTACCAATTAAAATATAGTTCATATTAGAAAATATAATAACACAGTCACATTTACCCAATTTAGGTATTTTTTAATGAAACACATAATAAAATACCTATCTCGAGTCTTATTCAACAACACACAGTTGAATAAAACAATACAAACATTCTATTGAATTTGTATACCTAGTCCCCCTATGGACTAGGCAACTTTTACATAATTCAACCAAGTAACACTTATACATAATCATATTAAAATATAAGCATAATTCACATACATATATTTAATACTATTAAAAACTTGGCTCTACCATGTGAGCTTAATATATATCTAGGTATGTTTATATGTACAAAATTGAGCTATAATCTATAGTTGCTTATTCATTTACCCATCCCAGGGTACTCAATGTGACTTAACTGAAGTTTTCAAAATCCATTTGTATAAACATGTATACATAATTTAACATATTTGAGAGCATATAATTATATTGTTTCCCTATATATATAAATTCATTAAACCTAAATCCAAGTAAATCACCAATTGAAATCCATATCTGCTAGTTTATTATATGAGTATCTTCATCTATAGAATGTATTACTAATAATTTACCATTTTAAAGCCCTACAATTCTTGTTATAGGGGTGTGTGTGTGTTTTTGTGTGTGTATATACATACATACATACATACATACATATATATATATATATATATATATATATATATATATGTATGTATGTATGTATGTATGTATGTATGTATATACACACACAAAAACACACACACACCCCTATAACAAGAATTGTAGGGCTTTAAAATGGTAAATTATTAGTAATACATTCTATAGATGAAGATACTCATATAATAAACTAGTAGATATGGATATATATATATATATATATATATATATATATATATATATATATATATATATATATATATGTCTCTTATTGAATCTAAAAATCCACCATGTAAGTATATATATACAAATATATATTCATAATCCCTAAAAACCCATATTTTAAACCCAAAAATTTTGAATTGGCTTAAATAACTAAATGATCATACTGATAATTGCTTTCAAGTTTATATTTAGTATAACCCAAAGGAATATAGAACAACCTAATTCAAATTAAATAACTCAAACTGATTTGGATATATACCCATCATAATAATCTCCTATGTTTGAATAATGATTTTTGAATTGCTAAAGAGGGTTTAGATAGAGCTTATAAAGCTTATGTCTATCATAGCCAGGACTTACTACTCTACCCCAACCTTCTTAGGTTATCTTGGGTTGAATATAGGGTTCTCTAGAGGTCAAACCCTCCATAGGGATCTATATATATCCCTTCTTAATTTTATAAATTTTATTAACAATTGAAAAATGAGTAACCTATAATCAATTTAAAAACCCATTCAATAGAAAATATCACACGTGGGTATTGAACTACAAAATCTACCTGGTAAACATATGAATGTCAGAAAAAGTTGAACAATTCCTTATTATTTTGAATTGTTCACCTCTTTTCCACCTTCTATCTTCTCCTCTCAATACATCATGAGTTGTTTTATTCATAGTCCCCCCATTTTCCTCTTTTTATTCTTTTCTATCCCCTACTCACCTTCCACTTCTCCATAATCTTCACCAAATTAAACTCACTCAAGAATATGCATTCCTAGATATCTCAACCAACTTAGAGTCTGCCACCATGCAAACATATTAAACCCCATAATTTTCTCCCAAATGATTTTTAACTGAATTCAACATATGATTAGTAACCCTAATCATCTCAATTCTTCTCTCCAATCCCTAATTAATCATATTATATTCTTTATAAAATCTACATGATAATGATTTAAACAATCATTCATCAACCATCTAAATCACATAATACCCATGTTTTATTCCATGCAAAGACTATCAACTAGCTGATACCCCATGTAATGAGCATTGACTAAATACAATAGAATAATGATTATATAACTTGGCAATTCAACTAGGTATTATAAGACTAGATTTTTATGTTGAAATGATATCCATAAACATACATATCATTTACAATGATTTCCAAATAATTCAATAATAACCAATATCTAATGTATTATGAATATACATTTTTTAGTTAGACATTTAATTGACTACAATGCCTTTTTAAAAATAATTTTATTTATCTTTCAATATTAATCAAACTCATATACTATCATAATAATAATATTTAATTATTATTATCTAAATATTGTAGATAAATAGCAATGGAATTCATTTATACTTTTTAATGCTTACTACATTAAAATGTTATTATACATATCTATTTCAAATAAGGTAGTAAGGTAATCACAACATATATAAATTTACTCATTTTAGTCAAACTGTTATGCCAAACAATCACATTATATAAGATAAGCTAGCATGTTCATAAAACTAGTGAAATCATTTGAATTAATCAACATGATCATCAACAATCAAGATTATACTAGAAATCATATTAATAATCACCTAAAATAAAAGTACACAAAACATGCTATGTTATCTATATTAAACAATTAATCTATGAAACATGATATACTAAGTGGTGTGTGTAAGGGTTTCCATATTCATTCTCTATCATCCTCTATTATCTCCATCTAGACCACCCTCTCCTATGACACTCTCCCTCCATCAAGATTTGAGGGAAGAATCTATCCTGTATCCACCTCATAATAATGAAGGTAGTTATCCCAAAACATTATTATATCCATACAATAATTTTATATAATAATCAAACATGATCATAGTAAAACAAATGTAAAATCACTACTAACTCATATCAAACTAATCATGTAAATTAAAAAACACAAATTGTCCCATAATCAACATATGTCATCAAGCTTAATCAAATATTAGTTAATGAACTAATAAACCACAATAATCCACATATCAAATAGGTTATTTATCTCAGAGAAAAATCAAGATGTGACATCTTTCCCCCTAAATTTGGTCATCATCCTAATGACATTTATTCAAACACCAATTATGAATTTAAAAAACAATATTTAGTAGAAAATAAAATAATATGCATTAATAAATCAAGCAAACAAATGTGGAAACAACCTGTAAAACTCATTGTAGCCCTCCCAAGTGTCACTATCCTTAGATTATTGGTCCTAAAAGACCTTGTAATGTGACACTTATCTATTATGCAAATAGAGTTTGTGAGTGTCAATTACTTTGATTGGTTCTACCATGACCACCCCAAGATCTAGAACCTTCAAAGCTTTCCAACCCAACACATGTGAAGAATCAGATATATACATTTAAAGATAAAACACATGAAAGATATTATGTAAAAGAGCTATATCTAGTGGCAATTCAAATCTTATGCTATAGGGTTGACCACTTCCAAAACCTTGAAGGGTCCCACATATCTTGGTGAAAGTTTTGATTAGTTCCCAAATTTAGTCAAGCTTTTCGAAGGTTTAACCCATAGAAACACTTTATCACCAACAAAAATTTTCCTAGATGTTATTTTAGATTAGCATAACTTTTGTCTATCACTAGCCTTGGCCAACCTTTATCTAATTTTTCTGACTTGATCTTCCATTTTTGAAAGCATCTCAGGTCCAAAGACTACCCTATCTTATAACCTATCCCAACTGATTGGTGTTCTACACCTCCTTCTATAAAACACCTCAAATGGATCCATCTTCAATGTTGATTTGTATGATTTATTTTAATTAAACTCAACCAATGGAAGGTATTCCTTCCACTTGTATTGTTGATCCATGAAATAGATATGAAGGAGATTTTATAAAACTTGATTAACTCACTTTGTTTGTCCATCAGATTATGGGTAATATGCAGTGCTAAAGTTCAACTGAGTACCTAGAGATGAATTCAAAGTCAACTAAAACCTAAAAGTCATCCTTAGATCTCAATTTAAAATGATCTTCTCTAAAAAACCATATAATTGATACACTTACTTTATGAATATCTTCAAAAGCATAGGTACACCATCAGTCAAGTTGCCCAGTATAAAGTGAGCTACCTTGGTTAGTTTGTCAACTATAACCAAGATCATGTCATGCATATTCCATGATAATGAAAACCTTAGATAAAGTCCATGCTAATCACCTAACACTTCCATTTCGGTATGTCATGTGGATACAACAATCTATTTGGATGCACATGTTAAGTTTTCACATGCTAACATTCTAGGCAATGAGACATAAAATCCATTGCATCTCTCTTGATACCTTTCTATAAATAGAGTGTTCTAAGCTCAACCATGAGTTTGGTTACTCCTATATGTCTTGAATATTAGGCATTGTATAATTCCTTTAGCATTGTGCTCCCTAGATTCTCTCTATTAGGTATATACATCTTACCATTGTACCACAAAAAACCATCAATATCTATTTTAAATCCCTTATACTTAGGATTCTCAACATTTTCAAATAATTCTTTCCTGATCTAATCATATAATTCATATCTTGGTAAGAATTTGAACACTTGATCTTTAAAAGTACTTTTGATAGTATCCATGACTGCTATGTACTTTCCAAAACTTAGAGAATTAGCCACTTTATTCTCCTTGCCTTTTATATAGTTAATATAAAAATTATAGTCATAAAATAACTCTAACCATCATCTTTGATGATTATTTATATTTATTTAGGTGAAGATGTAATTGAGTCCCAATTTATCAGTCTTGAGTTTAAAAAGTTTTACCAACAGATAATACCTCCAAACTTACTAAGCATGTATAATACCACAAGTTCTAGATCATGAGGGGTATAATTCACCTCACATAGCTTCAATTTCATAGACTCATAGGCTACTATTGAACCATACTTCATAATAACTCTTCCAACTCCATCCCCAAATACATCTATGATCACTAAGAATTGACCATTAGGATTGGGAAATCTTAGAATTGGTGCTGAAGTAAGCCTCCTTTTTAGTTCTTGAGAGTCTACCTCACACTTATCTGACTAGATGAAACTCTGATTCTTCCACTAAGAGAGGTTATTAGATTATCTATCTTAAATAAATTTGAAATTAATTTATTTTAATATCTCACTAATCCCATAAAAATTCTTACCTCATGTACATTATTTCATTTCAGCCACTTCATTATGGATCTTATCTTTGATGGATCTACTAAAATACCATCCATAGAGATAATATGTTCTAGATACATCACTTTATTTTGAAATAATTCACACTAAAACAAATTTCCATATAATATATGATTTTACAATTTTTTTAAAACCAATTCCAGATGTTTTGAGTGTTCTTCCTAATCTTTAGAATAAATGATGATGTCATAAATAAAGACCAACATAAAATGATCTAGGTAATCCATAAACACATTGTTCATAATATTCATAAATGCTACTAGAGTATTTGTCAATCTTGTAGACACCTAAAATTGGCCACCAGTTACCAATGACCAAGCTTCAAACCAATTTCTATCAAATATCCGAGTTTGGCCTAAAAACACTAAAAAACACTAAATGGTTCAAACTAGTCTTTACAAGTGCCAATTTTGTCTAAAGTATCCTTAAGTGGGTTAATGAATTTTATGATATCATTATTTCTTCTCAAATCATTTCAAGCAAAAATGCTAAAAACCTAATTTGATGCTCTAAATTGCTAAATTCCCCTAATTTGGAAGCACATAATATGTTCATGGATTATTCTATATTGACAACATCCTAAATGGGATATTGGTCCATATGAATCTAACATCACATTATAATTCCACTCCAATCAAATTTTGATCCAATAATATGACATTTTGACCATTTTGATTAATTTGAGCACCAATTTCCAAATATTTGTACCAAAATTGATTAATCTTATCTAAAGCAAATTAATTTGAATCAAGAGATTAAATGGATTTTCCATAGAGTTTATTGATTATTTAATTAATCTAAATTGATTGTAAATAATTTCATCATCATGTGAGATCATTTTTTGAGGTGGCTCTATAGGCTATAAATACCACAAATAACTGATTAAGCCCTCCCATGCCTCTTTAATGCTTTTCTATCTCAAACATTTATGAGGGCATGTATTAATTTTAGCCTCCAAAATTGAATGGATTCTTAGCTACACATCTTCATATTAAGATGGATGGTTCAGGTTCATTATGATTAAATGATAAAATCTATAAATAGAATGACTTACACTCATAATTTTAAGCTCTCTAAAGATAAAGTTACCCTGCACAAATGATTTCAAAGCCATTTTGAAATAGTGTTATTATGCCAAAATCTTGAGCCAAGCTTCACAATCCAAAGCCACAAAGCCAATTATGCCAAGAGGAGGTAGATAATAGACAATCTCCATTGACAAAAACCTTTGAAGCACAAGCCAAACAAGCCACTCTATGAATCATTTAAAATCTCTAATGAAGGTGAAGGAATGTTTCTTTCATGTTTTAGTTTTTTTTTTCATATGCATGTTTGTTACTAAGCTCCCCCTAATGTCTAAACCTAGAGATGTCATGTTTGTTAGTGTGTTATTTTCATTTTTATTTCATTGTAAAACTAACACTTGGTCTAACCCCCTTTCTTGATTAAAATTTGTAGATCACATAATGGCATCATCCTAGGCTTCCCAAACACCATTTGGAGATTTTTATTCAATCATCATCTTCTTTTTGGAATATATGCCATTTCTCATTATTTGAGAGGACATTGTTATGCCTACAGTTTTTAACATCTTCCCAAATAGGGGAAAATTGTAGACACCTAAAACTAGCCACCAATGATGAATGACCAAGATTCAGACCAATTTCTATCAAATATCCCAATTTGTACTAAAAACACTAAAATATGTTAAATGGTTCAAATTGGTCATATACAAGTGCCAATTTTGGTTAAAGTATCACTAAATGGTTCAATGCATTTTATGAGATCATTAGTTCTTCCCAAATCATTTCAAGCCAAAATGCCAAAAACGTAATTTGACACTCTAAACCACTAAATTCCCCTAATTTGGTAGCACATGACATGTGCATGGGTTATTGTGTATCGACAACATCCTAAATGGGATATTAGTTTTTATGCATCTAACATCACATTCCAAGTCCACTCCAATCAAATTTTGATCCAATAATATGACATTTTGACCAATTTGATTAATTTGAGCACTAATTTATAAAGATTTGCACCAAAATTGATTAATCATGTTTAAAGCTAATTAATTTGAATCAAGATCTTAAATGTGTTTTCCATAGAGGTTATTGATTATTTCACTAATGGAGATTAATTATGAATAACTACATCATCATGTGACATCATTTTTTGAGGACGCTCCATAGGCCATAAATGCCATAGCTATCAAATTAAGCCCTCCCATGCCTCTTTAATGCCTCTACATCCCAAATATTTATGAGAGAATTTTTTAATTTTAACCTCCAAAATTAAATGGATTCTTATCCACACATCTTCATCTTGAGATGGATGATTCAAGTTCATTTGGATCAAATGGGAAAATCTATAAATAGAAGGCCTCACACTCAAATTTTAAGCTCTTTAAAGCCAAAGTTACCATGCACAAATGATTTCAAATCCATTTTGATATAGTGTTATTATGCCAAAATATTGATCCAAGCTTCACAAGCCAAAGCCACAAAGCCAATAATGCTATGAGGAGGTGGAGAATAGCCAAAATTCATTGATAAAAACCTTTGAATCAAAAATCGAGGAAGCCACTCTATGAATCATTTATAAGATCCAATGAAGGTGAAGGAATGTTTCTTTCATGTTTTATTTTTTATTTTCATATTCATGTTTGTTACTAAGCTCCCCCTAATGTCTAGGCCTAGAGATGTCATGTTTGTTAGTGTGTTCTTTTCATTTTGATTTCATTATGAAACTTACACTTGATCTAACCCTCTCTTGAGTCAAATTAATATATCATAAATCCAAATGGTAATACTATGATTTTTTAGTGCTCATAATGAGTCCTAAACATTATTTTTGTAATATCCTCTTCATAGATCCTCATCTAGTTATACCCTACTCTAAGATCAATCTTAGAAAAGATTGTTCCCCCTCACATTTGATAAAAGAGATCATCAATATGTGGAAATAGATATATGTTCTTGGTCATTGCTTTATTCAACATCCTATAGTGTATATATTGGCATATAGTGACATCCTTATTGACAAAGATAAGTAGAGAACCCCATGGCGACACACTCAATCAAATCAGACCTTTCAACAACAACTCCTAAAGTTGTGCTTTTAACTCAACCAATTGAGCGATTGTCATTCTATATAATGCCTTAGAATATAGTTTTGATCTAGGTATGATATCAATTGAGAAATCAAAATTGTGCTTAGGTGGAAATCCTGGTAATTATTTTTGAAACACATCATGAAAGTTTTTTAGAAAAGGATATTTTTTGATAGATGGTTCCTTAGATTATTATATATCATTTATCTTAATGATAAATTCCTAGCATACCTTCCTTTGAGCTTTATTTATTTGAATTTTATAAATCTACCTTAGCTTTAACTCCCTTCTTTCACCTTAAAGTTGTGTTTGATTTTCAAAATCATCTTGAAACTCAAAATTCTTTAGAAAATACTCAACCTTGGATTTATGCTTTGCAAGCTAATTGAATCCTAGGATCACATCATATGATCTAAATAGTGTTAAATAAAGATATAATACTATAGTAAACTCATGTAATCTAATCTCTACTTTGACAGACACTTATCAACTTTGACCTTTGACTCATTCCCATATTATATCAACCATGCATTTTCCATAACTCCAACCTTTATAGATAATTAAATAAGCATTAAAAGAGTAATGAAACATTATGTATCTCTCATATAAATTAAAATAGAAATTAGATGATTGAACAAAATACTTGATAGTTCTATGGGTGAATATTGATACTCAACCTGTTGATTATTAACAACTACATAAATCCACTATTGAAATGTACCTTGATGAGAATCTAAACCCTTGTTCTTCAATTTTTCCTAAGGAAATTCTCAAGAAAAATGGTCACCTCTACATATTAATCAACCTCTAATTGGTACTTTCTTCTCAGACTATTGGATTCTTTTAAAACCACCCTTGAAACCATTACCTAGTTTCTTATTCCCTGAACCACTATTGAACTTGGTGTTTTGATTCTTGAACTAACCATTAAAATCCCCATTCCTTTGCTTCAAGTTATTCTTCTTTAAATTTGGTTTAGAACATCCAAATTTCTTTTTAAACTTATCTCTAACTTAGGAAAGAGATTTTAGTTTTTATTCTTGCTTGACTACCTTCTCAAACACTTGATCCGTGGTAGATGAACCATGCACATATACTTCACAACCTACTTGGGGTTTTAATCCCATGATTAATTTCCTAATTCTAAACCTCTCATCTAACTTATACTAAGGTATATACTTAATAATCTTAGTTAATTGATCCTAGTATTCATTCACTAATAATTCCCTTGCTTAAGATTCTAAAAATCCATAAGCTTTCGATCGAAGTATAGATGTGGAAGCCATCATGACCTAAATAGTGTCATAAGCTATTATCAAGTGGTTGTGTTTGAAACAAGGTTCATCTTGAGCTTCTTGTTTTTCCACCAAGTCATTGCCTCACTAACAAGTCGATAAGATCCTCAAACTACTTTTATTACTTTAAAATAATTCTAAATATTGAAATACTTCTCTATTTCTATTATCCATACTTTAGCTACATACCCCAATATAGTTCCATTAAAATTTGGTAGATTTACCTTTTTCATGTTGCATAATAACTCTATAGATACTCAAACTTTTGTATCCTATGACACCTCCTTATGCCTCTACTCTTGAAAATGTTATTGGTCATAAGGATGCTCTTCAGGTTCCTCTTGAGCATTTCCTTCTTCATGGTCATGCACTTCCTATTCTAGGGCCATAATTTAGTCCCTAGTATCTTGCATGGTTACGAGGAATTGGTCCAATTTCATATCTTTCTCAGTGAAAAACTAATTTGGATCAACAGGAGGTTTGGTATTCAAAGTACCCCAACCTCCTAGTCTAACATGCACCATTTCTCTTCTTATTTATCAGGAGAATAATTTTGCATTAGTAGACACATTAAGTCCTAGAGTTTTAACTTTAAATTTGATATCACAATGTAATAACCCCACTAGGTTTTACTATAATATTACAATTATTTTTTTAAAATTAAATACACGTATTCAACATATAGATTTGACTATGAGAAACCTAACTAGTGATCTTTAACTAACTGCATTAATTTAGTTAACCAAAAATGTTATAGCTAATCCATTTATCTAAGGATCACCATGAACATATATAAAAATCATGAACAATACTAAATAATCATAAATACTACATCTCAACATAAATGAAATAGTATAAATTCAGCCATGACTTATACAACATTACATCCACTATTGTAGAAGTAGAATGAATAAATATTATAATTTTAAGTAATAAATAAAATATTTCAAATGATAAAACATGATACAAAGATCCTCTAAGCAAAGTATCCATGACTTAAGAGTCTCTACGACTCAAGTAACAATATGTAATCTCAAGTTCAATCTCAATTATGGTACTCTAGCTGGTAGGAAGAGCATCATCTGATCACTTTTTCACACCAACCATAGACCATAGATCCCCTTCACTATCTATCAAACAAAGGGATGCCCCTCCCTTCATGAGTGGGTAGATAATGACTGTGTGAGAATCTATAGTAACAAACTAGAACCCATGTGTTGAAGATATCTAATACATAATGTGTACCATAAATAAATCTATTCTAATATGATATCTCATAAATATAAAACCATATCAACATATGAAATGACAATGTTTATCAAATATTACATTGGTCAAAGTTTTTAATAATAAATAATCTCTAGGATCAGTCAAATTTATACATACTACTTGATTGGATTACACCTTATCTCACATTGATGTCACTAATTAAGCTAATGAAATTCATCCACTGCTTAGTTAAGGTCATGAATGCAAGTTTTGGTAAAATAAATAATAATATAAAACCCAATAGATTCATTCTTAATATTTCACTTTAGTTAATCATAATTATGCTAAGTACAGAAATATCACAAACATTCATTTAGTTAGTCAAATGAAATGAAATGAATCCATATATTTATTTTATTATAAATAATAGGTAGAATCTAAAAATAGTCCTCAATATATCATACCATCTGGGTAATGATTATCTAGACCACCATTTGCTTTAACTAATAAAAAAATTATAATATTATTTTTCCATGAAAGAATATTATAACTCTAGATAATTAAATTTTTCATATTCCACATATAACAATAGCCAATCTAAAACATCATAAATGTTTTATATTTAACTCTTAAATACAATATTCTAATACATTTTTCCTAACCAAATATAAACAATCATCAATTACTCATTATTATGATAATAATAACATAGTTGTATGCATTAATATATATTTATATATTAATTCACATATACAAATACTTTATTTATACATTATACTACTAAGATGGCATCCACTATCATACTCCTTAGAGTATATTGTATACACTAAGTATGTATTCAATTTACACATAAAGGCCCCATAACCATTTTCATTAAACTGAGAAATTCCATTTGCCTATGATAAATAATATACATAGAATTTTATAAATTAAACTCATTTCTTCTTTATTCATCGAAAACTACTTAACCATTTAAATCAAAATAATCATTCAAGTTTTACCAATTAAAATATAGTTCATATGAGAAAATATAATAACACAATTACCTTTACCCAATTTGGGTATTATTTAATGAAACACATAGTTAAATACCCAACTTAGGTCTTATTTAATAACACATAATAAAATGATGTAAACCTATTATTGAACCTGTATACGTAGTCCCCATATGGACTAGACAACTTTTACATAGTTCAACCAAGTAACACTTATACATAGTCATATTAAAATATAAGCGTATTTCACATACATTTATTGAATACTATTGAAAACATAACTCATCCATGCAAACTTAATATATATTCAGGTATGTTTATATGTATAAAACTGAGTGTTAATCTATAGTTACTTATTCATATACCCATCTTGGGTTACTCAATGTGACTTAACTAAAGTTTCCAAAATCCATTTGTATAAACATGTATATATAATATAACATATCTGACATTATATAATTATATTGTTGCTCAGTATATAAAAATTCATTGAATCTAAATCTAAGTAAATCACCAATTGAAAACCATATCCACTATTTTGTTATATGAATATCTTCATTTACAAATTCTATTACTAACAATTTCCAATTTTGAAGCCCTATAATTCTTGTTTTATATATATATATATATATACTTACATGTTGAATTGTTAGATTTAATTGGAGAATAAATCTAACAATTCAATACATACATACATACATACATATATATATATATATATATATATATATATATATATATTAGATTTAATTGGAGAATAAATCTAACAATTCAATACACACACACACACACACACACAATCCCTAAAAACCCATATTTTAAACCCAAAACGTTAGAATTAGCTTAAATAGTTAAGTGATCATACTAATAACTATTTTCAAGTCTATATTTCATACACCCCAAAGGAATATTGAACAACCTAGTTCAAATAAAATAACTCAAACTGATTTGTATATATACCCATTATAATAATATCCTATGTTTGAATAATGATTTTTGAATTGTTAAAAAGAGTTAAGACAAAGCTTATAAAGACTATATCTATCATGGCCAAGACTTATTACTCTACCCCAACCTTCCCAGGTTGCCCTAGGTTGAAATAGGGTTGTATGAAGGCCAAGCCCTCTACAGGGCCCTATGTATAGCCCTTCTTAATTTTCTAAATTTTATAAACAATTGAAAAACTAGTAACCCAAGAAGTAGTTTGAAAACCCATTCAATATAAAATATCACACATAGGTATTGAGTTACAAAACCTACCTAGTAAATATATGAATTTCAAAGAAAGCTAAGCAAATTACTTCTCTACACTTTTTTCACCTCTTCTCCACCTTTTATCTTGTTATCTCAATATTCCATGAGTCATCATGTTCATAGCCCCCCTATTATCCTCTTTTTATTCTTTTTTATCCCCCTACTTACCTTCCACTTCTCCACACTCTTCAGTAAATCAAACTCACTCAATAATATGCATGCCCATATATCTCAACCAACTCATATTCCACCACCATGAAAACATAGTGAACCCCATAATTTTCTCCCAAATGATTCTTAATTGAATTTAATGGATGATTAGTAACCCTAATCATCTTGATGCTTCTCTCCAATCCTTAATTAGTCATACTATATTCTTTACAAAATACTCATGGTAATGATTTAAATAATCCTTCATTGACCCTTTAAATCACATAATCCCCATTTTTTATTCCATGTAAAGACTATCAACTAGTCGATACCCCATGCAACGACCATCGACCAAATACAATAGAATAATTATTATATAACTTACCAATTTAATTAGATATTATAAGACTAGAGTTTTATGTTGAAATTTTATCTAAAAACATACATATCATTTACAATGATTTCCAAATCATTCAATTTTAACCAATATCTAATGTATTATGAATATATAGTTTTTAGTCAAACATTTAATCGACTACAATGCAATATTAAAAATAATGTTATTTATTTTTTTAATTTAAATAAAATTTATTTAATATCATAATAATATTTAATTATTATTATCTAAATCTTGTAGATAAATAACAATGGAATCTGACTATATTTTTTAATGCTTACTACATCAAAATGTTATACTACATAGCTATTTCAAATAAGATAATAAGGTAATCACAACATATAAAATTTTACTCATTTTTTTCAAACCATTGCATCAAATAATTGCATTATATAAGATAACTATCATGTTCATAAAACTAGTGAAATCACTTGAATTAATCAACATGATCATCAACAATCAAGATTATACCAAAAAGTATATTAACAATCACCTGAAATAAAAGTACACAAAATATGTTATGTTATCTATATTAAATAATTAATTTATAAAAAATGATATACTAAGTGGTGTGTATAAGGGTTTCTATATTTGTTCTCTATCATCCCCAAACATCTCCATTTAGACCACCCTCTTCTATGATTCTCATCCTCCATCAAAATCTAAGGAAAGAATCTATCATGCATCCACCTTATAAAAATGAAGGTAGTTATCCTAAAATATCATTATATCTATAAAATAATGATTTATAATAATCAAACTTGATCATAATAAATGGAATGTAAAAGTATTGTTAACTCATAGTAAACTAATCATGTAAGTTAAGTAACTAAAAATATCTCATAATCAACATATGTCATCAATCTTAATAAAATATTAGTTAATCAACTAATCAACAACAATAATCCATAGATTAAAAAGGTTATTTAGTTTAGATAAAAATCAAGATGTAACATCCAATAAAATCACATTATGTATCTAGTGATGGTGGATGATTTAATCACTTGATCCTATAAATATGTTTAAGTTATATGATTTAATAAAGTCTAACTTATAAATTTGGTAAGATTGAGTGGTTTAATCATCTCAACCTTCCAAAGGTGAACCAACTACTACAATAGAATAACTCAATAACATGTCATAAAATTATATCTTGAGTATGATAATTGTTCATAATAGCTTTTGAAATCTATAAACTAATTTAATTTTTAAATTTAGATACCCTTTTCATGTAATATGCACCCCATATATGTCTCAAATTGAAACATGGGTATAATGGTACCAATGTATAGAATGCTACCACAAATGTGTATCTAAATCATATAATTGAAATTTGGTCAATTTGAATTTTTTCTAAGAATGGAAGACATGTTTTCATGACATGAGCTCACTTAATCTGTAGAATCTAAGAACTGGTGTCAATATGGAGAACTTGTTTCCATAACATGCCCCCATGCTAATATGAAACTATGAAAAATATGGAGGTC
The DNA here is from genome assembly GCA_037957365.1 of Torreya grandis. Classification (NCBI taxonomy): domain Eukaryota; kingdom Viridiplantae; phylum Streptophyta; class Pinopsida; order Cupressales; family Taxaceae; genus Torreya; species Torreya grandis. The sequence continues at coordinate 626,425 of JARHVA010003025.1, forward strand.
ATGCCTCTATGACATGTCCCCACTAATATGCTCCCCCTTTTGAAGTGAGAGAAGTAGAATTTGGTAGTTACCTTACCTCAAAAGGATAATATAACTACATAATTGTGAATGGATCATGTAGCATATATGAAGAACATATTTAGGTAGATATATCATTGAAACATGCATAATTTTATCACATCAAGTCCTAATATGCATGATATAGATCATGGTAATGTCTAGACAGTAAGAATACAAGCTTAAAAAGCAATTAAACATACACCCAAGAGAACTCAAAAGAAAAAAAGACAATGGTCCAAGGAGACTTCATATAAGGAGCATGTTCAAATGTCACACAATCAAAGGGACATGACTTAACTAAATGTCTACAAAGCATAGAATGATATATTTAAATGTCCACATACACCAAACTATGACATGTTCAAATGTCCCAATAAGAAAACAAAAGAATAAGCACCATAAGCAATGGAGCATATTCAAATTCTCAAATAAAAAATACATGAGTAAGGAAATCCACTCAATGAAGTGAAAAAATGAAATCATGTAATCATAAAAAAACTAGCATAAATACATCATACTAGTCCACAGATATATGTGTTAAGAAAAAATATTAAGTACATAGCATATCAAGTACACTGTGAAAGATATAAACATGGATAAAGAAATGTGTAAATCTGTAGTCTCAAATGTGATAATGGAAAGAGATCATAAAATAATATAACTTAGGTATATCATGATTAAATAAGTAGATGATCCCAATGTACTAATGATGTGAGTAGAGGGAAGGCCCAACATTTATATGTGTATATATCATGTGTCTAAGTATGAATTTTGATGGGGTTTTCAATCCACTAATTTAATCAACTAAGTTTAGTTAATGTCATATCAAACTAAGTCTGATGTCTAATGATAATCAACAATTAAGAATAAAGGATAATGACTGACAATTGTCAATTTGGGGGGAGTTGTATATCATTTACTCCTTATTGTCTAATCTACCTGTATTAATTAAAATATACTCTATTACTCATAAAATTAAACACACTTGTCGAATTTTAAATTCTTGAATAGAAACACACTTTGCTAAAATTGAAAATATTTTTGAAAGAAAGACACTTTTAATCTATTTATATAAATGTAAATTATAAAAAATGTAATCATACTTTTAATCTAAGTTGCTAAAATGTAAATGATTTGAAATAACAATGTGTGAAATTAAAATGGCTGAAAGTAATCTTGTTGGGGACACATTAACACATGGACGTAAAAGTTTAAACATATAACAAAATACTTTGCATAAAAGAATGAAATATAAAAAAACATAAAAATATAAACATATAAATGCCAAAATAAATCATGTTTCATTCGTTGAGTATGCTCTTATTCTCTGTTAGAATAGGATTAAAATAACACTTAGCTTTTTAGAAACTTCCTTTAATAAACTCTTCATTAATTTTTAAAATGCTTACATTCTAAAAATAATTTGTTTCTAACTTTGTACTAGCTCCTTGTTAACTTTATGATAATTCTCATAATGGATGAGAAGGTTGTATTTATAACACAACTTCTTCCACAACTTATTATAGAGCAAAAACTTAAAAAATCAAGTTAGAACTAATTTTATAATCTTAAGAACTTAAAAACTTAGTTTAGAACAAGTTTTCTATCTTTAACAACATAACAAATCAGTTTTGAAATTGATTCTTATTCTAAGATAACAACTTAACAAATAACAAATTTAGTTTTTACATATTTGGAGAATATTATCAATCTCTATTATTCAAAGAGAAAATAGTGAGAAATTTTAGATTTACAAATTTACTATTTTTTTGAATAATATAGGTGTCTTTTATTTTTTCCAACAATCAATCACAATCTTGATCGCTTTCATTTCCTCCAACAACTTGATGTGTGAAATATTTGTAGTAGTTAAGATACTATAAATATTTTACCTTCTTGTAAATACCTATTTTTATAAGTATTATAAATATATTTCATATAAATACTTTATAAAAATATGCAGCAAACATCTTTGTAATTCTTTTCTTTCATGTTTCCATAGTTGCAACCCTTTGTATTTACTGATGTCTATTTTTAGAATGTATTATTTATAGAATTTATATATATAAAAAGGATATAAACATGTCCCAAAGTATTATTTAATTCTCTATTTAGTATTATAAACCCCAAAATCCATTCTAATCATATTTGGGTCCAATTCTATCTAACTCTGGATCTAGAGTGATGGTCTCTAAAGCCAAATTTATGGACTCAAGAGCTAGACTATGTAATTATGGAGCCATATGAAATGATTATAACTTTTACATATAGGCTCAGAGATGATTATTTTTTTTAAATTATTTATTTTTTTGAGAGGAATCCAAATATGTAAGTATATTCAAGTTTAATAATGTTATTGATGATTATTTTTGCCATTTTACAGAAGATATCCATTTTGTCCCTACACCTTCATAGCCAAAACATTAATCAAACCAACACAGAAACATAAAACCTATTTTTAGTTGATACAAAGTAGTTTTTATTCCTTATCTAATCATGCATAAATATTAAATTCATATTAAAAACAACTAATTAAAACTAATATGATTTATATGGGACTCCTAAGCTACTTGTGATCTTTGAAGCTACATAAAAATTGTTCCTGATTTGGTATTTGAGAACTTTAAACTTTGATATGTGCATTGATGACTCAATTAAACTTGAATATACAAAATTTTATATATATTTTATGTTAACTTATTATAAATAACAATAATGTATGATGTAATGACATCTAAAGAATAGACTTACTATATATATATATATATATATATATATATATATATATATATATATATATATATATATATATATATATATATATATATTTCATTCTAAAGCAAGCATAAGTTCTTATAACGAAATCTAAGTTTAAATTTAAAAGATGATTTATATAAGATAAAATGGTGTTATTTATTGATATAATTATACATTTAATGGTCTCATCATTATCCAACATTTAAACTTGTGCGTGTTCTTATGCATATTATTATTTACCATATAGATTTAGCTTTCTCAATCATTTATTGCAGCCATGTTATTGGTATAAATCAGTCCACTTATTTTATCTAAAATAATTTATTTTCATATTTCAAAATATTCTTATGATTATTCTATTGTGTTATCCTATGATGATATTTGGAGTAGTGGAGATATGTATATTCTTTTGATCTACTTTTTTGTGATTATTTTAACAATGATATTTTGTTTTATTGAAATATCTCTTTCGTTGGGAATATTGGTTCCCTTTTTTCAAGAAATTAAAAAAAAAATTCATCCCATTTATTATTACACTATATATAATAAAAAATTAAATATCTCAATGCACATTATTTTGAATTAAACAATGTATTCAATTGTTTGAAAAGAGTATATTGATTCAATAATAAAGTATTTGAAAAAAATTATCATTTATTGGTTTTCAATTATTTCCTTCTCTTCTCTTCCACACTTAGACTTATGCATGTCCTCATGCATGGAGATATTTTCCTTTTTTATTTTGTTTTTCCTCTACTCAATTTTTTTGTCAAATGGACCTATTTGTAATTAAAAAACCTATAACTATATTTAAAAATAAAATAGCTGAATAAATATCTTAGTCATACTCTCAGTTGTCTTTTTCTTACTTCATATTTATGTGCCCAAGTTATTATATGTTGAAAGAGAGAAATAAAGCAAAGATAATTTGGTATAACTTTAAATGTTGTTTGGAAAAGTAACCATTTGCTAGTTTTCAACTTTTCCCTCTTTTTTTTTTTTTAATTTTTATTTTTAAATTTTAAAAATTGATCAATGATTTTTTAGTTTTTTTTATCAAGGCTCTTTTATACAGTACATATCCAACTATAAATCTATTTTTTGATCCATGAATGTCAACAATGTATAAGGGCTTTTATTATTGATTTTTTTATTTTTTTATTTCTCTATTTTTTTTTACTTTTTTCTCTTTTAAATAAATGATAACATGACAATAAATTAGTAAGTGTTTTTTATAGTTCTTATATAAAAATAAAATAAACTACAAATTTGATTGTACTTATGAATTTATTCTTTTGTGATCCAACTTTATGAAAAATCAGCATGTGTAAAAACATAAAGAAAAGTATCCCATTATTCTACAAAATATTTAGATTTAAAGTGATATTTAAATATTATCAATGATCACATGAATGTTGCACCATATATGTTATTTTCATGATCAAAGCACCTCTCTAAAATATAAGTGGAATTTATTTTCAACATCATCTTCATAATAAATCTTTACATGTATCTCGTTGGTCTTGAGTGTAACTCAAAATCTTCTCCAACATATTTTAGTTATGATTTTGATAATCAAATAAAAATGATAGAAATACTTTGTTTTAACTAATCTATTTTATCAAACTAAAAAAATTGTAAAAATATGATAAAAAACACCTGTCTACTGCACTCAAACATCAGATGTTAGTTTGAAAATATTATAGAAAAAGGTTAACAAGTTGTCTAAGAACATGGGTTGTTTAAAAATCTTCCATCTGATATCTTAGTTTGCATAATTTCAGTTGTTACAAAGGTTATTTTATTGAAGCATTTATAAAAAGAGAAATTTAGAAATAATGAAACAACCTTTCTTATGCATGAATATGGTTCAGGGATTAATTTATTTATAGAGTAATTAAATATTTATTCTGACATTAATGACTACCTTAGATTTATTAAATTATTATGTTTGATTATGGATGTAGTCATACTACAATCCATGATTATGGATGTAATTTAGGATGTGTAAAATTTTATTATTTCATTATTATACACTAGTTACTTTGAAACTTCCCAAAACCAACATAATATTAATGGTGTGGTGGAGGCCACCATGAATGGGCTTGGTATTGCATCTATTGGATGAGTGGTTGATATAAATGATTTGAAAAATATTGAGATGGTGGAGGTATATTATTCCAACTATGAAATGCATATTCATAGGAAACATATTTATATTTATGTAAAAACTTAAAAGACATACCTAAAATTTCTTGATTTGGTGGCCATGGTTCTCTTAACACTTTCATGATTCCTTTTGCATCCATTATTTCTTTGTATATGTTGGCCTTGTTTATAAAAGAAACATGTATTCATATTCAACATCTCCAAAACAATATTTAGTCAAATCTCTTTCTATTATTTGCTCTTGAAATATTCCTTCTAATATTTTGGAAATTATACTTTATTGATCATCAAATAACCCACTACTTATGTTTAATGCTTTTACTAGTTGGGTCACAATTTTTTGTCTTTGGATGGATTGAATTAATTTTCCTAAATTCATGTATGAGATATTTAAATGGGCCATTATGATTTTTCAACATGTGTAAGATAGTTATGTCTTTGAAGGACTCTTCTTCTAAATTCACACCTATTCATGGACAACAAAAAGATGAAATAAATTTTTTTTGACTAATATGTGTCAAGATAATAACACTCTATTGGATAGGTGTGTGATCATAAGTTTCATCATGAGTTTTCTTAGAGTTGTTTTTGTAACCTTATATATATGATTTGACAATTTTTGACTTGGGTTTGGGTATCTCTGAAGCCAGACTGGTGGACTCCAAAGCCATATTGGTGGACTTCAGAGCCAGATTGAGCATCTCTAGAGCTAGAATGGTAGACTCTAGAGCTAGATTGAACATCTCTAGGGTAAGATTGGTGGAATCCAAAGCCAAACTAGTGAAATATGGAGCTAGATTGGGATCTCCAATATAACATGTCAACTCCTCTTCTAATTATTTAATGTCTTATTTTTCATTGGATTGCTCATTGTGAGGGATTTAAAAAAAAATTCTTTGGGAATTTATGTGTTGGCGAGTGGAGAACTAGTCAATGTTTTCCGTGAACACAACTGAACATTAAAAAAATATATAACATTAACTCCCATAGTTATTTTTTATTTGGATCCATAGATAAGGGTTGATTGTCTATTCTTGGGGTTTGATATTTATTGTATAATTAATTGAGGTTGAGTTACTTGTTTAGTGTGTGAAAGCTAGATAGTAGGAGTAGGCATCAACACTGATTTAGGTGGAAATTTTCTTTATTGATTTAATTTTTTTTAAGTACCCATTATTGATTTATCTATGGTTGTTGATTTAGATATGACACCCATGGCTATTTTGATGTCTAATCTTGTGGAGACCAAGTTGGTGGTTCCCATGTTTATGTAGGTGTTTTTCCAACCCATGGCATCATCCATGGATTAGAATAATCTCTAGGAAAAAAGTGATTTAGATTTTGATTATAAGGAAAATAATTCCCTTATATTTGTATGTAATTGAGTTCTTTCAATGGTTAGGTAATTTATTTCAATTTATTCTTAAGTATGAGAAGGAGGATACAATTTTTTGTGTCATGGTGATTTGTATCATAAATACCACACATATCTATCCTATCCAGAGGGTAGTCTTGGAGGTCATGTTTTAGTCTACATTTTGGTATATACATAGCTAGAGTTTAAGTAGTGGCATTATATTTTACTTAAAAACCATTTATTGTGGTGTTTAATTAAACCAAAATGTTTGTTTTAAGATGATTTAACTTTTTAGGGTTATGGAGTGTAAGCCCTGGGTTGTTAAAGGGGCTAAGTATAGAAAATTAGGGTATAAAATATGCAATAAATATAGCCACTTATTTGTAATAGAATTGACCTAGTTTGACCTTTCTAAAAATAGTAATAAATGATGTAAACACATACTTAGTTGGAAACTAACTAAGAATATCTAGAGGCTACAAACTAGGATAAGAGCTAATATGCGTATCATGAATAGAAACCAAGTATCAAAACTCTTTCTAGATGGTAGAACCCTAACTAGATATTAGATTCAATAACACTAGTGTCCTCTTTTTGTGTTAGTGTCCTCTATGTATAACTGCTCTAAGATTTTGGGTGCACCTATTTTAGAGTCTACCAATCCAATTCCTATATGCAAAAGTTTTGATTCCCTATTGGTGACCTATTTTGACTAATTTTGTATAAAAAACCCTAGAACTCCTTGTTGTTAGGGAATCTAATTGGCACAAGTATTAAAGTGTGATGTTAATGGGGTATGTAGGACATACTCAACACCTTGCTATGATGAGAGTTTCTTTCATACCACTATTTTGAGTAGGGATCAAGCCTAATGTAATTCTCCCCACCTAAGTGTTGGTGCAAGTGAAAGTAAACTAGTATGAATTCCATTTTGAGTGATTTGAGTGATTCTATTGACTAAAATTCTATGTATTCTAAGTTTGGGATGGTTATAGATGACTATATACATAAGTAGGTAAAAATAAGGATTAATAACCTTGATTATGCATAACTTGTTTTGTGTTAGTTTGTGTTATTTGAATATGATTTATGTATAGTGAATAAAAGGATAAAAGTCATGTATATATATAGTGCTTGTGTGGGTCTTGAAAGAGGTCTAGGCTAACCCTATGTGGTTTTTTATTTGAAAATATATTGGCTAGTGATAAAATATAGGAATAGGACAATAACACCCAAACTGGGACATTAACACCATTAGTGATATTGTCTAGGTTATAGAGTTAGTGTCCAAGTGGTAGAAACTAAGGAACTAGGGGTTAGAATGCTAAAGTGAGGTTTTGGAACTAGTTTATGGATGTTTAGGAATGTATTTGGTTCACATGAAGGCTAGATAAGTGTCTAAATAGACCCTAAGATGGTTCTAGGGCTAGCTATAGATAAGTGGCCATAAGTATCACTATTAACACTCAAGTGACATTTTATATGACTACATTTTTCTCCTTTTATCTAGAATTGCAATAAATCAAAAATACTAGGATAAGGTAAAATAAATGTATGTGGACTTACCTAAGAGGTGAAGCCCATGAATCTAGATCTAAGTGTGTGAAGCATACTCCATTGCATGTCTTAAAAATGAAACATCTACAGATCAATCCTCACTTAATATATATCAAAATCAAAAGATAAAACTAAATAAAGAGATAAGAGAGGAAAGGAATGAATACACCTTATTGGATATGTGAACTAATGCATAAAACCTATTGAAAACCTATATGTGTGTAGATAGTGATCTATCAATGAATAACTTGGACTAAGATAAATGGATTTCTCAATCCACATGTGTGGGTGGATTAATAACTCAATATTCCATTGACTCCATTATTTACCACCCTTGTTTAGTAGATCATGACCTATGAATAGCTTGGATTGGATTGATGGTGTGTCTAACCTTCTCATGTAGGTGGCTCAAGAACTCAAGTAAACTATGACTCCATCATTATCTACCCATGTGTAATATATGCATATGTAACTAGATTTTATAATATAACTAAATATGTGTAACTATAATTGGAACTTAATATCTTAACTTTGCAACCACTCAAATATATAAATTGACATCCATAAAAAAAGTAGTAGAAAAAAATGTAGTGGTTAAAAACGTAGCATGAAAAATGTAGTGAGGATAAAATGTAGGAAGGAAAAAAAATAGTGAGGGAAAAACATCATAGGAATAAAACATAGTAATGGATGTGCTCACACAAAAATGACATAACTTTCAACTAAAGGCCCTACACTCACAAAATCACATTTTCCTCTATTATTTTGCTTGTAAATTTGGTGCATTACTTTTCCACCATGAAATGTTAACTACTATCACCAAAATGAACTAGAAAACAAATAAACAATGTGATAATCACTAAAATGTCCCAATTATTTTCTTCATGATATTTTTGTGACATTACCAATAATGTTATATTTTTCCTATCTATGTTTTATTATCATGATATTTTTTTCATACTACATTCTTACCACTAAATTTTTTACCACTACATTTTTTATGCTAAAGTATCACATAGAGCCATGTAGCTCAGGGACTACTCAGTAATGCTAACCATTGTAGATGGAGTAAGGCACCAAATCTAGATTATACTAGTGTGAATGGTGTCTAAATTATTATGGTGTAAATGGTGTCTAGATTTTGTTGGTGAAAAAAATATCTAGATTTATGACATAGAGAATGACATGAAATTTTCCATTCCAAATTAATCAACTAGAAAAAAAGTGAGCATATGGAAACAATGTGCCACACACATGCAACCAAATCTAATATATATGTATATGTATTTTAGATTGAGTTATAATAATTTTTATCTGAGCATATAAAACTAAAATGGTAATGATCATGGCATACATGATTCCACCAATATGATAAAATTGGTATTAATCTATCCTAAACTAAGTAAAAACTAGTAATCTATAACTGAACTTGTGTAAACCTGAACTATACATGTACTTTTCTAGCCAATATAGAATTTCCTAAAATTGAGACTACTAGATAGTATCACCATATTTAGATAGTAGCACTAGTGGTGTTAATGTCCCATGTTGGGTGCTAATGTCTAAATATATTGATTTTTATGTAATTAAAACTAGTCTTTGTATGACTCTTTCCCACTATATTTTCTTGAGACTAGCAATGTATTATGTGTGTGATACTCTGAGTGCATTCAGATAGCTTGATCTCTATGACTAACCTCTATGAATTCCCCCTCTTTGAGGGGAGTTTTTTAACCTATTAAGTAACCATCCTTAAAGGTAAAAACTCTACAAGATGTGTGTTATCCAAAGCATATATGACATTTGTGTAATAAACCAATACAATGCACATACATGACATCAAAATATAATATAATCCGAACATAAATTTTTAATGTATGATATATGTTAGATATAGCATTCACAAGTATATCAAGATAGATATAACAATGTAAACATGTATATAAATAAAAATATGAGAAATAAATTGAGTAACTACATGGGGAATGGGGCATGATGTCTATCAAGACACCCAAGGAGGAAGGGGAGATGCATGAGGTTCCTTATAGAATATAAAACTAGATCGTGAAATAAACAAGACAAGTGTCATGACCATAATGCAGACATACAAAACACATGAAAGATGCAAAGTAGGCTAAGAGGCCATAATATAAAGGACATGGGTAGATGTCACTAAATCTAAGAAAGTGAGACATATAAGGATGTTCAAATATCCACATACGCAAATAGTAAGTAGGTTAGTATAGAGACACATGGAAAGACATATTAAAATGTCTACATACACAATCAAGAAGATACACACAAGGACATATGAACATATCCAAAGCATACATATAATGGAATGAAGTGGTGTAGAGTTGTGGAACAATGGCATATGCAAATGCCCTCGAATAGATGTAGAAGTAGAGAGACATAATAAAGTCTAAACTATAAAATCTATAAATGAAAGTATGCATGAAAATGTGGTACAAAATTGTATAAGAAAAAATCTGTACAAAAGTTGAGTCTAAAGTAGTAGTAGCCAGAAAAAAATTAGTGTAGTGTAGAATGATATAACTTGGTAATCAAAACTATTTGTAAGATGCCCCCAAATGGGTGAATGTGTCAAGTGAGTAACCTATGTATGTACCCCCAATGGGTAGATAGTAGAAAATATAGACCTATGTGATGGGATTGAGTCTTGGATTAATTTGAAAACACTTGACAAGGACAAGTGAAGTATGTATGTATGATAAAAACTGACTATAATAAGATAGCATATGTAATTCTTGGTAAATATAATAAATATAAGCATGGTAATGCATGCAATATATAATTTATATTTTCTAAGCAAATATTTGAATGTTTTTATGATTTGACATATTATATTATTTTTTTATTTTTTGGATATAGGTTATGTATAATAAATATGAAAATAAAACTATGTACAAGGAGTAAGAAATAAATAAACTATGTACAAGTAGGGAGGAACATACTAACTGATGAGTCTTGCAAGAGACTCACTATCAAGGTGTCATATTTCAAATAAAGGAAAAATAATCATGTGTGTTATGTGAAAATGTAATTGATATCCCATAACCTACTATACTGAGTGCTCTATAGTTGATGCTACTTATGGAGTGGTGTTAAAAATTCATGAAGTTGATTAGGGTGCCTTGTGAATTATAAGGGTCTTAAGGATCCATCTATTATAAGATGATATAATTGTGTGGATGCCCTATGTTAAGAACCTTAGGAATTCAATAACACTGATCTTAGAATGAAAGGAGTAGAGAGAGTCTCTCTAGAATTTACAACATATCTCTGATGTAGGGGTCTCTTTAATAAGTGTCTTTGTGGGAAAGTATATATGTATGGTAACACTATATAAGTATACCTCACCTAAATTTGTGGATTAACTAAAATATATGGTGTATTGATGGAAACTACACTAAGAAATGTAATTGGTATGTACGTGTAACTATTTGTGGGATAGGTAAATGATACTCATATGAAATACCCTCAACTATAACCACCTAATTAGTATGTATATACTTGAGGCATCTATGCACGGTGGATGGAATGACTCAGAGTTATTGTATCGATGGACCACCTAGTAACATGTCAAATGTTCTTGCACTATGTACTACTAAGTATCTAGTGGCCACATGTGTTGGTCCATCCTATAATTGAATTAAAATATCCCCAATGGAACTTTGAATATGGCCACTAAAATAGTGAATAATTATGTTAGTCGGATAAATTTCCTACTCTGAATAACCCAAATACTATAAAATTGTGATATTACACATGTTAATACTTGACCCATTTTCAACCATAACACTCTTAATAGGATGATGATCAATGTAGGCTTGTATAAAGAGTGCATATAAATCTAAATTTTCATGAATAATATCTTACTCTAAGAAAGTGATGAGTGGTATAATTGGCACTATAGTATGATACACACCAATGATATTATTTAAGGGGTGTGAATCATTTATAGTAATGTGATAGGATGCTAGTGGTGGGTGTGCCTAACACATATAGTGAACACCTAAAGTGCCTCCAAACTCATTAGCTATATGTTTTAAAAAGGGATCTAAAAATATTTTCATTACCTTAGATTTCATTTGTTGAACTTAGGTACCTCTGTAGATGTTCCCACATTAATGATGTTGGCCTATATCAAATTTGATATCTTATGTCTCAAAGTGATGAAATAATTTTTAGTATGGCATGTTTCCCTATGATAGTCATAGAATGCGTTGGAATCATAACTATTTGGAAGAGGCCCATTTATATTAACCTTTTTTATGGGAGGAAGAGATATGACATTGCATTCTAAGAGTTGTTGTAAAACATGTGTTGGGGACTTTGGAAGGTTTGTGAAAACTCTCCATGGAGAAATTGATGAAACCAAGTGAGGAGGTGGCTCTTAGGTTGTATTAACTATGGTCATTTGATCATTCTTGTTTTCACTAGGTTTTTCCTTGTATGGAAGTTTAGTAAAACTCTTATTAGTTGAATATGATCTAGTTGTGTACTTTAGTTTTATTATATATATAATATTGAATTCCCTTTCTTTCACTATGTGGCATAAATATGTGAATTTTGGAAACTCTTGAATAATATAGCCTCATGAAATTTTGGTAGTAGACTTTGTTTGATATATCTTGGAGTTCTCTATATGCCATGGGTTTTATATTGAGAGACATATTCTACTATAGGCTCATTGGATTTTTGATTAAGTTCATCCACTTGAGAATATGAAACCTTATCACTGATGTTGATTAAAAATTGTGCCCAAACATATCTACCAATGGATTTAATGTGGTGATGGACTAATTTGGAAGATCATAAAACCAATTATAAGGCATATTCCTTTAGATTGAATAAGAACAACTTAGTAAGGAACCAATCATTGGACACATAGTCCAAACATGTTATGTGTAAATCTCATCAATGGTGATCTATGTCATTCTTACCATCATAAAAAAATAATCTTAGGCGCCACAAATATATATGGAAATGGAGTTTCTTTTATGTGTTGTGCCAAAGGTATATGTAAAAGAACATGAGAATACAAGGTATGTGATAGACTAGTAGCACCCTGATGAAGATATAACACATTGGCATGTAGATCATGTATCTCATTCATAATGGATTGTACATATGAAGAAGAGAAACTAGCCATAGGAGGTGTTTCCATTATTGCAAGTTGTCAAGTTAAAGAAGGTTGTTGTATGAACTAAGTTGCCCCCAAAGTAGGTATAATAAATATTATTATTATGTGGGGGAATAGAATATTGACCATTATTTGATGTGTTTTATATTTCCATTATGGATTGAAACATATTTTCATGTTCATGGGGATATTATTGAATTTTGTCTTTGAAACATTATAAAATACCATCCTTGTTGACAATAATATTTTCACTGTTAAGTGGGGGGAGAGAGTCCTGATTCCCATCTTGTGTATCATTTTGATTTTGATCATATTTCTCATCTTCAGATGCATTATCATTGAAGTTCACATAATTAGGGTGTGAAGTATCAATTATGGGGGTCATAATTGGTCCTTTGTCCATGGTATAATCTCAAATAGAAATAATTTGAGTATGTTCAATAGGATGGTTCCTAAGCCTAACACTTCTTCTTAAGGGAAGAGAGAACTTTTATAGATGGCACATATCAAACAAAGTGAAAGAGGGATGATAAAATAAAATATATGAAATCTGAAAATCCTAACATAGCCAATGGTAATAGGAAAAATAAGGATATAAACCCTAGTATCATCTAGGGTTAGGGTTTGAGTAGCGTTTGAAGTAAGTCAGGTTTATCAAATGATTTAATTTTTTAGAGTTATGGAGTATAAACTCTAGGTTATTAAAGGGGATTAGTATAGTAAATTAGGGTAAAAAATATCTAATAAATACATCTATTTATTCATAATATAAATGATCTAGTTTGACCTATCTAAAAATAGCAATAAATGATGCAAACAAGTACTTAGCCATAAATTGACTGAGATAGAAGATCTGGAGGTTGTAAACTAGGATAGGAGATAATCTAAGTGGCATGAACATGATCCAAGAGTTAAAAAACTTCTTGGATAGTATTTACCTAACTAGATAGTAGCACTAATGGTTTTAGTGTCCTCTTTTTGGTCCTAGTGTCCTCTATGTAGAACTACTATGAGATTTTGGGTACACCTATGTCAGAGTCTGTCAAGCCTATTCATGTGCACACAAGTTTTGATTCCTTGTTGATGACCTATTTTTAATGATTTTGTATATAAAACCCTAGATCTCCATATTTTTAGGGAATTTGATTGGCACATGTAGTAAATTTTAATGTTAGTGGGGTAGTTTAGACATCCTCAACACCATGTTATGATGAGATTTTCCTACATACAAATAGTTTGAGGAGGGATCAAGCCTAATGTGGTTCTCCCCACCTAAGTGATGGTGAAAGTGAAATTGAAGCTAGTATGAATGTTTATTTGATTGTTTTGACTAATTATAGAGACTATAAATATATGTTTTATAAGCTTGGGATGGTTGTATATGACTTTATGTAGAATTATGATAAAATAGGGATTAATGACCTTGATTGTACACAACTTGTTATCATCTATTTTGTGTTTTTTGCATATGATTTATACTTGTTGTGGCCAACATCCCCAAATTTTATTTGGAATGGGGGACCCCTATTTTGAAATCCTAGGAACCAAAGCTCTAGGGTCCTTTTATTCTTATCAATTTTGTCCAAACTAAAATCTTTGTAATATTATGTCACCCTGATTTCCTTGAGTAACAACACACCTTATCTATTTTTATAACTAAGGTAGGATTATTATTTTATGGATTAGAGTGCTAATATTGAAATTATACTTTTGAAGGAAGTTACTAAATTTTCATTCCTTTCCTAGAGAAAATAACTTGTTACCCTTTATATCTAATTAAAATCTTAATAAAAGTTAAGTATTAAATGTATTATGTGCCCTTTTCATTTCTTACTTAGTCCTTTTTATTGGTTTCACAAGAGAGCTCAGAAGAACCTAGCCTAATCAAAAGGTGTCATGTTACTAAATTATCAGAGTGCCTAAGCTAGTCCCTTGACCTATCAAAGATGTTAGAGCCTAAGAGAGCCCAGCCTAATCTAAAGGCATCATATCACCAAATTTTTAGAGTAGTTAGTCTCCAAACCTATCAGATATGTCATATCCTAGGTGATTATAGACTAATTAGAAGGTGATATATCACCAAATCATTAGAGCAGATAGTCCCCAAACTTGTCAAAGATGTCAGATCTTGGGAGAGCCTAGCCTAATGAGAAGTCACCACATCACTAAGTTATCAATTTAACTTGTCCCTAGACTTTTCAAAGATGTTAGAACCTTGGATAGACCAACCTAATTACAAGATGCCACATCACCCAGTAAGGCATATGAATTGGTGGCCACCTAATACCCCAAAAGGGTCAAAATGGGGTATAAATGAGACTAGAGAACCAATCAAAAAGTGCCATTTGTTCTTAAGCAAAACATCACCCTTATTAAGGGTATGACATAGAGTATGAATTAGTGCCTAGATATATACCATTAGCATGAGGATCAATGAGTAGATGAAAAATGGTGTAAAGTGGGAGTTAATTGGTAAGCCTCCAAGGGATGTGATAGTGTATCTAACATACATTGGGTATTAATGAAATATAAAATTTGGCCTGATTGGATATTTTTAAAACATACCATCACCATTGGTAAATATATCTAGTGGTGGAGGATTATGGGCTCCAAATTTAACTTTTTATTTGGAAGTAAAAATAAGAAATCTAGCCACCAACTCAAATTTGAATTTGTAATGAATGAGACACCAAATTCCATTAATATATGAGGTTGTGTGTATGAATTTATAAAATCCTAAGGAAATCCCACTAATGGTTACCACTGTATACCTTTGAGATCACTCCAACTCTTAGCTTTCCAATTCTCATAGAGTACCCCTGTCTTTCATGGCCCATATGTTTAGATCCTTCCTATTACCCTTCCATCATGCTACAATATTTGTGTCATCTTCAAACCCAAAGGCAGAGTCTGAGTACCGAGATGTTATATTCCCAAATGGTTTGACAAAGTTCAAGAACTACAATAACATGTTTAAATCAATTGAGCAAGTGCCCAAAGACTCGAGCATCGATGATGACCAACAAGTAAAATTCAAAGATGTCTTTTGATCCTATAAGAAATGAAAACTTCACAAGGTTGTGGATGAGATATACACATTTCCATGTGCTAACTTACTTGGCAACCTCCTTCTCACTTCCATATGAGTGTAAGATGGGTTATATGAATAGATATGTTCACCCAAATCTTGAAACCAAATTTCCAATATCTCTAAGAACAACTATAAGGTGTATTACTCCCTCCCATATTACACCTTCTCTTATGATGTTGTAGTGGTAAAGGCATAGATGGAGACCTACCAGATATATGATTTCCTATAAGACTGAGCTGAGAACTCAAATTTTAAATGGGTCATCAAAGATGATTAATATATACATAGTGTACACCTTCTAAGAAGAAGTTCAAGTAGGCATGATTCTATTAAACTAATTATTTAGGTCCTAAGACTGCTTGCACATTAACTATGGGTGCCCCTCCTCCATCTGATCCTCACATGCTCAAAAGTTACAAACATGGGAGGATTGATCAATTTTAATCTGGTTAATGCCATCATGGATGCCTAATTGGAATAAATTTCTATATGATGACCTACCTTATGGATGCAGTCTATGTGATGCTCTCCTTAAAACCTTTGGCTTTTATTACATGGTTTTTTGTGGGCTTGGACATCCATGTGGTCTTCTACAAACTATATGGCCACTAGTTCTACAACCACATCTAGTATATCTATGAGTAATTCTATTTGGTGGTCTATAATGTGAACAATGAGGCCCTAATTCCCCAACTATCAAAAGCAATCTAGGACTCCATCACCACCATAGGGGACTATTAGTACTATATAGAGACACCATGATCTGAATTATGGGTTTCCTCAATCATCCCCTTTATTTTTTGTATTTCATTCTGAATCATTTGGCAGAGTAAGAGATCACTTACCAATTGGTGTAGGGCATTTCTGGATTTTATATAGGCCACTAGCATAAGGCATGCCCATCATTCTTAATCACTATCAGGCACCACATGTACAAGGCATTTCTTCCCCTCTAAGAGATGGTAATTGAGTAGGACTCCCCCACCCTATTGAGAGTTAAGCTCTAGAACTAGGACCCCAAAGGGATTATCAAAGCTCACTTGACATGGTATTCATCCCACCTTAATATCAACTATGGTCATCAATTAGAGGATGATGACAAGCTATACTTAGATGTCATTAATGATTAATAATTGTTATCTTGAATCACAATAAAGAAGAAAAAGAAAGGGAAGAAGGTTTAGGTGGGCCCATTTATTCCCCCTCCTCTAATGATCAATCTATGAAGGATCCAACACTAACTCCTATTATCTTTAAGAATATTTTTTAGGGCATTCTCTCACCTTGTTCTCCTTATGCTCTAATTCTAGCCCTACCTCCTCTAGTCACTCCTCACACCTTGGATCCATATCCACCTCCTTAGGTAGCTTCAATAGTTTGGCCATGACCAAGTCATACCCACATTAATCTTAGAACCATGTTACTCAATAATAGGTATCCCAAGTGTATCCAACTCAACCACTATCACCTTAACCCTAGGCCATACAGACCTTGAGATATGATATAACTAGTAGTCTAAGGGTGAGCCTAGAATGAAGATTCTAATAGGAATCAACACAAGTTCCACCCATTAAATTTCCCACCTCTTTCATCTCCTTTCTACCCCTCACTCTCACCACTTTCTAACTTCCAGTCTTGGTACCCATAAGTTCCACTCCACTCCTAAAACCTTTTCCCCATTCTATCCCTATGTCATTTACCCAAGTACCTTCATCTTAATTCCTCCAAAGTGCCCTTACCTCTTCATTTTCCTCCACCCCATCCATTTCACAACCAAGAACGCTCTCAATTCCCTCTTTAGGCTTGGCTTCAGTCTAGGTACCATTAAGTGTATCCTCTTTATCTAGCATGGCTATAACCATTCAGAGTATATCACTAGTAGTAATAAGTATCCCAATGTCCCTTTTAGTTAGATTGGTACCTCCCTCAATAGTTTTTTCCTCTAACATCATCCCCTATGGTTCCCTCTATTCCAGCTAATCCTTCCACCATAGCATCTAGGGCTGACTTGGGTAAGAGGCCCAAGAAAAAGTAAAATGTATCGCATACTTTATCTTTAGCTCAAATTCCTTCCAATCCAATCCAACCTCCTTCATTATCCTCAAAATTTCCTTCAACCTTAGCTACAACACATTGGCACAATGTTCCTTGATCCCCTTTTAAATTATCGAGGGAACCCTAATATTTATCTTTGACCAACCAATCTCTTCCCTTCTATTTAATAATCCTTTTTTAGGGTAATTCCCCCTTAAGTGAACATGACCCAAGATCAATTGTAGTCATAGATGTTCCCATGAGCCTCCCCTTTCATCCTTCCTCCCTTTACTCACATGCCCCCTCCCCCTCTATAATTTTCCTTATTTACCCCTTTACTTTCTTCATTTCCCCTCCCCCTCATTCTCTTCCCTTCACCATCATCTCATTCACCCCTCCTACACCTCCCATAATCTAGGGAGTGGTCCCAAGGTTTCAAACACCTGAGATGATAGTTCAAGGTGACTAGGACATGTAGTAGAGCTTTAACTAAACTTTGAGGAGAATGAATAAGACATTAACATAGAGGTTCATCCAAAAGGGGAACCTAATGGTTTTGTAGACTCATTAAGATATATTATTAGTATTTTTTTTCCTAACTAAGTTTAGAACTCCCAATGGGGAAGGAAGGATGGATAAGGATCCACTCTTCATTCTCTATGAAACTCATGATATGTTAGAAAATCTCCTTGAAGACATGAAAAGCTAGGCTTAGTCCCTAGAATCCCAAGTGAAGATATTTTTCCCCATTGGAATGATTGGATAGGTCTAAAATGTCCTATTAATACTTTTATTTATTCTTAGGAAGGTATTAGAGACTCTAGATGAGACCAATGTGTTTATCTAGAGAACATGGGCTTACTTGGAGAGGATTGTAGAGATAGATAGAAAGTGTAAGAAGTTACAGGCAATGATTAACAAAGACATGTTCTTAGAGTTGAAACTAATTCCAACCTCATACTTGAGGTTGTATTAGATGTACATTGATAATATGAAGGTGACTATGGAGGAGTGTCTCATCGTGGTTCATACTATAATTATAACCTTAGAAGAGGGCAAGAAGAAGATATTGACCTAATTTAAGTAGGTCAATATGTCTATGTTATTCTACCTAGATGGCAACCTGATAGACTAAAGAGAATTTTGAATCCACCTAGGTTAATTCAAACAAGTCATAAAGGAGAAGGTATCCAATGTAAATAAATATGAGGCCTGAGTAGTTTTAGAGCTATCAAAACAATCCAAGGCAAGCATCAACTAAGTCTCTAGGGTCTAGGTGTCAATGGAAACACCCTTCCAAGTTTATTAGAGGCTAGTGACTCAAGTTAAGGTGATATTTAGGGAGCCCCCAAGGAACCTTACTAGGCTAGACAAGGAATTTGACCTTGTGGAAGTCATGTGAAAGGCTAGAGATGTAAGATCAATGTAGTTGGGAGTTGAACCTGTATATTTGTCTATATGTATCAAATAAGTGTTCCTCATATATATTTTGTAGGTTTGAGGGGATTATTTTGTTTTGAATTATGGTTATAAATATCATGAGTTTCCATCATGTCTCAAGATGGGATCTACATGATATTTATAGTTGAACCCCATATTCATCTATATAAGACAAAGTTGTACTATAATATAGTGGTAGATAAAGACTTGCTCAAAAGTGTTGTTATATTATATCTAGGATTTCACTAACTTTTTCCTTCATCTCTTTAAACTATAAAATTAGTGAAGATTGATTATTATATTATCACTTTCTTTTAATTAATACAATTCCTATTTTATACAAACAGTTTAAGATGAATTTCAATTATCTTTCATCTCCATTATGAATGCTTGTCAATGCTAGATTAATTGGATTAATACTCTACTACTATATGTGTGCAATGATTATGATGTGTTTTACTATTATAATCATTGTTTGAGCTCTCATGTTTTTCTCTTATAGTACTTTTAATTTGTATGTTAATATACAAAATTATCATTGGGTGTTTATGTGTAGTTTATTATAAACTCCTAGTACTTATATTTAATGAGGGTTCATATTTGAAGCATACCCCTTGTTTCCTTAGAATCTTCCCATTGTGTGTTCTTAAAATTATAACTTTAGTGAAACTTAGTCTGCATTGGTATAATTGTAGTAGGGGAACTTGGTTCGATGGTTGATGTATTGAGTTCATTCTATATCTAGAGTATCTCTTTTCTGCCTTACTCTTCCCTCTCTTTTTGTGTTCATTTTCTAGGACTAAATTACCCCTTACACTTGTATTTATAAATATAAAAACATAATACTTAAACTCCCATAATAACCTTTAATAATTAAACCTATGTGCAAGAAATTCATATTAAACTTTTAGTGGTAATAGTACATTTCTTGAAGACTATTTACATAGGAACTATTTATGAAGTCAAATACCCACAACTGTGTCATGGTTTGATCCCATATCAATCCTAAAATGTAAGACAAAAGTTTGTAGTTGTCCCCAACTTCCCTTTTAGGGAATACCCAATCACATGGGTATTTCCATGAATTAAGAGATCAGAGTAAACAATAGATGGAACTAGGATGGCCTGGTTGAAATACTTCATGATTGTCATTGATTTTAATTTATGAATATGTTGAGATTGTGCTAATTTATAATAATGTGCTAACTATTGTTTGATTTTGAAGCATCCTAGAGAATAGTTCACCTATTACTAGGGCTAGGTCTCATCGAGGACAATTAATAATTTCCCCCTATTTTTCCATAGAAAACCCTAACTCAACCAATATAAACCTACCTTGATTGTAATAAATTCATCTCCATAACCCATTCCAAATTTATAGCCTAAGATGGCTTGATTAGTTGGCTCTACCATTAACATCTTGGGATTTTTCCATGATTTACCTATAATCCCTAAGAGGTATCTTACCCATTTTACCCTAGGCACAAGATGAACTATAGAATATTACATAAAATCGTATAAAATTTCCATAAGACTTATAAATTTATAAAATAAGGATGTCTCATATATACGTTTTCCCTTTATACTAAGGGAATCAGCATATGATTGGTTCCTTAACCTTCCTGAACACTCTATCCTAAGTTGGGACCATTTTAGAACTACTTTCCTTACTTAATTTAGGCAAGTGATAGACCTTATTATCCTATATTATCATTTTAATTGTATCAAAAGGGATCCTAATGAGCTTATTAGGAATCTCAATGCTAGGTTTCAGAAGATGAACAACTAGATCACCATGTTTTATCAACCTAACCTTCAATTAGCACTTGAAATATATAAGAATGTGTTAGACACTTAGACAACCATGCTTCTAAGGAGTGATGTAGCCATATCATACCTACCCTCTACTTATGAAGGGACCATAAAATTATATAAGCAACTAAACCATCAAGGCCCCATGATGACTCCCACTCCCAATGTGCTACCATATATTTTCATGTTGAGATTTTTCCCTAACATTAATCAAAATGCCCCAATGTTTTATCTGTTCCCTATAATGCATCAACTCCTATTGGTTTATCCCACTTCAAACAAAAAAATAGGTCTCCTTAACTTAGGGGATATGAAATAACCCCTTAAACTCAACTTTAGGTAATTTTGGCTATGGCTAACAATACCTAAACCACACCTCAAGAGTCCACCAAGAATGAGTTAGATGTCATTCAGTAGATATTACAAAAACTTAACAATGACTTCCTTGGGATATAGAGGTAGGTGATTAAATCTAATTCATAAATTTCCAATAAAAAAATTCACATATCAAATACCAAGTATGAATTATAACCATCCTTAAAATGCCCCATAACTTTCACCCAATAGGTGATCTAAAATTAATATCTTCAACATAGCCTTGCTTAAATGGTGGCGAGTGCATAACATGATAAAACATGGGGATCTGGACTGCATGGAGTTTTTTTCTACTTTTAATATCTTCCAAAAGTAAATAGAATAATATGATGTGGTACCAAATCATCTTGAACCCTCCAAATAGGGTAAAGCCCCTAGTAATGCCATGGTGTTAAAGATCATGGATTTCTCTATCCATGAATAAAATGAGGTAGAGGAGGGTATTAGTGAGGTTTAATCATTTCATAAATTATAGAGGAAAAAATTCACCCTCATAAATAGATAACATCAACATCCCCTTACTACCTCGGCTTCCCCTAATAATGGTGCAACCCCACTAAACCAAAATATAAGGAATGATCCCCCACCTTTGACACTTCAAGAACCTAAGGTACCAATACAAACCCTAATAATCAAAAGTAAATGGGATTATAACATAGTTGAGGATATTAAAAATATCAAAGTGAACATCATACTTTATGAACTTGCTCAAATCATTAAGAAATGATATCTCCTGCTGAAATCCTTGACTCAAATGTTGACCCCATAGGCCTAGCCAAAAATAAGAGTAATACACACCAATGTGATCATTCACAAAAATAATATGGAGTGGCCCCATTTCCTCTTAACCATATGGTAATTTAGAAAAAAATATACATAGATTATTAGTATATTCATGATCCTCAGCCAATGTGATGCTAGTAGGCATAAGTAAGAAGCTCGGGTTGGTCTCCATAAATTTGAACAAGGTAGTGGTCCAGATCAACAAGTTAGAAGTGAAAGTGATAGGTAAATTTCTCAATGTCCACATCTAGTTGGAGTTCAATCTTATGATTCAACACTTCATATACATTCAAGTAGTAGAGATCCCCAAAAGCATAAAGCATGTTCTTTAATAGGGATTAGTCTAAAGCCCTAAATGGGCATATGACCATATATTTCTCCCATATATGGCTATCATGGAGAGGAATAGCCAACCAAATATGGTTAGATAGATAACCCCTAATGAAACACATTATAACTAAGTATAATGTCATTCATGAGAAGGTGAACCTAGTTTCCATAGACCTATGCATCTACATGCAAAGCACAAAGCCACTTAAAGATCAAACTAGTCATAACATAGGTATACTTGGCCTGTGGTCTCTTTATATAGATAGAGCTCATTCCAAACAAGGAATTTGGGCTGATGTTATGCTTATATATCCCTTAGGGAGAAAACACTTAGTATCATATAAGTTATAGTTTCCCTACATAAATAACTTAGAAGAGTATGAAGCTCTAATCCTAGGATTATAATTTGAATTAAAATACAAGGTAAACAAACTAAGAGTATTTAGTGATTCTAAGTTGGTGGTAAAATAGATTAAGACAAAATTTAAATGTAAGTTGTCATATCTTAGGAGGTGTAATCATAGGTCTTGGAACCTGATCAAGATATTTAACACTTTTAACATCATCCCTATCCCCTAAGAGGAAAACCAAGTAGCCAACTCACTAGCATCTATAACAACAAACCTAACTCCCTTGGATGACATTGAGTTGAAGGAGTTCTTCATGGATCTCATCCTATGTCCCTTTGTCCTAGAAAATGTGACAAAATTTTAGGTATTCATGTATGACTAGAAGATTGTCCAATTCCTCAACAATAAGGGAATATTCAAGGCCCAAATTATAGATGATAAAGATAAAGACATCCCCAAGAATGAGATAGATAAATATGGGATCATAAACATTAATGGGAAATGAATATTGAAGGGGATAATAACATTGGATATAGTATTCGATACTTTATACCCCACCTTCCAAGAGAAAAGGATCAATTTTAAAGACTAAAAGTGTTGACTCACAACCTTAGCCTAGTATAAAATCTCTACATGGTTAATGTGGGTCCTAACTAGATGGACCATGAATTGAAGTAGTTGTGGAGGTTAATGTTGAGTTATAAAGACATGATTTCTTGGGCCTATGGGGATCTTAATTTATTCAACCCAAGAGTAATCACTCATACTATCCCCTTGAAAGCCATCCAAAAACCCTTTAGGTAAAGAAAAAGGTTGGTAAACTTGATCTTGGATCCCTTGATACATAAGGAAGTCCATAAGCTACTTTTTATATGGATAATGTTCTTAGTCTGCCACTCCACCTAGGTGGCCAACCTAGTGCATGTGTGAAAGAAAAATGGGGAAATCTATGTATGTGTGGACTTCCAGAACTTGAATTGAGCCTCAGATAAAGATAATTACCCATTTCCCTCCCTTGATGAGGCGATCCAACTGGTTAGTGGGTCTCAAATGATATCCTTTTTGGATGTATTCTCTAGATATAACTATATTTTGGTCAACCCTAAAGATAGGACTAATACTACTTTCACCACCAAGTGGGACATATTTGATTATAAGCAAATGCTCTTTAGGTTGATAAATGCTAGTGAAATTTTCTAAAGGCAAATCGAATTAAATTTTGAAGGAATGATAAGTAAATGTATAATAATCTATATGGATGACCTAATTGTGTTTTCAAAATATAGGTTAGATCATGTGCACCATTTGGAAAGGGTATTTGAAATATGTATAAGGTATGGCATTTCCCTAAACCCAAAGAAGAGCATGTTCAGTGTCACCAAAGGTAAATTTTTTCATCACATTATCACAGAATATGGTATTGTTATAAAATCTAAAAGGGTGGATGTAATTTTTAAATTACCTTTACCTAACAATAAGAAGGAACTAAAGTCATTTTGGAAAATCAACTTTGTGCATAAATTTATTTCTAGATTTTCTAAAAAAGTAAAACCTTTAAATGCAATGTTGAAATAGGATGCAAAATTAGAATGGCATACATAATCAAAGAAGGGTTTTTAGGATATTAAAGACCCTATTATATAAGCCCCAGTATTCATCAACCTAAAATATATGCAATATTTTTATATATATCCCTTTACTTTAGAGCACAACATTTCTGCTTACCTCACCTAAATATTAAAGGGAGAATACTAGCCCATTACTTTTATGATCACTAACCTTAAATATGTTGAGATTAGATATTCTTCCCAAGATAATCACACCTACACCTTATTCAAGGTGGTGAATAAATTTAGACATTACATCCTCAAAAACAAAGTACACACTATTGTCCCAGACCTAGATATAAAATAGATGCTAGGGTAGAATGAGCTAGGCAAAAGAATATGCTAATAAATGACAAAGTTTCAAGAGTACAACTTAGAAATTAATCTAACAAAAATGGTTAGAGGACAAGACCTTACTCAAATAATAATAGAGATAGACCTAAGGATTATATTACACCAAGTAGACTAAAAGAGGGTATTATAATCAAACTAGTATGCCCCTATCATGCATTTTCTACTGTATGGAAATGCACCTCTAAGATTCAACAACACATAGATGAGGGCCCTTTGGTTGAAGGCTACATAATATATGATGAACAAGGGGGTTTTCTTTAAAATGAACCATGAAATAATATATCTCTATTGAGTATCACAAGAAGAGGCCAAATAAATAATGGTAAATTTCCATGAAAAATTGGGCGCTGGCCACCCTATAGCAAATGTCATATCCCACAAGGTTCTTTGGGAAGGCTAATATTGGATCACACTATTCAAATATATCCACACCCATGTTTTCTTCTACCATCTATGATAGACCTTTTTTAAAAGAGAAACACATGCAACAATACCACTGCAACCTATTGTGGATTCTACACCATTTGCACAATAGGGGTTATATTTTGTGGGGGTCATCAACCCCAATTCATTAGATGTCCATAATTTTTTTCTTATAGTCATGAAATATTACATCATATGGTCCAAGGAAGTTGAAATTAAAATAAGCACCATTTTTTAAGTCATCAAATTCCTTAAAAACACCATAACCACGAATTTTGGGGTCCTCATCTCTTTTGTATGTGATAATGGTCTTACCTTTCCATTTAAAAAATTCACAAAATGGGTCTTTTATAATGTAATCATGTTAAATTTCTCACCCAATCACTATCCACAAGGGAATAGATTGGTAGAGTGCACTAACAAGAATTTGATAGATAATATCAAAAAATTAGTTGGAGAAAATCCCTAAGAATAGAAATCATTGATAATGATTGCCCTATGGGTAGACTACACTAGGTATAACAAGCCATCAAAATATCTCCTTTAATTCTAGTTTATGGGTTGGAGCTAATCATGTTGTAATTGCTCAATCTATTGACTTGTAAGTTCATTCAAAAATTCATGGAGATAGATAAATAGGTGGATTCCAAACTTCTAAACCTAATTCAATTAGAGGAAGCCTACGATGAAGCTCTATTAAGCTTTAGTAAACTCTAAGATATAGTCAAAAGGTGGTTCAATAAGAGGAAAAAGATCAAGACCTTTATAATCTCTAACTTAGTCCTAATGTGGGATAAGGTTCACAAGAAGAAAGGAAAATATTATAAATTTGATCCCCTCTAGATTAACCCATACCAAATAGATAAAATCCTAGGTTAGAACACCTGGTATCTCAAAGATATCGAGGGTAATGAGCTACTACTTCCAGTAAATAGGCAGAATTTGAAACACTATTTCTCAGTTGTCCCCTCTAATGTAGTCTTTGAGTAATCTAAGAAAAGGTGGTAATGTATATATTAGATAGGTTTGTTTTTATTGTGTGTTTTTATTTTATTTTGTGTTCTACCCCTCCAACTCCCTTTTTTTTTAGTGTTTCTCTAACACCTAGACCTATAATAACTGCTCTTGATGATGGTTGAATCTCAAGGGGATTGTTCAGAAGTAGGAAGACCCAAGTTGAAGCCTTCAATCTAAGTAAGTTAGGGATGGTAATTGAAACTTTTGACATTCCATATCTGAAAGTCCAATGATTCTAAAATAAATAGGTGGATTTTAGAACACCCCACATCCTAATAAAACCACCAAGTTGTACTTAATAGAACATCTCAACAAAATATTAGATTATCTAAGCAAATTAAAGATTGGCTAGGTATTGAAAGCTTCCTCATCATATATTCACCCTTAGATTGGTCATAAACCCTCAATATTCTATATTAATAAATGATAATATTTTCATAAGGAGATTGGAAAAGGATAAGAAAAGCATGTAAAATATAAATTTTAAGTCTTTCTTGAAAGGGATATATAAGCAATATCCACTATAGGATTTTTGGCCTAGATGGCAGTGGAGCAAGGCCATGAAAGGGACTAGAGGTATCTCTATCAAGGTTATGGATGCTTATGTGGTGAAAAAAAATGATCTAGCTATCTCCACTCTAATCCATTAATCCATCAACACCCCAGATGAAGCTTGATAACCAGTCTAGCCTTTGTTACTCAAATAAAATTTGGGATTGAATGAAAAATCACTTATTACACACATTAGTGGTCATCTATATAGTGAAATATCAGTATTCCACTTACTATTGTGATACTTTAGTTTCTTGTCTTTTTTGTTATATACAAATATCCCTCTTACAATCTATGTTTTGTACAAGGAGAAGAAATTAAACTGGTTGGGTTCTAAGTGCTTGTCATCACTTTCCCCATGGAATTATTCATTTATTGTGGACAACATGCCCCCTTATATTTTAAATGGGGGAAACCTCTTTTGAAATCTTAGGAACCATAGATCTAGGGTCCTTTCTTTTTTTCTTATCAATTTTGCCCAAACTAAAATCCATGGAATATTATATTGTCCTAATTTCCCTAAACAATAACAAGCCTTACTTATTTTTATGAGTAAGGTAGAATTACTATTTTATGGATTAGGGTGCTAACATTTTAGGTCTAATTTTTAAAGAAGTTAATAGAGTCTCATTCCTTTCCTAGATAAAATGACTAATCACCCTCCATGGCCAATCAAAATATTAATAAAATACGAGT
The DNA here is from genome assembly GCA_037957365.1 of Torreya grandis. Taxonomy (NCBI): domain Eukaryota; kingdom Viridiplantae; phylum Streptophyta; class Pinopsida; order Cupressales; family Taxaceae; genus Torreya; species Torreya grandis. The sequence goes on from JARHVA010003025.1 coordinate 654,356, forward strand.
CAGTATTGAATGTATTGCATGTCCTTTTCACTTATTAGTATTTTTTATGGGTTTCATAGGAGAGCACAGGAGAGTCCAACCTAATCATAAGGTGCCACATAATTGAATTTTTAGATCAGTCAGTCTTTGGACTTGTTAGAGATGTCAAATATAGAGAGAGACTAACCTAATCATAAGGCACCACATCACTAAATTATGAAAGAGGCCAATCCATAGACCTACCAAAGATGTCAGAGTCTAGGAGAGCCTCTCCTAATAAAAAGTTTCCATGTTGAAAATTTTTTAGAGCAGCTAATCCCTAGACATGTCAAAGATATTAGATCTTAGGAGAGGCAAACCTAATTAGAAGGAACCATGTCCTTGAATTGTCAGAGAGGCTAGTCCTCAGACTTGTCAAATCTTGAGAGAGCCTAGCCTAATCATAAAGTACCACATCACCAAGTCATCAAAGCATTTAGTCCCTAGACTTATCAAATATGTCATAGCCTAAGAGATCCCATCCTAATTAAAAGGTGCCATGTCATAAAGTTTTTAGAGTAGTCAGTCCTTATACCTATCAAAAATGTCAGAGCCCATGAGAGTCTAGCTTAATCAAAATGTCACCACATTTCCTAGTAAGGTAGATGAACTATAAACTACCTAAGTCATAAAAAGGGTTAAAATGGGGTAAAAATGAGACTAAAGAACCAATAAAAAAGTTCCACATGTCCTTAAGTAACACCTCACCCTTACTAATAGTATGACATGGAGTAAGAAGTTGTGCATAGGTGTTGACTATTAGCATGATGATCAATGAGCAAATGACATGTGGAATCAATCAAGAGTTAACCAGGAAGCTTCCAAGGGATGTGATAGTGTGTCTACCATGTGTTAGGAATTTAAAAAATAGAAATATATGCATGATTATATATCATTAAAAATCCCATCACCATTGGTAAATCCAACTAGCATTGGAGGATTGTGGGCTCTAAATTTACCTCTAGATTTATAAATAAAGAGAGGAAATCCAACCACCAACTCAACTTTGAATTCATAGTGACTGAGCTGACAAATACCATTAATATAAGAGGTTGTGTGCATACATTTATAAAATCCTAAGTATTTCCCACTAATGGTTACCATTGCATACCTTCAATAACACTCCAACTCTTAGCTTTCCAATTCTCTTAGAGTACCCCTATGTTTTGGGCCTCAGATTCTTAGAGCCTTCCTATTACCCCTACATCATGATAAAATGGTTAAGTCCTCTTCAAAACCAACAAATTTTTTTTCTAAGTAATAGGATACCATATTCCTAGTTAGCTTAACCAAATTCAAGCACTATAATGATGTGTTCAAAGTAGTTGAGCAAGTGCTCAGAGACTTAGGCTCTGATGACAACTAATAATTATAATTTGAGGATGCCCTTTATCCCTAAAATAAATGTGAAATTCACAATGATATGGCTAATCTATAGTTATTTTCCTATGCTAACTTGTTCAAAAATATCCTCACGACCATCTGAGTCAAGATAGGGTCCATGACTAGGTATTTTCACCCAATTCTCAGCACTAGATTATTGATATATATGGGAATTCTTATAGAGAATATTACTCCCTCTAAAATTATACCTTATCTTATGATGTTGTAGATTTATAGGCCTATATGGAAACTTACCAAATATATGACATCTTATAAGACTGGGCTAAAAACTCAAGTGTTAAATGGGTTAGCAAGGAAGACCTAAATGCCTATAGTTTGCACCTTCTAAGAATAATTTTAGGTAGGCATGGTTATATTAAAGCAATTATTTGGGTCTAAGGACTACTTATACATTAAAAAACTATGGGTGGCCCTCATCTATATCATCCTCACACACTCATAATTTTTTTACATGGGAGGACTACTGAACTTCAAGTTGGTTAATGCCATCGTAAATGCTTGAGATAGAGGCAATTTCTATATGATGAGCCACCTTGTGGACACAATCTATAGGATTATCTCCTTCATACCTTTGGATTTTCCTACATGCTTTCTTAGTGGCTTAGTGGTCCATGTGGTATTATATAAACTATATGGCCACTAGTTTTATAGCCACATCTGATACATCTATGATTACTTCTATCCAATGGTCTACAATGTGATCAATGAAGCCCTGATGCCATAAATATCACAAGTAATCCAAGAATTAATCACTACCATTAGGGACTACTGGTACTATATAAAACACACCATGATTGAAATTGTGGGTGTCCTTAAGAAACCCATCTACTTGCCATATTTCATCTTAGATCATCTGGTAGAGTAGGAGATTATTTACCAAATAGTGAAGGGAATATTTGACTTTTATATAGGTTTCTAGTAGAAGGAATTCTCACCATTCCATATCACTATCAGGTACCATGTGTATAAGGCCTTCCCTCCCCTCCAAAATATGGTGGTTGGATAGGACTCCTTCACCATAGAGAGAGCCTAGCTCTAGCATTGAAACCCCAAGGAGATGACCAGAGCTACCTTGATATGCTATTTGACCCACCTTAATATCAACTTAAATCATCAAATAGAGGATTAAGATGAGATATACTTAGATGCCACTAACAACCAAGAGGTATTGTGCTAGATAGTGATGAAGAAGAAGAAAGGGAAGAAGATTCAAGTGGGCCTATCTACTCCCCCTCCATCTCCCACTTGATCTATGGAAGATCCAACACTGACTCCTCCTATCTCTAAGAGGATTTTATAAGTCATTCTTCCACCTTATCCTCCTTATGATCTAGTTCTATCCCTACCTCCTCTAGTTACTTCTCACACCTTGAATCCACCTCCACCTCCTCTAGTAGCTCAAATAGTCTAGATGTGACTAGGTCAAACCTACATTACTCGATAGTTGGTAGCCTAGGCATAACCAACTCAACCATCAGCACCTCAACCCTAGGTTACACAAACCTTAAGGTTTGATGTGATTGATAGTCTAAGGGTGAGCCTAGAATGAGTCTCCTAGGAAATAGCATAAGTTTTACCCATCACACCTCCCATTTCTTCCATCTCCTTCTACCCCTCACTCTTACCACTTTCCAACTCCTGGTCTTAACACCCACAAGGTCACTCCACTCTTAAAATCCCCCCAAGTGGTGCCTCCTCTTTTCCCCATTGCACCTAGTTCATCATTTACTCAAGTACCTTCATCCTTGGTCCTCCTAAGTGTCCTTAGCTCTTCAGTCTCATCTTCCCCTTCCATTTTACAACCAAGAACCCACTCAATTCCCTCTTTAGGCTTACTTTAAGTCTAGGTGATATCAAGCACATATTCATCATCTAAAATGGATGAAACAATAGAGAGCATGTTACTAGTATAATTAACTATTCCATTTCCCCCTTAAATCATCCTAGTGCCCACCTCACTAATTCCATTTTCTCCACCATCAACCCTCAGAATTATTATTATTTCATCTAGTCCTTCTACCATAGTGTTTGAGGCTAGCCCAGGTAAGAGGCCCAAGAAAAATTAAAAAATTATATCACACTCTAGCTTTAGCTCTAAGGCCTTCCACTCCAATCCAACCTCCTCTCCCAGCCTCAACATTTCATTTTGACCTAGTTGTAGCACCTCAATTCATTGTTCCTTGACCCCTTCTTTCCATTATCGAGGGTGCCCTAGGATTTGTCTTCAACTGACCAATATCTTACCTTTTATTGAATGAACATTTTTTAGGGGTAATTACCCCTCAAGTGAACATGACACAAGAGTAGTGATAGGCACATATGTTCCTATGGGTCTCCCCTTTTATCCTTCCTCCCTTTATTCCCATGCCCCCTCCCCCTCCATTATTTTCTTTTTTCACTTGTATCACTTCCTCCATTTATCATTCCCCTTATCCTCTACCCTTCACCACCATCTTAGACACCCCTGCTACACCTCTCATAACTTGGGGAATGGTCCCAAGGTCACAAGTGCTAGAGATGATAGTTCAAGGTGACTTGTATGTGTAGTATAAATTAAACTAAACTTTGAGGAGCATGAACATGACATTAACATAGAGGTTCATCTAAGAGGAGAACTTGGTAGTTTTTTAGACTCATCAAGATATGTTTTCCCTCACTAAGGTGAGGACTCCCACTGGGTAAGGAAGGATGTTTGAGGATCCAATTTTCATTCTTTAGGAATCTCATGATATGCTAGAAAATCTCCTTAAGGGCATGCAAATCTAGGTTCAAACCTTAGAAGCCTAGGTGAAGAGTTATTTCCCCATTGTACTAATTATGTAGGTCAAAGATTCCATATTAATACTCTTCTTAGTTCTTAAGAAGGTAGTGGAAACTTTGGCTAAGACCAATGTGCTTATCCAGTTGATTTAGGCTTAATTGGAGAGGATTGTAGAGATAGACATAAAGTGTAGGAAGTTGTAGATGGTGATTAACAAAAGAATGTTCCAAAAGTTGAAACTCATGCCAACCTCAGACTTGGGGTTATATAAAACATACACTGAGAACATGAAGGAGACTAAGGAGGAGTGGCTTATTGTGGTTCATAATTTAACCAGACTCTTGAAAGAGGGCAATAAGAAGATATTGACCTACTTTAAGGAGGTTAATATATTTGTGTCATTCCACCTAAATGGCACCCTATTAGACCAAGGAGATTTCAGAGTCCCCTAAGGTCAATTTGACTATGTCATCAAGGATGAGGTCACCAAATAAAATAAGGAAGGAGCCCAAGTGGTTTTAGAACTATCAACATAATCCATGGTAAGCATCAACCACGTCTCTAGGTTCCAATTGTCAATGGAAGCATCCTTCTAAGTCCAACATAGGCTAAAAACTCAAGCTAAGGTGATATTCAAGGATCCCCTGATAAACCTTACCAATATGGACAAGGAATGTCACCTCATGGCAGTTGTATTGGAGCCTAAAGATGAAATATCAAAGTAGTTTAAAGCCATACCTTCATATCCACCTTCACATATTAATGAAGTGGTCCCTACAGATATTTTGTAGACTTGAGGGGATTTTTTTGTTTTGAATTCTGAATTACGGTTGTAACTATCATGAGTGCCCATCATGACCCAGGATAGGATCTTTATGTTATTTAAAGGTGAGTCCCATCCTCATATATATAAGACAAATTCATATTGTAATATATAGTTTAATAAAAACTTGTTTGAAAGTGTTGTTAGATTATATCCATGATTTCACATGCTTCTTCCTTCATCTCTTTAGACTATAAAATTGGCCAAGATCAATTGTTATATTAGCACTTAATTTTAATGAATATAATTCTTATTTTATATAAAGGGTTTATGTTTTATTTCAATTATATTTCATCTCCATTTTGAATGATTGTCAATGTTAGATTAATTAGATTAATACTCTACTAGTATATGTGTGCAACGATTATGATGTGTTTTGCTATTATAATCACTATTTGAGATCTCTCATTTCTCTTTTACAGTACTATTAATTTTTATGTTAATATACAAATTACCATTGGGTGTTTATGTGTAGTTTAATATAAACTCCTAGTAATTATATTTAGTGAGGGTTCATGTTTTTTAAAATTCAATTGTCTAAGTCATTTACTTGTCAAACACTTATCTGGTTGTTCAAGTCAGTTCTAGACTTGTTACAACTAGGCATAAACCTAGACTAATCCTATAGTGATCAACATTTGTCACTCAATTGTGTTGGAATAAATTCACATAAGGTTCAAGCCTTATGTGCTCACTTGAAGCATAGTAGATAAAGAACTAGGGATCACATTGGGCTAGTCATGCGATGACATAACTCATTCTTCAAGATACTTGGTCATTACAACAATGACATTGGAAAGGTTATTAGCAAAATCCATTCTAGGTGGATCCTAATGGTGTATAGGTGTAAATCATATATGGGGTTGGTTTTTTAGGTTCATCGTTAACTTATCATCATTCAGGCACTTGGAGGGTTCACTATAATACTTTTAGATTGAAGGGTCATATCCAAGCTCATGCTCTTGTCACCGATATCATCTCTTGGTATGGGGTCCTTCTTACACTTAAATTATTTATATATAATATGTTGATGTCACCATCTACATAGAGATACCATTAATGGAAAAAATTGAAAGCTTATTGTAACTTAGTATTCATATATTAAATCTAAGCATTACAACTATAACAAACATTATGCAATCAGTCCACATTTAAAGAACATAACTGCAACCATATAAACTAGATCAACACTCAATTAAAGTTAACATCATTATTATTTAACTATTATTTATATAAATAGAGTACACAATAAGTGAAATATATAAAATTATCATATAAATATACTAAAGGCCCAGAGGCTCACAAGTGAGTTTGGTCACTATAATGGGGAGCCTCAAGGGCATTCATGCTAATCTTAAGTTTCAATGGTGGTTGCTTCACTATGTTTGAAACCAATTATATAGAGCTTCACTATCTCAACATCTCATCCTTGCATACTAGTTCAAGCTTGGATTTATATCACTAAGTAACATCTTCATGCTATGGAGGAGGGTGCATGCTAGGTGATGAGCTAGTGTTAAATGTGGAGTCTATTTCACCCTTAAGGTTAAAATAAAGTTAAAAGGGAAATTTTAACATGTATTTATTTAATTTTACAAGTGTGGGAATTTTTTTTTAGTGTGATAATCACTTCCCACATTTGTGTCATGATTTATAGAGAAATAAGTGTGATTTAAAGAGGTTGAGAGAATTGGGGGATTATATTTTGTCTAGTTGGTTAAAATCTCCATTATTTTGTGCCATTTTGGTGAGGATATGGATTATCACTAAGGTATGGCATTTTTTTAAAAAGAGTATAAATATGTGTGAGGGGAACACATTGTAATTATTTTATTCATCTCAGTTTGAGCTCTTCTTTCTCTTTGTAGTCAGTGTGATTAGTTTTGAGGTGTAACTTTGCATCTCAAAAATTCTAGTGTGAGTTTGAGCTAGAGAAAATTATCATTGTGAGAGGTTTATTGTTTAGATTTGTTTTACTCTCATTTATAATATTATTGAGATCCTTTTGGTGGACATAGTCCACATTGGGTGAACCACGTTATATCGGTGTTATGTGTGTATTTGATTATATCTAAATTTTTCTTCCATATGTCTCTATTACTATGATTTTGAGGAATGATTTATGTGTTGAATATTATTTCATAATTAATTAATTTTAATCACTTATTCATAATAATTGGTATCAGATCTATATTTAGTGGTTTTGCCAAAGTGGTGAATTACAGGGAAAGATATCAGCTTGAGTGGGAGCTATGGTAGATAATGGCAGATCTAGAGTAGAAAAATTCAACAAGAAAAATTTTAGACTATGGAAGATGCAAATGGAGGATTACCTATTTCAAAAGGATATTCATCTCCCTTTGATGGGGAAAACAAGCCAACCTTCAGGTATGAATTAGGTAGATTAGAATTTGCTTGATAAGAAAGCATTGGGAGCCATACAATTATGCCTTACATCTTTGATTGCCTTCAATATTTTAGAGGAGACAACCAAGTTTGGTCTGATAAAGAAATTAAGGGAGTTATATGAAAAAGCCTCTACCTATAATAAAACATTTTTGATGAAAAGGTTATTTAATATGAAAATGTCTGAAAATGGTTATGTAGTTGATCATTTGAATGATTTTAATATGTCTGTGAGTATGCTAACTTTTTTTGGTATTAAATTTGAAGATGAATTTAAGGCTTTATTGATTTTTTATGCTCCTTACTTGATAGTTGGGATAGCCTAGTTATGGTTGTGAGTAATGTCATCCTTGCTAAGGGAAGTTTAAAGTTTGAGGATGTTATAGGTGTGATTCTTAACAAGGAAATGTGAAGGAAGAGCACCGATGAATCATTTTTAGGGAATGCTTTGATGGTGGAGACTAGAGGGAGACAAAAGGATAGAAGTAAAGGAAATCATGGAAAGTAAAAGGGTCGAGAAAGATCTAAATCTAGAACCAAGATGGTGTGTTGGCATTGTGGGAAAAGTGGACACAAAAAAAAGGAATGTTGGGAACTTTGAAACAAGAAGATCAAACATGAGGAGACTAAGGAGGTAAATATGAAAATAGGTAATGTTAGTCAGGATGATTTAATTCTTTCCTTGGATAATGTTTCTTAATCTTGGGTCTTATATTTAGGGGCTTATTTTCATGCCACCCCACATAGGCATCATTTTACCGATTATGTTTAAGGATATTTTGGACATGTTTATCTTGGTGATGATGAACCATGTAGTATAGTAGGGAAAGGTTATGTTTAGATATATATGAAAAATGGGAACACATGGCTACTAAAGGATGTCAGACATGTCCCACAACTAAGGTGGAATTTAATATCAATAAGGTAATTGGATAGTGAAGGTTGTTCAGTGATGTTTTGAGTAGACTCTTGGAAAGTTACCAAGGGTGATCTTGTGGTTTCAAGAGGTAAGAAAGTCAGTACTATGTATTTGAATAGTAGTGATAATCATTTTAATTTAGTTGTTATAGATGGAGATGTAAATTTTTAGCACTATAAGCTCATTCATATGAGCCAGAAGGGCATGGAAATCTTGAAAGACAAGTTGCCCAGATTGAAACAAGTTGATTTGGACTTTTATGATGATTGTGTGTATGGGAAGTAGAAGTGATTTAAGCTATTGATGTTTGGACCTAAAAAGAAAGAGAAAAGTTGGAGTTGGTTCACTCAAATATATGGGGGCCAGCTCAAGTATATTCTATTGGTGGTTCAAATTATTATGTTACATTTATTGATGATGTAACTAGGAAAGTTTGGGTTTATTGCATTAAGAAGAAATCTAATCTATTTGAAACATTCAATAGATGGAAAGCTTTAGTTGATAATGAAACAGGTCTCAAGTTGAAATGTCTTAGGTTAGATAATGGAGGTGAGTATTGTAGCAAATAATTTGATGATTATTTTTTATAGAATGGAATTCATAAGAAAAATACTATACTAGGGACACCACAGGAGAATTGAGTGTCAGAGAAGATGAATAAGACAATCATGGAGCATGCTAGGAATATGAGGTTGCATGTAGGGTTACCCCTAATGTTTTGGGTAGAAGTAATTAGCACAATAATGTATCTAATTAATAGAGGACCTTTAATACCTTTGGATGGAGGCATACCTAAGGAAGCTTAATCTAGTAAGAAAGTTAATTATTCATTTTTTAGGGTCTTTGGATGTTAGGCATTGGTTCATGTTCCTAAGAAGGATAGGACCAAGTTAAAGGCTAAGTATAAGAGATGCACCTTTATTGGTTATGGTGAGGATGACTTTGGAATTTGAGTTTGGAGTCTTAGAGACAAGAAAATATTCTAGTCTAGGGATGTCTTTAAAGAAAAAGTAATGTATAAGGATCAATTATAGGAACAAGAACAAAAAGAGTATACAATGTTGGATGATATTATGAATGGTAGAGTGTCCAAAGAAATAGTTCAAGAACCTCCTACATAAGAACCCCAAACTCTTGTAATAATAAGGTCTCTTAGGGTAAGAAAATATCCTGAACATTTTTCCCCATATTTGAGTTATTTTTTACTTACTAATAGTGTATAACTAGAATGTTTTAAGGAAGTAATGTAGGTGAATGTTAGGAAGAAGTGGGAGAAATTCATGGAAGAATAATATAGTTCTCTCATGGAGAACCAGATGAGGGATTTGGTGAAGCTACCCAAGGGAAAGAGAGCATTGTAGAACAAGTGGGTATACAAAATCAAAGAAGAGGATGGAGGAAGGAAAAGGTACAAGGCTTGGTTGGTGGTTAAGATTTTTGTATATAAGAAAGGTATTGATTTTGATGAGATTTTTTCTCCTATTGTTAAAATGGCTTCTATTAGAACTATGCTTGGTATAGTTGCAGTAGAGGATTTGCATTTCAAATAATTAGATGTGAAGACTACATTCCTTCATGGTGATTTGGAGGAGAAATTATATATGAATAAACCATAGGGTTATGAGGTCAAAGGAAAGGAAAAATTGGTGTGCAAACTAAAGAACTTGTATGGCCTAAAACAAGCTCCATGGTAATGGTATAAGACCTTTGATAGTTTTATGTTGGAACATAGTTACTCTAGGTGTCATTTTGACCATTGCCTATATGTCAAGATATTTGAGGATGCTAATTATATTATCCTATGCTTGTATGTAGATGTTATATTGGTTATAAGAAATAACATGCAATAGATTCAAGTACTCAAGAAGCGGCTTGATGATTCTTTTTCTATGAAGGATTTGGGTGCAGTAAAGCAAATCCTTGGTATGAGAGTAACTTGGGATAGGAAGGAGAAAAAAGTGATATTATCATAGGAAGAGTATGTGAAGAAAGTTTTGGAGAGGTTTAGTATGTAAGATGCTAAGCTAGTTGGGACTCCTTTGGTAGGCCATTTTAAATTATCAAAGGAGCAATTTCCCAAGATAGAAGAAGAAAAGCTAAAGATTTCCAAGGTACCTTACTCATCAGCAGTTGGTAGCTTGATGTATGCTATGGTTTGTACTAGGCTAGATATTTCCCATGTAGTAGGAGGAATAAGTAGGTACATGATTAATCCAAGTTATAAACACTAGCCAATAGTAAAATGGATTTTTTGATATTTGAGAGGAACCATGGGTATAACATTATATTTTGTTAGATCAGACACCACTTTGCATGGTTATGTGGACTCAGTTATGGTTAACGATGTTGATAGGAGGAGTACAATAGGTTATGTATTTACTATCAGGAATACAGTGGTTGGTTGGGTTTCTTGGATATAGGATATTTTGGCTTTATCAACCACAAAGGCTAAGTATGTTATTACAGGTTAGCAAGCAGATGATTTGGTTACAATAGTTACTAAATGAGTTGGGGTATAATCAAGAAGTTGGGGGACTACATAATGATAGTTAGAGTGTTATACATTTATCCAAGAACTTTGATTTCCACTTGAGGATGAAGCACATATAGTTACGATATTATTTCATTGGGATAGCTTTGGAAGAAAACATGGTGAAGTTATAGAAGATACATACGAGATAGAATCATATGGATATGTTGACCAAGGTAGTCACATTGGAGAAGTTGAGGTTATGTTTAGATTTGATTAGTCTACGTGAAGATCATGGAGTTGTGTTAAATTTTTTTCAAGGGGAAATGAAATCCAAGTGGGAGATTTTTAAATGTGGAGTCCATTTCAACCCTAAGGTTAAAATAAAGTTAATAGCATAATTTTAACATGTATTTATTTAATTTTAAAAATGTGAGGAAATTTTTTTTTAGTGTGATAATCACTTCCCACATTTGTGGCATGATTTATATAGAAATAAATGTGATTTAAAGAGGTTGAGAGAATTGAGGGATTATATTTTATCCAGTTGGTTAAAACCTCCCTTAGTTTGTGCCATTTTGGTGGGGATATGGCTTATCACCAAGGTATGGAATTTTTTTTAAAGAGTATAAATACAGGAGAGGGGAAACATATTGTAATTATTTTTTGCATCTTAGTTTGAGCTCTAATTTCTCTTTGTGGTCAATGTGATTGGTTTTGAGGTTTAGTGTTGCATCTCAAAAAATTTGGTGTGAATTTGGGCTAAAGAAAATTATCTCTATGAGAGGTGTCTTGTTTAGAGTTGTTTTACTCTTGTTTATAATATTATTAAGATCCTCTTGGTGGATGTATCCCACATTGGGTGAACCAAATTATATCGGTGTTATATATGTATTTTATTAGATCTAATTTTTTCATTCATATATCTCTACTACTATGATTCTGAGGAATGATTTTCATGTTGCATATTATTACATAATTAATTAATTAATTAATTTTAATACTTATTCCTAATAGTTAGAGCCTTGGTTGATCATTACATGAGATATATCACCTTACACCCTTTTCTCTCCAATTTTCATGTGCAACCACTTATGAAGATGCCCTTAAAAACCTAGGTACTAAGTAACTACCTTTTAGTTGGTGCAAGATCTATAAAGATTCCTCTAACTAGCATAAAAAGTGATAAAATGGAAATCATTCCAAATGTTCTCATCATGATAAGATATTTTTTGAGTTGGCATGGATCCATACTTAATGAAAAAGGGTCCCAACATTTACCCCATATAAAATTTCTAGTCTACCCTTGGACTTGTCTTTTAATGCTCTTGGTGCATAGAACTCCAACGTGCTCTCCTTTAGTTTAGTGTTAAAGTATTCAAAGTCCTTAATGGTGAGCTTGAATTATTTAATGGTGTTATCTATCTTTGGTGAGGTAACACTAAGCATGATCACATCCATCTTTTCCAATTCCTTTAATAAGGCCTCAAGGTTTGCCTTAACTTTTATAACTCCTCCATCCAAGATTTATCCTTGTTTATAGGCCTTCATTTGGAAGCTATAAAAGAATGATTCTATAATTTTTTCTTGGTATTTGATTTTATTTCTCAAGGCATTAAACTTTCTTATTATTTAGTTGTTCTCTAATCTACTCATATTGTATACATGCACAAACAACTCTTCTTTCTCTTACTTTGCCTTTTTGAGGCATGTGTCTCTGATTGATGCCTAGTTGGAGAAGCTGTAGAAGATGGAATAGATAACATGTGTACCCTTTTGAAGTTATGTAAAGAGGTCTTCCACTTCTTTGATCTTTATATCTATCTCCTATTTTATCATGGTGCATGGGTCCTCCTCTTTGTCTAGTGTTTGGTCTACCCTCAACCTTGGGAGTATTTGCTCCACTACAACACACACTTTGTTAACCTCTGAGAAGTTTAAAGTGTTAATGAAACCCAAAAGGGATGGCTTAGATTCCTCTATGAGCTTAACCAATTGTTGTAATTTTAACTTCATAGCCTTTACTTCCTCTTATTCTTCTAATGTGATATTCTTCCATCTAAAATCTCTAACATCATTAATGATGTTCTTCCATACTACTTTAGAGGCCATCCAGATGAGTGCATTAGATGACCTAACTAGGTTCATTTCATAGGGGTTTATAATAAGGGAATCATGCCCTTATTATTGTTCTTTTATGCCTAGTATGGCCTTTTATGGCACCTCAAAATGAGGCTTGTCCATATAACTATAAAAAATGAATGACAATTATTGGTGCATCCTTGTTATGGTAGCTCTAGGGTGTATGTGATCAAACATATAGTAATATTCATTAGTTCACCCCTTGTGTGCATTTTATTTTAGGCTTGGATCAGTAACCTCTTCCTTAGTGATGGATAAATCCATTTGTTCTCCTTCCTCTTCATCGGTGCTATCACTCTCTTCAATGCTTCCCTTTTAGGTTCCTTATTCTTATTCTAATAGGGGTTATTTTTTGGACTTATCCCCTTGGTCCACTTCTCCTTCTACCTCAGTGCTAGATTCACCCTTTTATTTCTATTGGGTTTCTTTAGCACTCTTTATTTGCTCTTATAAGGTGCTAGTATCACCTTCCTTATCTCTAGGCACCCTTTCACTACTTGGGCACATCTATGGTACAACTTTTTCTATTATACTGGTGGGGGTGCTAGGTGCCTTTGTTATTTTCTCCTTCATTAGTTCCACTCTTGTGGCAACCTTATTCTCTTCCTTTTCTTTCTTGGCCCTTTCCTCCTCTACCTTATTTTTCTATGACTTGCTCTTCTTTATTAGTGTTAATGTCTTTTATTCATTAGCCTTTATTTCCTTGGCTTCAATCTTCTCAATCTCTTCTTGGGTCATGTTATCTATCTTCATGGCCTCTCTTTTTTTATCTAGTTCCAGTCCCATCTCTATTTCTTCCTTATTGAGGCCCATTTTATTCCACAAGCTTCTCATTTCCTCTTCAGTTCATGGAGGCTATGTGGAGGGATCTTTTGATGAGGTGTTGGATGGATTTTATGCCTATCTAAACATAGTGGTAGTGCCACCTTATAGGGCCTCCTAAACTTCTTTGGAACTAAAATATTATTCTACTACTTCTTCCTAAATGATGTAAACTTTCATCCCTACTTATTCCTCCTCCATCTCTTCATACACCTTTTATGATTCTAATTATTCATGTACCTCTTACACCTCCATCTCTACCAAGGTTATTATGGGCATTGAAATTGGCCCCTTGAACTTATTTTTCTTCTCCCGTTGCTTGGGTAAAGTAATCCCTAACATGAAGGTCAGTGATTCTTCTTTGGTATAGAGGGAGTGGCTTCATTACTTGAGATGATCTTCAATATGATGCACTCCTGCATCTCCTCAAGTGTCTCCCCCTTTTTATTTTTGGGATAATTCTTTTATGCTACCGATGTTGTCTTCCCTATATCATCGATCTAGAGGGGGAGGTCATCATCCTTCTCAGTGCTTGTACCCTTCTTTCTCAACTTTATATCATAGTATAACATGGGGATGTGCCTGAGTATGACTTCCTTTTGGAGGGGATAGAATTTAGTATGATCCAAGTTATCCTCCTCATCCTTGGTCACTTTCCCTCCTGAGCACACATATTGGTACCACAACTTGCTTCATTAAAAATCCATGGTTTTCACTAGGATATCCAGATACTACATGCTAGGAATTATTCTAAGTGAATCCCTAAAGTATTTAGCTAAAAATGTATAGGGGAAATTTAAATAGCGAGATCAATTTCCATATTTTAGTGTTAGGCACACTACATAAAAGTACATAGTGGTGAAGTTTGGCATTCTAAACATATTCTAAGGGAGATCCTCTGGGATGCACCATTCTTCCATGAATGCTTTGATGTAATAGGTGACTTATCCCATCACTAAAGTCTTATACTTTTGGAAGAATATGGGTGGCAGGTGAAGTTTTGATATTTCTATGCTAAAGAGTCTTGGTACATTAGGAAGACCCAAAGATTGTCTTCATCACCATCAGGCATACCAGTCTCCTCCATCATAATTATAATTAGCATAGACCCCCACCAAAAGGTCCTATGTACTATATGAAACTCAAGCACATTCTTCACCATCTCCTCTATAATAAACTTTCATTTATTAAATTTTACCCATTGTGCCATATGGTAGGTGATGTAAAGGTAAGCTTTGGTGATGTTAGTCCACCAACTACCAAGACATAGTTTTGAACTTATGAGGTACATAGATACCCTCATTTTTGGGTCCTTAATGTCTTTGATAAGTAATGTGAAACCTATCTTATAGTACCCCAATAATTTCTTGGCCCTTTCAACTTTGACATCATCCACCATCATCTAGTGGATGTCTACACTGGAGTCTAAGAGCCTGATGATTATACCAATAAGGATAGATAATAATCATATGTGCCTCTTTGAAAAGTAAAAGTGATCCCCATTGATGTGAAAGATGAGGAGCTACATAAGTTACTCTAGCTTTCTAAAATATGGAAACTCATAGAGTTGAGTTGCACTGGTGGTTGCAAGTTTGTCTCAAATGAAGACATCAAATAATGTCATGCCTATTTAAGTCTTTACCCTCATATCCATCACCTAGTATTATGATAGATATTGTACATTACTTGAAGTGTGGTGGTTATATTCCTTAAGCTGATAAGTGTGCATAAAATATGCCTAGCTCTCTCTTACCAAGACCTCCTTAGGAAACTACATCTCTTGGTAGGACATTTTAAAAAGTGCCTCCAGATCAACATCAATGATGTTAACTTCTTATACCACTATGCTTTCTTCTTCATCATGACCTCTTATTCTATCACCCATGCTCATTTGGCATCCTTCTACACCTGGTGTAGGTTAAAACTCATACATTTTTCCCATCTTAAACTAGATGGTGTTAAAGTGTGATCTATTTACTTTGTCAAAGCCCATCATTTTTATTTGTACTCCTCACAATCATGAGTTTTATGACTATAACTTTAGCTCTTGAGTTTTGATTATTTTTAATGGAAGCCTCAATGTCACTTTAGTTTTTTATTTCTTGGTTCTCACATAATTCATGCCCCATATTGCTCTATACTAATCTTAAAGGGAATGCAATTCCTTTCTCTATTTAATTATTCATTTTTGGCATCTATGGGTACTCAATATCTCACTATATTAGCATTTTCTCACTCTGACTTTGGTTATCTAGTTTGGCTCTAGTTCATTGCTATACATTTTAGTAAAAACTTAACTTGAGGTTTATAACCTAAACTAGTTGGCCCTTTGTTATTTTATACCCTTAATTTAGATACCTTCTTATTTTTAGGTGATTAATGGAATGGTGATTCCTAGAGTTCTTGAAAATCATAAAATCCTATGAAAACCACAAAAATACACTACCAACTATGCATTCAATTTAGATATTTGTGCCTCCATCATCACCTCAATAAATCCTCCTAATGGTATTATGGGTGAAGTGACATGTAGTTCAAATGGCCACTTTCTAGCTCACTTTGGGTGGATGTCAGCTTGTCCTAATGATATTTCTCCTATGTTTTATTCACTTGGCATGACTTTTGCATTCCTTATGGTAACTTATACATAGATCTTCACATTCGCATGATTTAACCTCCATGATTCCATCTTCTTTCCTGTTGTGCTTTCATTTCAAATGTTCTTTCTTACTTTCATCAATTTCTATGTGTTTTCATCTCTTTACCTTGGCCTAACTTACCCCATATAAATCCATTACATTGGTCCTCTAGCACTTCAATCTCCTCATAGATATCTTTTACATGATCATCTTTTGCACTTGATTTTTATCCATTGCACACTAAT
Organism: Torreya grandis; assembly: GCA_037957365.1. Taxonomy (NCBI): domain Eukaryota; kingdom Viridiplantae; phylum Streptophyta; class Pinopsida; order Cupressales; family Taxaceae; genus Torreya; species Torreya grandis. The sequence goes on from JARHVA010003025.1 coordinate 671,005, forward strand.
AACCTATGCACCTTCCTTTCATCTTATGTGTACTAACACCCTTTATGCCTTTCTTTCTCCCTTGGTGCTCATATGTTTAAATTTTGGTGAGTTTTATGTGCTTATAAAATTAAGTGTTTGGCCTCAGGCCCTTTATAAATCATCTATACTCAACTCACCTGATTGTATTTATGCATAGAAGTTCCATAATATTTATTTTGTAGGCCTGAAAGTGCCAATTATTTACTCTACAAGAAAAATAATCACAAAATATAAAGAAATGTTTGGCTTTCACTAAATGTCATCTAGGTCAGTACAACACAACTGACTTATGACCAAGATGTTAGTGTCTAATGATAACTCCTTGAACCAAATAGGTTGAACCTTGTCCCCACTTAGTGCGAGTGCACAAGTATTTTATTAATATTCAAAAATCAAGTACATAAGGGTGCCTTTACTCCGTTAACCCTTTTACATTGCAAACATTGATTTATATAGTTTTTACCAATGATCAGTAAAAACAACTAATCCTATAACCAACTATTTATGGGAAAACAACCCGTAAGGTAGTTCTAATTAATAAATATAAAACATGAAAACTACCTAAAATTAAAATAACTTTATTTTATGGGGGTGTTTTTACTAAAAAGATGCATGCCCCATTTACAATAATATTAATTAACCTACCAAAAATCTAACCTAATGTTAAGACTTTGGAACAAGTCCTAACGTACTATTATTTTTAATTTATTAACATATCAATTAATAGTTGTAATTTTAATTTTTGGCATATTTTAGTATTTAAATCAAAAACATTTTTTTATCTAAGTTTAAAAATTAGTTGGCATTTTATAGATCTATTTATCACCCTCATGATTAATCATTTATATATTATTAACCCTATTTGCCCTTGTATCATCGATTTAGGGTTAAACACTTCTCGATAATGATATCTTGTCCAAACTTTCCTATAACTAAATTGTGGTCATTTTTAACCCCAATGGTATGGTTTGTGCCATCATGGACTCTTGGATCATCCCTGCATGTTGGCTCAACTCCTCCTAGTGTCCAAATTTTGATTGATCATGTATTCTCAATTATCCCTTCAATCACATTTGTCCTAATAGCACCAATAACATTAGTAATGGTAGTTCTTCCCATTGATCCAACTAATTTAATGGTTCCAAAATATACAAGTTCCCATACCACCTATATTCTAATTTATCCCATCATAACATTAGGCTTGGTAGTAGTCACACAAAATATTACAAAACCTCTAACTAGGGAAATTACTTCAAACTCAATGACATTGAATGTGAGGTCTAATCATAAGTCTAAAAAATAGACAAGGTTGATTACACCAAGGCCAACCCAAAAACCTCAAATTATGCCTCTAACACCTTCATGGACATATTTATCTCTCACATTGGGCTCCCTAGGTTTTGGCTTCAGTTTCCCAATCTCATCATTATAAATAAATACTTAGCTCTTGGGTGTGATTAGAACACTATCTTATTGACTCATGATCAATTATAGTCCCACTTATTCCCTTGGGCTTCCCTTTTGGTGGTTATTTCATTTTCCCCCTTGATTCCCCCTCCATCTTCCATTCCATTCCATGTTTCCTCTAAATTCTTATTTCCTCCTCCCATTCCTCCACCTTCCACTTAAATTGCCACCACCTATCTTGTACCACCTTCCAGTACCTTGGGGATACTAGCTAGACCAAGTTGGATGGGCCCTATTGAATCCCCAGGCACATAAAAACCAGATATGGTCTACCATGGGGACTTAGATATCAAGTTAAAATTTGACTATGAATCAAGTAGTATGAGGAGAGTGATCACCCAAACCTTCTCTTAGGAATGAAACCTTGTGGTATGGAGGAACTAGTATGAAATTTTCTCTCTCACTAAAATAATTATTGTAGGGGAAGAGAAGATTGTTCAAGACCCAGTATAAGTAATCAAGGACACTAATGAACTTACAAATATTTTAATTTAAGACCTTAGATACTAAGTTAGGACCTTGGAGTCCCAATTAAGGAGATCATTATTAGTTGGTATGATTAATAAGGTTGAAGTTGCACTTACAAAATTATTCATAGCCTTGGGAAAAATAATTGAGGCTCTCTCAAAGAATAACATGTTAGTCTGAATGGCACATACTACATGAATAAGATCATCATAATTTATAGTAAGTGAAAAAATTTTGAATTTAACCTCCACAAGGGAATGTTACTAAAACTTAATATCATTTATTGTACTAACTTAAACTTATATAAAATGTTCATAGGCACCATGAGAACTTTACTTGAGGAGTGGCTCTGAGATATCCAGACCACCATTAGGCCCTTGGAGAAAATAAAGAACCAAATCCTTTCATACTTCATATAGGTCAAAATTATAGTCATATTTCACCTAGATGGCTCCTTGTTAGTTTTAATGAATATGGAGTCCATCTCAGCAACTTTGAGGTGGCAATGAATAATAAGGTGGAAAACTCAATAGGGATGAAGCCAAATCCATATTAGAACTCATCATATAATTAAATATGAATATGAATTAGGTTAATAAGGTGAAAATATCATTAGAGTCCCCTCTCAAAGTTTATGATACATTGCTGACTCAGGTAGAGGTGCTCTTCCAAGAGTCACATGTTAATGTTTCAAAGCTAGACCAAGAGGTAAATTTGGTGGTGTAAGCATTGAAAACTCAATAAAATTCCCCAAAGTGGTTAGAAATTGGCCCCAAATTGAGCTCAAACTAAATATCCTAGTGGTCTTGATCATAAATGTATTGTCATACTCTAGGATCTCCTTCTCTCTTTATTATCCTTTCTAGGACTATGTTTGTAATCATTGGGTTGTTACAACTATTTTGGCCCATAATTACCAAGAGTGTGATGTTGTGATTTTTAGAGATGGGCCCATTATCATTACCTATATATGATACTATGAAACTCATTTGTTAAGGTTGAAACTTTGTAATTAAACACTCGAAATTAATACAAATTCTTGTCGTTCTACTCACATGGGTTTCATTTTCATGAATGTCTTCCAACTTATTTAATTCATTGAATACACTAATGTTAAAAATTTTAAGAATGTGTTTTTTACAGGTGTATGCACTGACTAGAATGAGCCCCAAGCTATTATCATTTGTTCCCTAAATTATTTCACTTTATTTAAAATCTCATAGATATGTGTGTTTTTATAAATAGGTCCCATGTATTTTTATTTGTAAAAAAAATATTTAGGTATTAATAATTCATTATTCCCTTTGACACCCTTCCTTGTGTGGTTGAAACCCAAACTTTTGTGAAAATCCACATACATTGGTAAAATTATAGTTGGGCATGTTCGTAGTTCGTAAACATTGATATTGTTATGTGATTCAAATATCTTCCTTTCTTTCCATACCCTTATTTCTCTTTGATGTTTTTTTATTATCAAATGGTCCTCTCGCCTTATTTATAAAGTGTGAAATGAAGTAAATTAGGGCCTGGGTGGTAAATTTGTTGTAATTAGTTCAGTTAGTTATGAATAAGGTTTGTGTCAGTGAGAAATAATAATTGAATCTCTAGTGGTATCACTACATATCTTGGATATATTTCTAATTATAATATTTAATGGAGCCCAATACATGTAATATGTGTCATGGATTATCTCAACAAAAATGTTAAAATAAGAGGATGAAAGTCCCCAATTGTTCCCCAAGATCACATAGTGTACATAAATCAATATATGAATTTAGGATAATGAGAGATTGGACTAAAAAAAAAGTATGAATGTAACATATGATCTATCTTTTGACATTTGGAAATGGAAAATTTGACTTGGATTGAGTGATTTAGAGTTGGATAGGGTTTGATCCTTATGACTTATTATTTATTTTTGATATTTATAACTATCTTTCTCAATGTTTAAGTGAGATATATATGCTTATATAAGTTATTCCTTGATGCATTATAAATAAGAATATAATTATACCTACTGTGTAAAAATATAAAACTCTTTTGACAACTTTGCATGCCACCAATATGTGAAACATATAGACCAATTCATAGGAATAATTTGAGTTTATAAAATGACTATTTTAAGGCATATGGATAGATCTAAAACAAGTGGAAATCTTTATCAATATATAATCATTTGAGTATTTCTAGAGCATATATAAAATAGGTACAATGATCTAAAGATCAAGATAATTCTTATTGGGATAATAAGAAAATTAGGAATACTTATAGGTGGCTAATAACATATTAGGAAGGTCGAGCCCATAAAAGGCAAATGGATATGATATAATGGTGTACAAGATCCATATGTTTACACACAAGTCATTTAAGGTAAATATATGTCAATATTGACATTATTAAATGTTTAATAAAAGATTTATATGTCTATATAATTTACTTGTAACATTTTGATGATTATAGGTATATCTTGCCTACTAGATCAAATCTCCAAAAATAAAAATGCCATGGTGAACAATAAGTTTAAATATTTTGAAGACACATGGCTTAATAATATGGAATTAGAATTATACATGCATTTTTTCATGTTATTGAAATTCTTGATCCATTGTAGGCTAATAATAACCTGTTCACAACAATTTTATGACTTGGATTTCCCATTGAAGTGTCCCCCACATTCACTATTGTGTGTTTATTTTATATCTATCCTTGCCTCATTAAAATTAATACATCAAATAATATTTTCAAAAAATGATAATTTAAAAATATCCCCTCTAATTATAACTTAACATATTACATCTTATTGTAATTTTCATTTGTCATTTTGTGAAAAGTTGTCTCAGATAAATGCTTTATATAAGAAGTTATAAATTTATCTATACTATTATAAATTGTTTCAACTTAATGTAACAACAAATATTTATAAGTTTTACAAGTATATCATCATAGTCAAGGGTTATTTTAAACATCATATAGTTAAAATATCCTGATCATCAATGATATTTATAGGAATAAGAGAATTTGCACTAGGCATAGCATCTGCATGATGATTATCTCTATGAGATATGCTTTCAATCCTAATATTATCAAAATATATCATTAAATGTTACACCATATCTATATATAGGATCAAATTTTCCTCATTTATTTGATAAATTTCTTAAACCTTTATGACTATAAGTTGAGAATCATTGTATACTTGAATATATTTTATCTATAAGGTGCACATACTATATAACCCTAAAATCAATGCCTTGTATTCCACTATGTTATTTGTGCATGAGAACCCTAAGTGGTATGATAAAAACATAGGTTATCCTTAAGGAGTGATTAGAACTATTATTTCCCTAGCTTGAGGTGCATTTAGATCTATCAAAGTACATAATCCAAGTATTATCATCAATATGATATATATTAAAACCATCTAAAAACATAACATTGATCAGTGTTATGTCAATTAAAAATGATGTGTCTAATTAATTTGTAATTAATTTTCCTTTTATTGATTTTTGAGATATAAAATTTATTTTAAATTCTATCATAACATTATCCACTTTGTAATGAATCCTCATAAATATGTTTTTATCATGAGATGCTTGAGTGGTCCCACTTTTATGATAAAAAGTGTCTCATTATTAATCATGTGATGTTGAATATTTTATGTTTCAAAGACATTGACCAAGCATATTTTCTCCATTACATTATAAATTTTTCATAATCCATGTGTATGGTTGATGTAATACATTACACTCTCTTTGTGATCATCATCATGTCATACCAACAAATCTCCCAATCCATGTTTCAAATAAAAAATTTAAAACTATGGATTAAGAATATATTATTTAATTTCATCTAAACTCTTTTAGCAATGCTCATCTCATTCAAACTTTGTTTCTTTAGTAACTATGTAAATGGTTCCCTTATCAACTAAGTGAGCCATAAATCATATGATTATCTAAATTCTCCCTTTTAAACACCTTATTTGGGTTAGGCATTACCATAATAGCCTTTAATTTGTTTTCATAAAGTTATATACCACGTGAGGATATAATATAACTTAAAAAAATCCCTAATGGTATCTCGAAAACACATTTTTTTGAATTTAAGGGCACATTTTATTTGCCTAAGCATTCAAATATTTCTCATAAATTTGTAATATGATCTTTTCAATGTTTAGATTTTTCAAGTAAATCATCAACATGATTTTTCCATAGTTATATGAATAAGGTTATGCAATATGTGTGTCATAGCCTTTTGAAAAATAACTACAACATTTATCAATTTTAATGGCATGACCACATAACATAATGTTCCCCCTGATGTTGTAAATTTAGTTATGGATTTATCCTCAAGATTAATATTTATTTTATTGTATATAATAAAATTGTCCATAGATGACAAAATATCATAACCAATCATGGATTCTACAATCATATCAATTTTAAGTAATGAGAAATCATCCTTAGGACAAACCTTGTTCAAATATCTAAAGTTTATATATATTATCATTTTTCTATTAGGCTTGGAAACTAACATAGTATTATAAGTCTACTAAGATTAGTCAATTATTATACTAAACCTTACATCTTTTAGTTTTTCAATTTCATTTTTAACCAACAAGGCTACTTTTGGATGAATCTTCTTAATTTTTTGTTTAATGTACTTCACATCAAGGTTGATAACTATATTATGTTATTCAATCAAATGATTTATGCCTAGCATATTTGAATAAAACCAAGTGATTACACTTAAGGAAATCATGTAATACCTCTCTAAAGAATTTTACTTTGTTTTCCTTGAGAATGTTTTTTCGAATAACTGTAGACACTTCATTTTCATTACTTCTATGTCTAAAATTTAATTGGATCAGTTTTCCTCAACAACATGCAATTTTAATAAAAAATAATAAATTAAACCAATATTTATACAATTATTGATTTTATCTAAACTTATAATAACACATCCCTAATTAGGGTAATGCATTGTATGACAATATTTAATTTGACATCAACATCCTAAATCAATTTTATCTTTTACATTTATTACTACTAGATAATTAAATGAATAATTTATTAACAAAATAAAATTTCAAAGGTCACATTATCCTAAGAGGTCAATTATTCACCAATTAATTACCCTAAATTTACTCTAATAGAAAATTGTCTGGATTTTGAATTATTAATTTATCTAAAATAAAATTTAAATATTACCTCATCTTAGTGACATCACATGGGAAAGTCAATGGAAAATGAGAGGAGTGAAATTAATATCTTACACTCTCTTACACCTTCCACACTCCTTCTTATACCCTTTTACACACTCCAAGATGGGTCATGATTGTAATTTTATTTCAAATCTCTTCCACACTCCAAATTTCTTTAAATGGACCCTCTTATATTTCCAAAATCTAACATTGATGAGAGTGAGGACTCATTTCTAGTCATCCATTTCAAGATCAAGATAGATAGTCCTCATTTATTCAACCAATATATAAATTTAAGGTCACCCTTCCATTATAGACAAGTTTCATGGACATAATTTATTATAAATAATACATAATGAGATTTACCATTCCCATTCCAATTCTCAATCCAAACCAAGTGTAGATAAGGGGAGATGTTGCCCACACATAGATTCAACATTTCCAAAGACCTCTAGTTATACAAACTAAACACATACCTCTCCAAACTAGCAAGCAAAGGAATTATTTCAAGGATGGTATACAATGCTTATATTTTGTCTTATATTTGATTCATTGATTACTTAGTATTCCTTAGTTATAGGGATTAGCCTTAAGGTGTTAATCTCATTTAATTATTTTGTATGGGTATTCACTAATAAAAAACTAACCATCTTTGGATTCTTGATCTACATAATGGCATGACTAGTTCAACCTACACACCACACAAACCTATTCAAGACATTCTTGATCTTATAATTATGAAATCAAATCACTCCTTAACCTTGATTTATTTATTTTTGCATAATTTATTTATTTATTTATTTTTTTATCTCATGAGCATCGATGAGATCACATTGTATGTCAGTGGGTTCATTCCTATAACTAGCGAGATCAACTTATGGATTTATGATTTTGCATTCCCTATTCCCCATGTTTTTTGCATATTTTTAGAACATTGGTGAGAATGACTTGCATAATGGTTAGATCAACCTACTTAATGGTGGTTTTATGATCTCAAATTTTTTGCTTTCTTAGAAATGGTGAGATCACTCTATATATCAATGAGTTTGCTCTAGTAAGCAGTGATATTGACCTAATAAATGGAATCTTCACACTCTTATATCTTTAAATACTTCTATGTTTTTAACAAATTAGTGGAATTAATTACACATAAATGAGAAATATTTACTAATCAACAAGTTCATAGAAAGGTAAACTATGTTTTTATGTTATTATTTTATTAAAAATGGTGAGATCATCTGGTAAAATGGTGATATTTTCCTACTAATAAAATAAATTGATAGACTATGTTTTAATTGACTTAAAAACAATGAGGTTGATCTATTAAATGGTAATATCCCCTTATGTGACTTTTTATTGAGATCTAACACTACAACATTTCAACTTCCCACATCAGCCAAAGACCACATGACAAACTTCTAATCACTTTCCTACAAATCCTTGACCAAAGATATGGACTTAAAACTCAAAGAAAAGTGTTTTATTCTTTTCAAAAAATTTAATTTGGGTCTAAAATGAACATAAAATTTTAGTTTGGGTTTTAAAAACATACTTTCCTTACAAGTCACTTCTTTTTTTGCACTTGTCTATTTTCTCTTGTTGCATATGATTGTGTGGTTATTTCACATGTATGCTCTCTCCTTATTTAGATGACCTATAAATGTGAAGGTAACCACTTGCATTTATATTGGGAGATTCATCAAAGTATGCTCTTCACTTACCCTTAATGTGATTCCTATTAATAAAAAATGGTGATACCTTCCCATTTTTATTTTGGGCTACACAATTGGGGTGGCATTTCTTTATTGTGTGTCTTTAGAGAGTTTTAATTGGGGGTTGATATCCAAAATTATTGACAACCCCATAAATTTAATGAGAGATATAAATTATTGGAAGGTGTCATTAGGGCATATAAAAATTCCCCTTAAAGGGTTCATGAAATCAAAGGGTTAGATCCCTGACACTAATCCATTAGACATCACTAACAAGGAATCTAGGGACTCATTTTATAGGGAATGTATCCCCTAAAAATAACCCATCACTTGGATCTCTACTTCAACATATTTTGTACCCATCTTAGGACCATCTATTAATCTAACAAAAAATTTAGATTAAGACACTTTCATTGATGCAAGGATGTAAAGGTGGTAGCCCCAAAATATTGCCTATTATGTATAGAATTTTAGAGAGAGTGGGTATTTCACCTACATTTAAATAATTTAATTAAAATTAATCTTTAAATTTCTCCTCTCAAAGTGAGTATATTGAAGGATCAATGATTGTGATGCACTCTTGATCTACCACTAAGATAGGATCACGTACTTAAAGTTTTTTTCTTGGATGTCATGTCAAAACTCATTATATTTCCAATATCAAGTCTAATAACCAAAGTAATAAAAATATTCCATGCATATTTACATAATAAGGCACTAATTTTTTTGCATTCCAAGTTTAAAAATCCTTCTAGACATCATGTCAAAAAATTTCTAAATACACACCCCTCTTGTCTAAATCATGTCATTATGTTGTCAATTTTGAACCAACCTTTATTGCAATCAAATTCCAAATTCTAATAATTTTTTTTAAAAAAAATCCAAGGTCTGACTTCGTATCTAAACCATTATAGTTACATTGTCTATTTTATGTCAAACATAATATGAAGTCCAATTTTTGTTCTAATTCAAAGTTCCAAATAAGGTCAAACCTTTATTTTTCGAAAGAAAAAATATAGCCTAGTTAAGGTTAAACATTGTCTAAAATACAACTGCAATCCAAATGTCACATGATTTCAAATAAAACCAACATTCCAAAATGAACTTGTTCTAAGCCTAAGTTAAATTTTACAATCAAATCAAGAAGCCCAAGATAAACATTTATAAACAATAAATTCCTTTTTTGCATTCACAAGTCAAGTTTCTAAGGTAAATTCAAATTCAAGTCCAAATCAAAATGATTTCAAAATCCAAATATCAACCCCTTACATATTTTGTGAGATAGAAACACTTGAAAACATTTGATATACTTATGCTTGCATACACTTTTGAAAGCAAGTTTGACTCATGTACCTTTTTTATACTCAATTATTTATGTTGACACACATTGGTTGAATTATTTCATTGTAATATTCACTTTGACACAAAAATATCAGGTTCCTTTACATATTCACTTTGACTAGCCTATTCCCATAGTTCTACTTTGATAAAAACCCCATTCTAAATCAAGACAAATTTCAATATGTCCAAACTTATTCTAAGCCAAAGATTGTAAACCAAAACGTACACAAATATACATGCAATAGAGCTATTTATAATCCTTATTTTGATGAGGAAGTTATTTACAATCCATATGGGTATGAATAGTATGTCAATAATACCAAAGATGAGGTAGATGAACAATCTACCTGACATATTTCCTAATTAAAAACATGGAAAAAATTAATCATACCTCACATATGTACCATCTAGTGATGGACATGGACAACATAAGTAATACCTCACAAATATACTATCTAGTATTGAACATAGATAAAATCAACAATACTTCTAAAAACACCATCTACTATAGACTATGGACAAGAGAAATTGACATGATGTTTTTTTTATAACAAATATGAAAAATTTGTGAGAATTTTATAGCCTGGTGCTAATTATCTTACTGGATCTCTAGTAGATAACTTACATCATTTGGTTAAATTTCTTGAAGAGACACCCCTTGCACTACTAGATGACCAAGAAAATTCTAACCAAAATCATATTCTTGTACCAGCCTCTAATCAAATAATCATAACATCTAGCAAAGGAAAATGTCAACTTATTAATTAGGTCTTGCTATTTTAGCTATCTCCTTAATTTATCTATATATTTAAAAAATTACACTTATAGAACTAAATCCAACAACTGAACAACAACTGGATTTACCACTTCATTTTATACCCCATACCCATCCATTTTATAGTAATACATTACTCGTATATTTTTTTATCACTCCTATATATGATAGTGGCCCACTAGATAATCTCAACCCAAATCCCCAAATAGATTCTTCCCAACATGTGGTTGATAACTCTTAACTATAATATTTAAACCCACATCAAGTGCCATCCAAAATTCAACAAAACATTCTTACAAATTCCCAAAAAAACCTTTCTCCCAAAATTTTTAACACTTTACAACAATAGGTTGTAAGTATATCTAATCTAGAATAATAGGTTTCAAATACCCTACCACAACCAACCCTTTCTTATAATATTCTACAAGCCTCGATAAATCCTCCACTTTAGCAAGTGGAGACCAATCTTCCACTTTAACAAATGGTGACCAATCCTCCACTTTAGTAAGTGGTAACTAATACTCTACCTCATCAAGTGGTGATCAATTATTACATCTTATCTTACTCTTCAAATACTACTTTAATATTAGAAAAGTAATTACAAACTAATTATTATTATTTTCTAACTTTTATGAGATATCTAGACATTTATGTTGTATATTTTGATAACTATACTATTTTATTTCATGGTTAGTTATGATTAGAGGAAAGTTTCATGAGTATCTCAATTTATTATACTAATGTATTGGAATCCTACATGGATATGAATTAATTTTTATATTTGATTTATCATACAACATCTCTTTTTATGCATATACATTTTTATTATCTTATGATTTTGTTGTAAGCTTGGGATACCTACCATATTTTTTGATTGAGGTGCTTGTAGGACTGATCCAACTTCATAGAGTGTAAAAGAGGGAGAGTATCAAAAAGAAAGAGGATACACATATTGACATTGGGAATAAAAATGTTGAAATAAAACCCACACACACACAATTACACTCTTTCCTACTGAAATGAATTAAATATTTATGGTATTATATGGATGTGTTGTATGCTTACTTTTAATATTGTCACTAAGGTTAATATTGCATGCTTTACATTTATTATGGATCAATTAATTACCTTGTTATGGAATAACTAGTTTTTAGTTAATGTTATTGTTATATAATTCATTAGTTTTACTAATATACATTGGCTATATAAATATTTATGAAACCATTATACAGGCTAAACTTTGGTTTATTTAGTTATGAATGATGATGGACTTATTTTTATGCATTATAAATATTTTGAGTATAGGACGTATATTGAAACCATGTCTTTGTATTTAAATTTATGTAAAGGTTATTGGATTTAATCCTACCCATTTTTGGTGAACTAAGGGGAAATATAGAAAAAGGAACCCACACATTTATCTTAATGAGTTTTGAAACTTAGGAAAATAGTGTAGAAGGTTATAATGGCCTTATTACCATGCCCCATTTGAGCTAAAAATAAATTAGGTCATTTTGGGAATCATTGGTAAGAAATTTTAGGTATATTTTTCTATCATTACAAGTTGACCTCACCATTTGGTGAGAAGTAGAGTGGTATGGTTGGCATACATATACCATGTAAAAATAAGTTATGGACTCTTTATAACATTATTGAATTTGAGTCTTTAATGGAGAACTCATAGAGTTTTAGGAGAATCTTGAGGGCATGCAAAACATGGATGATGAAAATAAATAGAAGAATAATAAAAATGTAAGAGTGTTGGGGTCATGGAAGAAAGAACAAGAGCATTGTCAATAAATAATATTCTACTATCATCTACATTTGAATGGTGGCCATTGTAGTAACCAGGCAATTAGATTTTTACATTTTAAAATAGGAATTTGTGTGGGTTTTGATTGTACTTTTATGTGGATAGAATTTACATTAAAATTAAAAATTTTAATGTTTCTCTTACTTTCATTATTGTTAAAAATGCTCAAATGAATATGTTGATAGTTCATTAGAAATTTAGGGCCTAAAATTTATAGACCTGGAGATGAAACTTGTTTCCATCCACAAACATGTAAGAGTGATAATAAGACCATTAATAAGGTTTCAAATGAGTGTTTTTTTTGTGATTTGTATTCTTAAGACTCTATCCTTATGAATATAGGGATGAAATTAATTCCATCCATAGGTCCATAAAAGTGGAAATTGTGGACACATAAAATTGGCCACCAATGGATTCATATATGAATTTAGACCAATTATTACCAACCATTGACCATCTAACCTAAGAATTTATAAATTTCTCAAATTTGGCTTCATAACCATTCAATAAATCAATTTTGCCTATTAATAAATTAAATTGAATAAATGCACCATCATTTAATTCAAATATTACACAAATATTCAAAAGCCTAATAAGGGTTAATTAACATTAAATCCTAAGGAAATCCTAATCAAATCCTAATTTAATTCATCCATGAGAAATTAAATCAATTATCAAAAAAAAAAATTCAAAAACCAAAAGAATATCCTAGGAAGTAATCATTACCTTTTTACAAGTTGTCCAAAATATAAAATATCCCACCCATGCCTATTTATTGAAAATCATGAGTGTTTGACAAATCATAAATCTATTGAAGTTACTTTTAATCCAATGAATATAAGGATTTAACCCATTCCAAGTTGATTTCAAAATCTATAAATACAAGCCTAGAGCTCTTCATTTAGAGAGCTTGAACATAGCAGAGTTATACTGTTGGATTTGATCCATGAAACAAATGCATAATGTTAGAATGATAAAATCAAGCCAAGATAAAAAAAAATACAACATGATGTGAAGAGGATATGTAGATAGTGAATCTGCATTGATGAAGACCTCTTGAGTATAAACTGAGCAAGCTGCTTCAACTAGCCATCTTGGAGACACAAGAAAGGTAAAAGGATTTGTCTTTTATGATTTAGTTATGTTTTCATCATAGTTTTATTATTATACTAGCCCCTAAGATATATTATTAGATATGTTAGTATATTAGTGTGTTTATTTCATGGTTTTATTGATCGAAACTTTATCTAACCTCCTCTCTTTGACAAATTACTTGATCACAAATGGTATGCCCAGTGGGAAATGATTGTGCACCCCACATATTTAAACAAAAAAAAATTATGAAAATAGCTCTTATTTATTTATTTTGAATTTTTTATAGGTTTTTATTACTAGTTTAATACTAATTCTCTAAAAATTTCATTAAAATATGATTTTTAGTTTATAAGTTATAACTCTTTTAGTGATTGTCACTTTTTGTTTTCTATTTTTTTGGTAAAAATGACTAGTACAAAGCTAATAACATTTTTTTTTAATTCATTTTTTTGACTTGAAGTTTTATATAGAGGTGCATGTTATACATATAAACAACCTTATAAAATTTTATGATAAAATAATATATATTTTAAAAGTTATAATCAAAATACTGACTTTAGGTGTTCATGTTTTGTGTGTTCAGTTTTATTTTTTTAGCCTTATAACTTGTTGTTTTCATGTTTTCATAAGTTTAATATTAATTTTTGTGTTTTATTGAGCTAACTAGTATTTTTGAGTATAACATTTTTTCCTTTAGGTTTATAGGTGAAACATAAACCCGAGACCTTCTTTTTCAAATTTCATTTGCTCACAACTTGAAAGTGTTTCTAAGTAGGGGGTTAATCTCTTGTTCTTGTAGGGTGAAGGAAAACACTGAAAAACAATTTGCATGCTTAGATGGTTTCTAACACTTAAATTTGGTGTTTAAAATGAATTAGGCTAAATTAAATATTTGGACTTAAGGTGTTTAAAACAAATATGGTTATGTTTTTGCTTAGTTTATATTTGTGTGAGTTCTTTTGAATTTATCAATATGCCTTAAACCTAACTAAAACATTTCAATTGGTGCATAAAAATGAACCTACTAAAATCTGAACATGTTTTCAATCTTGATCACATCATATTTTTGGTATCTAAAAAGAAATTAGTTCATTTTTTATACCTTGGTTACTTTCTAAAGTTTTTAGCAAGTTTCTAATCAAAGCCAAGGGGCCAAACTTCACAACACATTTTGTTTTGGTGCCTTAAAATGAAATTAACATCATGTTATTTTACATGTTTTTTATAAAGTTCATTTCCATGTAAGTTATTTTTTTATTATTTATTAAAAAAAGGAATTCGTGCATGTATGCTCTCCCCCCATCCCTTATAGGGAACCTATGGGATCAAAAGCATCATTTTCATTGCAAATTATTCCTTCATCCAAAGGTGTAGAATTGACATCACCTAATCTCTCCCCAAACTCACATAGTATTGGGTGATCTAAAAGCAACCATAAAGTCTTTCTACTTATCATTTACTTTCATGAATCTTGGCTTGTAAGGAGGACTTCATTACCTCCCATAAGTTCTTTAGGGAAGATTTAACTTGGGGTTTCATCTCTTGACATCATCTTAAAACCATATCCATAGGGGGTATACAAATTAGGATCCCCTCACTAGGACATTAGTCTGATTAGTTAAACCATCTCTATTAGCGTAGGCTAAGCCCCTGATGTTTGATTAAAATGGATATCACACTACATTGAGAAAGTGATGGATTTAGTGGTTGTGAAAAGGATAAGACCTTTTCATAATAATTCAATTGACATGGACTCAATTGATGTGATACTTCTCTTGTGTGCATACATGAAAGTGTGTACACATGGGATCAATCTAGACAATAAAAAACAAATCATATTTAGTTAATCCTACTTTGCCACACCTTAATAGGATATAAAATGATTATAATTAGTTATATTTTGGTCATTTATTATTTATTGATTGATGTTTTAAGGATAAAATGTATACATTTGTTTATACCATGTCAAAAAAAGTTTGTTTATATGCCACTCCTTTGTTTGAGGAGGCATTATGCTAGCCATTTTACACCACACTTGTGCCTTGCACTTTTTTATAAACTTGTTTGTGTGTGTGTCATTTGACTAAAATGGGTAGTGTTATGTTGCCCAAATCATTATCAAGTTTTTTCCTTAAGACTTCTTTGAAACATAACCATTGATCACATATTTTGGGAATTTTAACGTCATTATGCTACCCAAATTGTTTCAAATAACTTGTCTTGTATTATATCCAAGCCAATAATTATCATTATCAAACCATGTCATATCTTCCATTTGGATATTTGTTTAGCAAAATCATGCCATCTAATCTTATCTAAACTTGTTTGTTCATAAAAAATCTAGTCATCAAACATTGAGATTTCAATTAACTTTACAAGATCAGATCCAAACATTGATTGATTTATAATTAGGCCTTGCCATGTAGGGGCTGATACACAAATATTTATCTTTTGGGTTGTACAACCAAGGTTAATTAGTTACCCAAATGTGATAACTATTATTTGTTTTTTTTAGAGACTATCCTCATCATTGTTTATGCCTTTATTTGGGAGATCACAACCTTTCTTTAGGTTCCTTTTGCCTTATGCCTTATACCAATTGATCATATTTATGTTTGATTCTATGTGTCGAGTTTATGTCAAAGTTATTCCAAACTTGTTAGATTAAATCACATCACATCATATTTGTTTAAATAATATATTTTGATATCATTTGGCCAAAATTACTAGAAAAACTTGTTTGAGCCTAGATTTTGACTTCAAGTTTTGATAAAAGACCTAGCGATTCTTTTCCCTTTCCTAGACCTTGTTTGGAAAACTTTGGCCTAGACTTTTGACATACTAGTTTTTATTTAGATACTTGACATTTTACATGTATCAAATTTGATGTTAGAATATTTTATACCAAGTCTTAGCACAAACCATTTTGGAGATACTGCTCCACTTTCAGACCATTTTAGAGATACAAATCCATTACCTAGACCAAGTTAAACCAAGTTTGAACCATTTTTCCTTGGGACATTATTTTTTAGAGTTTGTATAACTCTCAACCTTTTTTTTGTGGAAATTTTTCATAAATTTGGATATGCTTAGCTACACTTATGGTGAATTCATGTACAATCTAAGTTATGAAAGAATGGCTACACAAAATGACTTTTATGGCTTTTTTGAAGACCCTTACAAAGACAATATGGTTTATGAGGTAGATTCATATCCTCATTACCATAATCAATCCAGGGAACAAAGTTAAAAACCCACTTATAATCCAAATCAAGTTACCAATTAGGATGATATGGCTTATGAGGACTTGGATGTTTTATCTTATGTAAGCAATCATGCTCTAAGTTTCCCTAGACTTATTCTTCCAGGACCCCATCTTTTAGCTCATACAAGACATTAAGCTCCACAATGCCTTTTTTTTATCTAATCATTAGCTACCATTATCCCTCCTTCATATTACATGAGCTACCAAGCTCCACAATGTTCAAGGAATACCATTTCTATACCAAGACCTCATCCTTTAGCTTGTGCAAGTAATCAAGCTCCACAATGCCTTATTGCTAACATTTTAGGACTTTATCCTTTGGATTATGTGAGAAATAAATATCCACAACACCCTATCATTATCCAACTCTTGGTAATTATTCAACCTTTCTCATTCTTTCCCCACTTTAGACAATCCCAACTAATCCAACCCAAATATTAGCCAATCCAATCCAAATCTTAATCAATCCAAACCAAATATCAACAAATCCAATCCAAATCTCAACCAATCCAACCATTATTCCAATGAATCCAACTAATATCTAAACCAATCTAACTAGTATCCCAACCAATATCTAAACCAATCCAATATCAATCCCAACTAATACAATCAGTGCCTATCTAACCAAGCCAATCATTTGAGGACCAAAAAGTATTTGAAACTAGTGTTTTATAAGTTATTGTAAATCAAGGCCCAAAAAACTAACCAATCCAAGATTTTTTTTGAACCAACCATTTATGATAAGTCAACCTATGATGAATCACCTTTCAATCCTAAAGTTATTATCAAGTAGTCTCACTCTAATGAATCAGTATTTGTTTAGTCAGTTATTAATGATTATAACTTCCTTTGGGATAATCATTATCTCAATCATATGCCTATTTTTCAAGATCCTCCTATTGACAAGCTAGTATCTAAGGAGTTATCTCTTGACCTTTGTCCCACCATTAAAGAATATCACTTTGACAAGCCAGTCTATGTGGATCCCATTATGCCATCACTTATCCTATACCAAGCATTCAAAAAGACATCATTATAATAACATCTACATAAAATTAAGAATACAAATTGGAGTTAGGTTCTATTCTTGAACCAACATCAAATCTAGAATCAACATCAGTCTTAACATTAGATTTAAAGTCTATTGAGGTAAAATCAGATTTAGAATTAGAATATGTTTATGGCTATTATACTATTAGATACACATTCCTTGAATATTGATTTGAATATATTTATGATCCTTCCATGATTTTTGAGGATGAGTACTTTAGATTCAACACAATTTCTCCTAGTATATTCTATGAGGATTATGTATCCTATCCCCATTCCATTACCATTCCACATGTCATTACCACTAACCAACATAGCCATATTATTAACATTCCATATCCCACAATATTCTATTGGGATCAATAAAATCACATATTGTTGAATTGCATCCATGGTGACATATCAATTAAAGAACATCAGTGAGGCCAAGACCAAATCTATGTAGAATAAGAATAATATCCTAGTGAAACCTTTTCAGAGGATCTAGGTGACAATCAAAGTTCAAACTCAACATCTTTTAGTGAAACCTTTTCAAAGGTGATAGAATAAAATAAAATTAAAAATTCAATAATAAAATTAAAAATTCAATAATAAAATTAAAAATTCAACATTCCTTAGTGACACCTTTTCAGAGGTGCTATGAGACAATTAAGACAACTTCATTGGTAAAAACTCTTTGAGGCATAAATAACTAAGCACAACATTTCTTCACTACTTGATGAAGATAAAATC
Organism: Torreya grandis; assembly: GCA_037957365.1. NCBI lineage: Eukaryota > Viridiplantae > Streptophyta > Pinopsida > Cupressales > Taxaceae > Torreya > Torreya grandis. The sequence goes on from JARHVA010003025.1 coordinate 689,944, forward strand.
AAAGATCAAATCAATATAGCTTCCAATCTATATCCTAATCATATGGTAGCTACTCTCAAAACCAAACAAAAAAATAGTCTAGTGGTCATATTGAGAACATATTCATAAGTCTTTGGCCCCACCACATCTAAAATTATGTTAAATATAAAATCAACAACATTATATGTGCCTAAAAGTCCCAATTTTTATTTATTTTCTAAACACCACCACCATCATCCATTTCATTATCAACCACCATTCCATTTCCCAATCAAACCTAACATCCAATATTTATCCCTATTTACCATCCAAGGCTACACTTTCCTTTGCAAAATATACAAAGAGATCTTATCTTGATGTTTGAAGGAAATAAAATAAATGACTAACAAAGATCATAATAAAATCATTGACATCTAAATATGCATTGATTTTTTGATAGAGTAGCTATTCAAATGAGGTGTGGGCTATAAATTAACATGATTGAGTGTTCTATTTGTATCATTGGTTGATCAAGATGTGAATTTCCACATCAACAATAACAACATAATCATATGCCATTTACCATACCCAAACCAACCACATCCAAACCCAACCAACCATACCCAATCCAAACACATCCAAAAATATCCACCATCATCAACCAAAAACATGTACCATACCATTTTATTTACCATTCCTTTTGTCATTATCACATACCTAGCCAATCACCTTACCACTTAAGGGTAACCCTATTAACATTCTTCTTTATCATCCTATCATTCTACCAGCCTATTACTATTCTATCATTTATCTAACCTACCATTCCATTAACCTAACATGTTTTGATCACATGTTATCCTAACCCATTTGACCTTGGTTCATCTATTGGTTTCATGATTTTAGCATGAAGAATTAGATCAATTTTAGCAGTTCTTTCAAGAATTAGAGACAAAGGTAGTATTTTGGAGTAGTAGGATACAAGTTTTCGAAGTTGCATCTTTCATTTTTTGTTCCCTTTTTATCATATTTATTTATGTGATCCTGATTATATCTGCCTACATAAGCAAATTAGTGTTCACCAATCTTGATACTAATTATAACTTCCTATGGGCAAATTAGTGTCATTGATCTAATCAGTTGTATCCTAATTATAACCACCTATGGGAAAATTAGGTGAAACATTTTTTTATTTTACCTTAACATAATAACTAGCCATTCTTATGTCATATTATGCCATCATACCAGCCATGCCTATTTTTTTAACTAAATACTACACTAGTTAGATTCCTCCACTGTAAGGTGGAACTACTATGACCTTAGGACATTTTGGAATTATGTGGGTCATGTTTGATTCACATTGAGGTTAGCTTAGTCCCCCTTTTCCATTACTCTCTCACCATTTTACAAGAATACTTTCAAGTTTTTCATGCTCTCATAATTTTTTGAGATTAGACCATGTATCTCATGATTCTTAATCAGGTTGGGATGCTCCAAAATTCCAAAAACATTCACAGAAAATTCAAAATCTAAAAAAACTTGTCCTATTTAATCCTAGTCTACTATCCTCAATCCACCCTACTAGGGCAAATCCATTGTAGGATGTTTTTTATTGCTTTTGTTTTCAAGATTTTTTTTCCTATTTGTTTGTTTGTTTGTTCACTTGCTTATTTTTTGCTTTCAACACTGTTGATTCAACTTAATTTATATGAATTCATTGGGTGATTCTTTGTGCATTATTCTTGAGTCCATCCATATTCATATGTCAACATTATCATCATGGTTTTTATCATTGGTGCATTGTTTTTAATTATTTATTAGATCAAAATTTAGTCCTTATGCACATTTCAACTAAGTTTTCATGGTGTTTTATATCATGAGGAATACCATCACATGCTATATCAAAAATCAGCTTCAAAGATCACAAAATCAATTTATTTTTATAAGTTTTTCCTTAGTACCTTGGAAAATCCTTCCACCCATCTTGATTAAATCAACCCATTGACCATTTTAGTTGTACCAATACTAATAAATATGTGCATCTCTAAATCAACAGATACAACTAAATAATTTCTAATGATCAATCTTAATCTTCTATTCATCTCTTTCATCACTTTACATCCTCATATGGTTGGTTTTTTGTGGCTTCTTTAGTCACTATACCATCGCATCTATGTTATTACCCACTAATATTTAATTTGTGCAATAGGTTCAATCTTTGAGTCATACTTTCTAATCTACCCTACTAGGACACAACCATATCAAACATCATCTTTATCCAATCCAGGTTATCTTAATTATTATAACCTCCTATGGTAAAATAATTATTTTGACTTTTATTCCTAATTATAGCTTCCTTTGGGCAAATCAGTACCCTTTTAAGTCAATGCATGTAAGCATTTTCTCATTTGGATTAAAATCACCCATGGGTTAATTCCACCTTTATTCTTACTTCTTTTCAATGGATCATCCATCAACTAATTTTATGGCCACTCTCTCAAGGGGGCATCATCCTAAGCTTCTCAAATATTGTCGAGATCTTTTTATTCAACCATCATCTTCTTTTGGGCATTCATGCCTTTTTTCATTATTTCAGAAGACATTGTTGTGCCTATGGCTTTGCAACATCTCCCCAAATAGGGGGAAACTATAAAAACCTAAAATTCACCACAAATGGCTTCATATCCTACTTTAAACCAATTCTTACCAACCATTGACCATCTATCTTAAGAATTTCTAAGTGTCTCAAATTTCTCTTCATAACCATGCACTAAATCAATTTGGCCTATTAATAAATTAAATTGAACAAATACACCATCATTTAATTCAAAAATTTTACAAATTTTTAGAATCCTAAATATATTTAATTAACATGAAATCCTAAGCAAATTCTAATCAAAGACTAATTGAATTCATCCATGATCAATTAAATCAATTATCAAAAAAGAAAACTCAAAAACCAAAAAAATGTCCTAGGAAGTAATCATTACCTTTTTACAAGTTGTCCAAAATCCAAAATATCCCACCCATGCCTATTTATTAAAAATCATGAGTGCTTGAAAATTCATAACTTTATTGGAGTTACTTTTAAGCCAACCAAGGTAAGTATATAACCCATTCCAAGTTGATTTCAAAATCTATAAATACAAGCCTAGAGTTCTTCATTTAGACAGCTTCAACACAGTAGAGTTATAATGTCAGATTTGATCCATGAATAATATTATAATATAAAAATCAAGCCAAGCTAAGTGAAAGCCAACATAATGCCAAGAGGAGATGGAGATAGCCAAGCCCCATTGATGAAGACCTCTTGAGCACAAACCAAGAAAACCACTTCAACAATCCATCTTGGAGACATAAGGAAGGTAAAAGGATTTGTCTTTTATGTTTTAGTTGTGTATTCATCATAGTTTTATTATTATGCTCCCCACTAAGATCTATTCATAGAGATGTTAGTATGTTAGTGTGTTGATTTTATGGTTTTATAGACTAATACTTAATCCCACTAGGCATGCCATTTGTGATCAAGGAATTTGACTCAAGAGAGGAGGTTAGTATCATGTTAGTTCCAAAATCAATGAAATAAACACAATAAACAAGCTAACATCTCTAGGCTTAGATCATGTGGAGATCCTAGTGAACAAATCTAATGAAAACCCAACTAAAATTCACAGAATAAGATCTTTCCTTACCTTTCTTGATTACTCCAAGAGATCTCTTTATTGGTTTGCTCAGATTATGCTCAAAAGGTCTTCATCAATGGGTCTTGGCTATCTTCATCTCCTTGTACAATCATGGTTAAATTTGGTTTGGCTTGGCTTAATTTTGGCATTATAATATTAGGCATTTACTTCATGGATCAAATCCAACATTATAACTCTAATATGTTCAAGCTCTCCAAATGAATATCTCTAGGCTTATATTTATATATTTAACAACTAACCACAACCCAAGGTGAGTTATGGGGTATTTAGGGCTTGGAATGAGTTCAAACATGACCTAGGTGATTCAAAAGTAACTCCAATATAGTTATGAGTTATCAAGCACTCATGATTTTAAATAAATAAGCATGGGTGGGATATTTTGGATTTTGGACAACTTGCAAAAAGGTAATGATTACTTCCCAGGATATTCTTTTGGTTTTTGAGTTTTCCTTTTTTATAATTCATTTAATTGCTCATGGATGAATTCAATTAGGACTTGATTAGTATTTGATTTGCTTAACATTGTAATTAATCCTTTTTAGGCTTTTTGACATTTTAAAATGATTTTGAATTAATTAATGTGTGCATTTGGTCCCTTTAATTTATTTATGGGTCAAATTGATTTATTTTCATGGTTAAAAAGACAAATTTTATACTCTTAGGAATTCTTAGGTTATATGTTTAATGGTTGGTAAGATTTATTATAATAGTCAGGTATGAAGCCATTAGTGGCCAATTTTAATTGTCTATAGTTTGCCCTTTTTTGGGAAGGTGTTACAAGCTATAAGAATAGTAACATCTTCTTAGAGAAAAAATGTTCTTTTATACTTAAAACTTTAATGGTGATTATTGAACTATAGTTTCCTCCTCAAGGGAGTGGTTTGGCAAAGGGGTCAGTAAACAGTCCCTTAAAAGAAAAAAGCAAGCAGTCCAAAAAAAGGATTGACTTCTAATCCAATAAACAATTGAAAAAAATGCACCAATGATAAAAACCATGAAACCAATTTTTACATATGAATATGGATGGAATTAAGAATAATGTGCAAGGAATCACCCAATGAATGCATATAAATTGAGTCAAGGAAACAATGCTGAAAGCAAATAAAAAAGTAAGTGAACAAATAAATAAATAAGAAAAAAAATAAACAAATAGAAATCCTAAAAATAAAATCAATATAAATCATCCTCTAATGAATTTTACCCAATAGGGTGGATCGAGGATAATAGACTAGGCTTAGACATGACAAGAGTTTTTGGATTTTGAATATTTTTGTGATTGCTTTTAGAATTTTGGAGTATCCCAACCCAATTAGGAATCACAAGATATGACATGGTCCAAGATAAAAAAATGGTGAGAGTGTGAAAAATTTGAGAGGATGCTCATAAAATGGTAATAGTATGATGGAAAAGGGGGACTAAGCTAAACTCAACGTGAATTAAACACAACCCACATAGTCCCAAACTAGCCCAAGGTCATAGTAATTCCACCTTACAGTAGAGGAATCTAACTAGTGTAGCAGCCAATTCAAATAAAACATACACAGTTGGTATGATGGCATAGTACAACATAGGAATGGATAGTTGGAATGTCAAGGCACAAAAAACAAATATTACCCCTAGTTTACCCATATGCAGTTATAACTAGGATACAACTAATTAGATCAATGATACTAATTTTCCTATAGGTAGTTATAATTAGTATCAAGATCGATGAACACTAATTTTCCCATGTAGGTTAGGATCACATAGATAAACATGATAGGAAGGGAACAATAAATGAAGGATGTAGCTATCAAAACTTCTATCCTACTACTCCATAATACTACCTCTGTCTAGAATTCTTGAAATAACTATTGAAACTAATTTGATTCTTCATGTTGAAATAATGAAACCAATATATGAATCGAGGTCAAACAAGGTGGGATAGGATGTGATCAAATAGGCTAGGTAAATAGAATAAAATGGTAGGTTAGATAAATGATAGGATAGTGATAGGCTTGATGAAGATAAAATCAAGCCTCAAATCAATATAGCTTCCAATCTACAACCTCATCATATGGTATCTACTCTCAAAACCAAACAACATAATAATATTGTGTTTATATTGAGATCATATTCAAAATTATTTAGCCCCACCACATCCAAAGTTATGTCAAATCCAAAATCAGCAACATTGTATGTGCCTAAAAGTATTGATCATCATTTATTTGCCAACTACCACCACCATCATCCATTATATTATCAACCACCATTCCATTTCCAAATCAAACCTATCATCCAATATTTATCCCTATTTACCATTCATGGATGCACTTTCCCTTATAGAGGTTACAAAGATATCATGTCTTGAAATTTGAAGGAAACAAAATCAATGGCCAATGAAGATCAAAACATCATTGGCATCCAAATCTGAATCGAGTTCTTGATAGAGAAAATATTTAGATGAGGTATATGTTAGTAATTCAAATGACTGAGTATTCTATTTGTATCATTTATTGATCAGGATGTGTATTTCCACATCAACAATAACAACATAATCATATGCCATTTACCATACCCAGACCAACCACATCCAAACCCAACCAACCATACCTAGGCCAAACACATCTAAAACCAACCACCACCATCAACCAAAAACATTTACTATACCATTTCATTTACCATTTCTTTTACTATTATCTCATACCTAGCTAGTCACCTTACCACTTAGGGGTAACCCTCTCAACATTATTCTTTATCATTCTACCAGCTTATCACTATCCTATCATTTATTTAACCTACCATTCTATTCTATCAACCTAACATGTTTTGATCACATCCTATCCTAGCCCATTTAACCTTGGTTTATCTATTGATTTCATGCTTTCAACATGAAGAATCTGATCAATTTTAGTAGTTGTTTCAAGTATTCTAGATAGAGGTAGCATTTTGGAGTAGTAAGATAGAAGTTTTAACAGTTGCATCTTTCATTTATTGTTCCCTTATTATCACATTTGTTTATATGAGCTTGATTATATTTGCCTACATGGGAAAATCATTGTTCATTGGTCTTGCTACTAATTATAACCACCTATGGGCAAATTAGTATCATTAATCTGATCAGTTGTATCCTAGTTATAATTGCCGATGGGAAAACTAGGGGTAATATTTATTTATTATTCCTTGACATACCAGCTGGCCATTCTTATGTCTTACTATGCCATCATACCAATCATGCCTATTTTGTTTTAATTATCTACTACACTAGTCAAATTCCTCCACTGTAAGGTGAAACTACTATGGCTTGGGTCATTTTGGGACTATGTGGGTCATGTTTAATTCACATTGAGGTCAAATCAGTCCCCATTTTCCATCATACTCACACCATTTTATGAGCATCCTTTCAAGTTTTCCATGCTCTCACCATTTTACAATCTTGGACTATGTTGTATCATATGATTGATAATTGAGCTGGGATACTCCAAAATTCCCAAAACATTCATAAAAAAACTCAAAATCCAAAAACATTTGTCCTATCCAAACCTAGTTAGTCATCCTCAAACCACCCTACTGGGGCAAACCTATTGTTAAGATGCTTTCTATTGATTTTTTTAGCAATCTTTCTATTTGTTTTTTTTTCTATTTGTTTATTTTTTTGTTCACTTTCCAATTTGTTCGCTTTCAACATTGTTGCCTTAACTTAGTTTATATGCATTCATTGGGTGATTATTTATGCATTATTCTTAAGTCTATCCATATTCATATGTTAATATTTTCATCATGGTTTTTATTATTGTTGTGTTATTTTCAATTGATTATTGGATCGAGAGTCAGTCCTTATGCATCTTTCAACCAAGTCCTCATAGTGTTCTATCATGATGCTTACCATCACTTTCTACAACAAAAAATAGCTTACGAGGTCATATAAGAAATGGAACTACAAATTTTTCTCCTTGGTACCCTGGAAAATCCTTCAACCCATCTTGATCAAATCAATCCATTGACCATTATAGTTGTATCAATGTTAATAAGGAGGAGCATCTCCTCATTGGTAGGTATAACTAAATCTTTTCTATTGATCAATATTGTTCTTATATCCATCTCTTTCATTAATTTACATCCTCATATGCTTGGTTATTTGTGGCTTGTTTAGTCATTATACCATCACATCTATGTTTGCACCCACTCATATTTAATCTGTGCAACATGTTCTATCCTTGAGTCATGCTTGCTAATCTTCCCTACTAGGACACAACCATATCATTAAATCATCTTTATCTAATCTAGGTCATATTAATTATTATAACCACCTATGGTTAAATAATTATTTTGACTTTTACTCCTAATTATAACTAACTTTGGGAAAATTAGTACCTTTTTAAATCAACACATGAAAGCATTTTCTTGTTTGGATTAAACTCACCCACGGGTTAATTTCACCTTTTTTCTTACTTCTTTTCAAGGGACCATCCTTCAACCAATATAATGGCCACTCCCTCAAGGGGGCATCATTTTAGGCTTACCAAACATTATTAGGAGATTTTTCTTCAACCATCATCTTATTTTTGTCATACAAGCCTTTTCTCATTATTTGAGAAGACATTGTTGTACCTATGATTTTGTAACATATTACCATATAGGGGGAAATTGTAGACACCTAAAATTGGCCACCAATGGATTCATATCCAAATTCAGAAAAATTATTACCAACCATTGACCATCTAACCTAAGAATTTCTAAATATCTCAAATTTGGCTTCATAACCATGAAATAAATTAATTTGACCTATTAATAAAATAAATTGAACAAATACACCATCATTTAATTCAAATCTTGCACAAATTTTCAAAATACTAATAAGGGTTAATTAACATCAATTCCTAATCAAAGCTTGATTGAATTCATCCATGAGAAATTAAATAAATTATCAAAAAATAAAATTTAAAAACCAAAAGAATATCCTAGGAGGTAATCATTACCTTTTTGCAAGTTATCCAAAATCTAGAATATCCTACCCATGCGTATTTATTGAAAATCATGAGTTCTTGACAACTCATAACTCTACTAGAGTTACTTTTAAGCCAACCAAGGCAATGATTTAATCCATTCTAATTTGATTTCAAAATCTATAAATACAAGCCTAGAGCTCTTCATTTGGAGATCTTGAACATAATAGAGTTATAATTTTAGATTTGATCCATGAAGCAAATGCATAATATTATAATTCCAAAATCAAGCCAACCAAGAAAAATCCAATATGATTCCAAGAGGAGAAGGAGATAGCCAAGCTCCATTGATGAAGACCTCTTGAGCACAAACTAAGAAAGCCACTTCAACAAGCCATCTTGGAGACATAAGGAAGGTAAAAGTATTTGTATTTTATGCTTTAGTTGTGTTTTCATCATAGTTTTGTTTTTATACTCCTCTTAAGATCTAGGCTTAGAGATGTTAGTATGTTAATGTTTTGATTTCATGATTTTATAGACTAAGACTTGATATAACATCCTTTCTTTGACAAATTCCTTGATCACAAAATCATCCTAGGCTTCCTACTAGCCATTTTTAGTCCACATATAAATCTCTTGCATGGTTTGATGAGGAAGTGGATCAAAGATGTATAAATGGATCCAACATTTGAAAATAGAGAGGGTTCAAGCAATGTTTTCGAAGGATATAATGAAAATGTTCAAGGATAAGCCTGTAAGACAAAAAACTAAGTGCAAAGTCTCTTTTTTGGTTAAATCTTTCTTGTTCATTATTTTGAACTTTGTATGGGACTAAGTGTTTATCTTCTCTTGGGAATTTTGTTTTTGACTAATTTTTGGAATTATTTTGAAAAATTTGTTTGAAATAAAGGTTCTAAAAACTCTTTTCTTGAGGAAAGGGTATTTTTCAAAGTCCCAAAGGGTATCTTACATTTTTCCAAAGGGAATTTTCAAACAAGCAAGAATTCAAAGGCATTTTCAAATTCCAACGGTCCATTCAAAAAATCCAAAGTGTACTTTCCCTTTACAAAGAGCCAAACACTTTTTTATTAAAGGCTATTTCAAAGGTTCTAAAAAGAGATTTTTGAGAATTCTAAAGGGTATTTTCAAAGAAAAAGGAGCTTTTCAAGAATTAAAAAGGGTCCATTTCATTTAATCCAAAAGATCCTTGGCAAAAAATCTAAATACATGATTTCTTTTAGACAAATTATCCACGCGAAGGGGCTAAGTAAATTGTCTGAAAGAAAGGTTCATCTCAAAGTGATAAAACAATCCCTTTAGGAGAATAGCCCAAATAAATTATTTTGAAGGAATTGTTTGAAGAAAATTGCTGAAACAAGTTGTCTAGAGGAATTGATGATGGGCCCACAAACATCAAAATTTAAACCCCTGCAAGTAGCCATTAACACTAAAAAAGATCAAAAGAAGCTATGAAATCTATAGACTTATATCAACATAAATGGATATAAGAAAATTGATGTCCTTAGATTGGTTTTCCATTTATAGAAAAGATTTGGCCCAGGTTTCAAAGTAGGAGATAGTGTATACAATTAATGGAGAGGCTCTCATCCTTTGACATAGCCATCATCTCCAACAAATAGATACTCAATTTAGAGGTAGTATGACTCAGTCTAGATTCAAATTTATGGGTATTTTGTCCTTATACATGTAAGACAAGTGAAGGATGGTGTGGAAGTGAAATATGAAGATCAAGTGATTAGAAAAGGTATCTTGAGCATTAAAGATATTTCTAGACTTTTCCTTTTTAGTGGATCATGACATCATCATCCTCAATAAGTTCTTATCTTCTAGTGTGTTTCTCAACCAATGAGAGGGATTGAAGACTATTAGAGATAATGTGGTTAATTTGTTGATGAAGGATTAGTTATAATTAACCCAAATATGGGTGAGAATTCATAGAGGGTGGTTGGATCTCATTTATTGAATTTTGTTTGCTTGCCTCTTCTCTTTTCTTCTTCTATTTTTTTCATATATCTCTATTGGCTCTCCCATGGAAAGAGATATCCTCATTTGACAAGGAAAAACCATATAAAAATTTGTAATAAAGACATTTTAAAGAAATAAAGATCAATTTTTACCTATCTCTTACCTCTAAATTATGCTTATCAAGCTTGTGCATGATGGCCTTGTGAAAAAGTGTTCTTCCATGTCCATTGTCCTTCTTTCTTACTTATTTTAAGGTGTTTTCAAGTTAGTTTATTTCTGAGCTTGAGCTCTTTCTACCATTAATGGACATTTGGTGTGAATTTTGAAATTCTTCTCTGTTTCATGTATTTTTCGGTGATCCTAGTTTATGAAACACTTATGCAAATTAACTAGTTCATGAGGTTATGTGAGCAAGAATTATCTTATTTTAAATTAGTGTTTATTTCATGCTTATGTGAGTATCAATAAATTTGGTCTATCACCCATTTAGCTCTCCTAGTTACCTTATACCCCCTCTCTACCTCTTTTCCAAGTAGAAACATTAGTTTAGGTGATCTACCAAGAGGAAATCAGCCTTCTCCAGAGGTTTAACCTCACTACAAGATACCCACAACCTAAGGTTGCTCCAATATTTTAGCTGGGAGTGAGAGAGCTTAAAAAATCTCCCACAAGGGTACAATTTTAGACTAAAATATTTTTTGGCATGCATGATAGGACCAATTTCAAGGAATATTGGTCAAGTTTGATGCTGGTTTGATCAATTTGTAGCAGTTATATCTTTCATCTTTCAATATCTGGTGACTTTGAAGAACACTCAACAAAGTGGTGATAGAACATTAACTATTTTTCATGCCAAAAGTGACTAGAAGATCAAATTTTAGAGGTATTCCTTTTGAATTTATTTAATTACCTTTAAACTCAACAAGAAGGTTAAGGTTCACCCATACTCACCCATACGTAGGAAACTATTTTCATAAACTAGTCATAAAGTATACCTATACAAGAATACTTTTATTAGCCCCTTTTGTTACCATGATTCCACAAAGAGATTTTGTAGGCTTTAGTGGCCAAATTCCTTTGAATCTACCACAATACAATCCTATGCTAGTAATAGCTCTCAAAAGCATCCCATATTTTATAGGATACCAAGCCACAACCTTGCTAAACACATCAATGACATAGCCAATTTTTGCAATATCCATAATGTCATTGTAAAAAATATAGATATTAAACTATTAGTTGTATCCCTTAAGAGAAAATATTTAGACTAGTATAGAGGCTTAGCTCCTAATTCTATTCAATTATGGAATTAGCTAAGTGAGGCCTTGTGTAAAATATTTGTAGACAAGAGTGACCTTTTGTCATTAGAAGAACAACTTACCACAATCAAGAGAGCCCCTCATGAAGTTATGCAAGATTTCAACACAAGATTTGAAAAATCTTGGGATATAATTCAAGCCTTTGTGAGACCATCCTCTAACTTTGCATTCCTATACTTATTAAAGGCTCTAAATAGTGATATAAATGTAATGGTCTAATCCATTAGAGGGGACATATTGCCATATTCTTATGAGGTGGTTATTAAAGAAAAAAATGCCTAGTTTAGGCTGGTAAGCTTGCTTCTAAACCCCCAAAGCCTCTTTTCCCTAAGTTCAGACCACCCCCTATGGTTATTCCCCCACTTGACATTATTCTTCCAACTCCAATAATTGATGCTATACCTTCACCTAAATAGGAAAATCCATCCACTAGAAGAAGTGATTCCCAAGAGTAAAAAAACTACCTAGAACTTAAGAGAAAGCTCCAATCTTTGGGAAATGATGTGGTAAATGTTAAAAGGCATAAAAATTAGTTTAATAAACCTTATCAAGATCCATATCAACCTCAACAATAATCTTATCAAGGGAAAAAACCACCCTTCAAGGGAAATTTCCAAAACCAAAACCGTGAACAAGGGCAAGGACAACCTAGCTACAATAAATAGAGCAACTATAACCCAAATGTCATAGGATCTTCCAACTCCTTGGTTCCTGTTCAAAATAATATGGCTCAAGAGGTTGAAGGGACCATACCTTAGAATCAATGTTTTGGGTAATCCATTATCCCAACTAACGGTTTAACCAAGCATTCAATGATCAATGGAAACAAGCTATTGATTATGGATACAATCAAGCTCTTATGGCTCAAAACATAGAGATTCCCATGATGATAAAACTAGGATAACCTCTACATGACCAAGGATCTGATCAGGTACCAAACTAGATGGATGCCATAATAGTCATCAATGAGCAAGAAGAGTGGTATGCACTCAATCAGTAGGCTAGTTCTAACCAAGCATACATTCTAGTGGAAACTAATACAAGGTTCAAAATAAGGAATATGGATGGTAATCAAGAGGAATTCAAAGAAACTCCTATCATTACTCCATTATCTAAGCCTAACGAGCCTATTATCACCCCAAAGGTCTTGAAACCTCATAAAAATCAAAATCAAGAGAAAGGTTCTGATCCACAAAACACAAAAATTCAATAAACAATAGTAGTGGCTCCCAAAACTCAAGCAAAGGTTGGTGGTATACCAATTAACATTTTTAAACAAATTAAAAATTCCAATATGAGTGTGCCAATGTGGGAGATGCTTTCCATGCTCGATTAGGTGGATATCCTTCAAGAAGGTTTGTCCAAGATATCTATTACAAATATTGGTAGATAACCAGAGAAATAAGTTAAGGTCCTCACCAATACAACCCAAGGTCCTATGGGAAAAGGATCAAGTAAGATAGTCAAGCCTCTTCCATTCTACATTTCATTAATCAATGGTGATTCCTTGGTGCATAATTACCTGGTAGATAGTGGAGCTAGTACTTTAGTAATGACAAAGTCTATAGATGATCAACTAAACCTCAAATATGATACACATACTAAGGGAGTTCTACATCTTGATAGTTATTCCATGAAGCCATATGGTATCATCAAGGAATTGAGCTTGACCTCGCATGCTTGTCTCAATGGTTTGATGGTTCAGGATGTGTTGATCCTTGATGTAACTCCTCACTTTGCATTATGCCTCTCTAGAAAATTCATAACCAAAATTAGGGGTTATTTAGCAGTAGATTGGTATTACATGGCTTTTAGGATAAGGTATGGGACCAAGGTATCAATCAAGGTTGAGCCCATAGCATAATTTCATATTGAGCCTCATCAACTTGATAACATTAATATCAACTATATTATCTTTGATGAGGATGAATTTATAATTGGTCAAGAACTAAATACTTATCTTGAGGAGATTCTAGACTTGTTCTTGGATGAGCTATGGGTGGATAATCAATTTCTAACCCTTTGGAAGGTGTTGAAGAAAGAGACATGGGTGTCTATTTGATACATGAAGAAAATCAATTCATGCCTTCCCTCATTGGACCTAAAGAAGACCACAATAATATGTGGAAGTTATTCTTTGATGGTTCAAAAATAAAAAATGGAGTATGTACAAGGGAAATACTAGTTTCCCCTTCAGATGATAAGTATTTATCTTCTTATAGGTTACATTTCAGTTGTTCCTCTAATGCAATAGAATATGAAGGCCTAATCCATGGCCTCCAATGGGCCAGTAAGAGGGGAATCAAGTGGTTGTAAGCATATGGAGACAATGAGATTATAGTGAACCAAGTTAGGGGCCTAAAAATTATGAAGAATCCTTTAATGAGGTCCTACAAAAATAGAGTGTGGGACCTAATTGAATATTTTGAAGACTTTAACATTAAGTTATGCCAACAAACTAGAACTAGCATGCTGATAGGTTGGTAGCTATGGGAGTCCAATTTGATATTCTAAATAAGCTAAAATAGGCCAAGGTTTACCCACATGTCAAGGTGGTGGTGAGGTCATCAGCACTAGATAATGAAGCCCACTGGCAAGTCTTCAAAAATCATAAACAAATTGCTTGTTTCTTGTAGTAGGAATTAAAGTTCTCCTCTACCAACCAAGGTAAATTTCAACACCAATATGAGGATCAAATTGTTCAACTAAAATCTAACAAGCTTCTTAAAGGGATGGTCACCCTTGAATTTTTTTTCCATGAGGGAGACCATATGAGGAAATACAAGGTAGTGATGTCAACTAATGAGGAGAACTATGAAAGAGTCCTTATTTTCAAGGACAAGCTCCTCAAGCTTGGGAAGGTAAGTAATAAGGTAGGAAGGTATGCTTTCATTGAACTCTATAAGGAGTATTTAGACATCTTTGCTTGGGAATATAGTGACCTAAAAGGTTTTGATCCAAAGTTATCCTAGCATACTATAGAATTGGAGGCCAATGCTAAGCCTATGAGGCAAAAACAAAGACCTGTTAACCCCAAAATTGAAGAGCTAATGAGGAGAGAGATAACCAAGTTAATTAAATATAATATCATCTTCACCATCAAGAACTCATAATGGGTAGAAAATTTGGTTCCTATAAGGAAAAAGAGTGGGGAGATTAGGCTATGTGTTAAATTTAGAGATCTAAATAGGGTCTTCTTGAAGGACCATCACCCTCTGCCATCTATGGAGCAACTTATTCAAATAGTTATAGGCTCAGAACATTTTTCTCTTTTGGATGGATATTCAAGTTACAACCAAGTATTAATAAATAAATAAGATCAATACAAGACCACCTTCACCACCAAATGAGGCACATATGCTAATCAAAATATGCCTTTTGGCCTATAAAATACTGGGGCCACTTTTTAGAGAGCAATGGACATGGCCTTTCAAGGATTGCTAAATCAAATGGTGCTGGTCTACTTGGATGACATCATGGTTTTCTCCAAGGATGCCAATGAACACATAAACCACCTGAGGTTAATCTTTGAGAGATGTAGAGATTATGGGATCTCTTTGAATCTAAAGAAATGTGTGTTTGCTATCTGTGAGGGCAAACTCTTGGGTCATAGTATCTCCAAATAAGGATTAACTATTGATCCTAATAGAATAAGTGCCATCTTGGCCTTATCCTTACCCAAGCATAAGAATGGAATCCAAAGTTTCCTTGGGAAAATAAAATTTGTGAGAAGGTTTAAACCTAGTTTTACAAACTTGGTCAAGCCCATCACTACTATGCTAAAGAAGAACCAAGTGTTCACTTGGTCAAATGAAGGTAAATCAACATTTGAGGCTATAAAGAAAGCCATTGCCTAAGCACCCACACTCATGAATCTTGATTTCTCAAAGGATTTCATATTGTATTCTTTTTAAAATATTGATAATGTATTAGCTATGCTGATGTAAAATAATGGTGAAGGACTTGAGCAGCCAATAGTATTTTTTAGTTAAGGGCTTGAGCAGTATGAGATGAGGTATACTTTTATATAAAAATAAGTCCTTGTAGTAGTAATAAGACTTAAAAAGTTTAGTCCAATGCTCTCCAATATAAAAAACTATCTTATGATGTCTCATCCTAGAGTGAGATACTTCCTTCTTAATAAATACTTGAATGAAAAGAGTGCTAGTTGGATTACCAAGGTCATGGAGTATGATATGGAATCAAGGTCACTAAGCTACTAAGAGGTAAAGGCTTATGTGAGCAAATTACCTTCATGAAGACAAAGAGGTTATCTTGGTAACAAAAGATAACCCATAAATAGATGCACCTCCACCTCACACTAGTTGGCTCCAGGATATGACATGATTCTTGATAATAGGTGAGTGTCCTCAGGGTATGGACAGGGCAAAAAGAAGGTATTTTAGACTTAAAACCATACCTTATGCATTGGTTTATGGGGTTTTATTTATAAAGGATCTCAATGATGTGATCTTAAGGTGCATAGGTAATGACCAAGTGACCAAGCTTTTGGAGAAATTCCATGATGGACCTGTAGGAGGTCATTTTACACCTAGAACCATATGTCAGGGAAACCCCAGAACAATAAACATGCTCCAATCCCTACTGAGACAGGATCTTGCTCTACCAATTAGAACACATGTGATTACTTCTTGTATTAGCAACTAAACATGGAAATATACTAGAATCAATAAGTAACTAGAAATATGAAACAACACAGGAATTGAGAGACAATACACAATTGTATTAATAATCACTCAGAAGAATATACAATAAGGAAGATGCCACTTCTTCCTCCACCTCAAAGGTTCGCCACACCTCAAGACCTTCTTCCCTCTCTCTCTCAGTCCCAACAATCAACTCCAATACAGAATTGATGTTCACCTCTCCAAGCAGTCAGTAACACACTGTCAGTTCACCAAGTACACAACCATACTCCAAGTAGATCTCCTGCTCTCTGCTGCTACCTACAAATCACTAGACCTTACTCACCATGTAGACATCTCTACACCCCTGAAGAACCCTTGTCTTTGCCTCACCAAGTCCTTATGATTCTTCAACTAGTACTCCAGTGGATCAGCTCCTTGACCTTGCAGACCTTGCAACTCTCCCTGATCATACACACTCAGCACCCCTTGGAACTAGGAGGAGCTACACTAGCTCTCTCTAAAAGCTCTCTAGCTTTCTAGCACACATTTACAATACAATCATGAGTACATATATAGATCTCATCCAAACAATAATTAGACAATAATACAATAATTAAATCTGTAGCTCTCAGTCTAAGAATAGATCTAAACATGCAAACACTTGGTTCGTCAACCAACTGCCCATAACATACTCGCAGCTCGAACCACAGGTGACCGACGTCGGTCCTTGGCTACCTAGGGGTGCCGACGCTGGCCGATCCATGACTGACGTTGGTTGCCTTCCTGTCTCCCTCCTGCCATCATCGGTTGTCCTGATCGATGCTGGTGTCTGTGACACTTTGCAACACTTCCTGCAACCTCCATAACTTCTCCTATTTGCATCCTGGTGAAGCTTTTAGCTCCACAACCTAACAATCTCCCACTTGGAGATAAACAACTGCACCTGTACCTATATCTATAACCCATCTAATTTGTTTCCTGGTTTGTATCCCTCTTCAAGATGAATCCTGAAGACCACCCACCACACAACCTGTGATGCTATACCTGTCATTCAAGTAACCTGCCACATCCGAACCTGCACATCCATGTAGTAAAGAACTTGACCCTGCATAACAAGAATCCCTACTGCTAGTCCCACTGAACTGCCCTCCAGTACTCCTTCCCTGAATTGGCTCCATACTTTCTGACAACCCCCACTGAATTGGGAAAACTTAGATCTATAATAGATCTCATGTGATTTCGAACCCTATTTCAAGCTAAGCTTGAACTGTCCAGCCATTGGTGTGCTTACCGATTCTGCATCCTATGTAATAAACTTTGCAAACACCGTCTTCACATCAGCTCCCACTGGAGATAAAATCTCCATGTCTCTTATGCCAAAGAATTTTGCTACTCCAAATTCTTCATGACACACCTCTGAACTAACCTTACCTTTTAGCTCAGCAAATCCCCATATGTACAAAACCTGCTAGCAAACCATCCACGTACAGTAACTGGATAATGTCACGACTCATCATCCACCTGGTAAGAATAAAAAACAACACAATATTTACACTGACATTGACTGAAGCCATGCTTAGTCATCCACCTGTCAAAACCTATACTACTGTCCTGCAGCTTCTTCAAGACCATATGCCTTGGCCTTCTGTCTCATGTATCCATCCACTCTCTTCTTTAAAATAAGAATCCATCTCTCTCAGTGCTTTCTTCCAGCTAACAACTCTACCAACAAATACCTGTTTGGTTCTTCTCCAAGGACTCACTCCTCATCCATGCCAAGCTCCCACTGTATCTGGACTCTACCTGCATTGCTTCTTCACATCCTCCTGGTTCTTGACCATCAGTAAGCAATATAAAGAAGGTGAACATCGAATATGAGGTTCACTTAACCTTTCTAACCTCCACATGAGTGTTTGAGACTTGCTGTCTGCCCAATATCCATTTCAGTGACCGATCTCAGCCATCTCCCAATCTGCTCCCGACCGATGTCGGTTCCCTGCACTGACCCTAACTGCCGACGTCATCTCCCTGGCCGACGCCAGTGTCCTTGATGCCGACGTCAGTTCCCTCATGACCGATGTCGGTCTTCCTATTTCCGACGTTGGTTCTTGTGTGACTGACGCCGATACTTGTGTCTGTCTGTAAGTGACAACTTTTTACCCACGAGCTCTCCATGGATCAAAGTCCTAATCAAATCAACCTTGCTCTGCTCAGAATAAATCAGTTCTCTCACCTGATCTCTATCCGTCATCTCCTCCATGAACACCAAGGCTTTCTAGTTCTTTAGCTTGTCAAAAACATCTGTCTTCCACTTCAGAACCTGCATTCTCCTTCAACATATGTAACCAAGCCTACAAAGCCACATCTCTGTAACAGAAGGTGAATCAATAATATAAGTAGATAGATAAAGGATACCTACTTTCTTACCACCATCTAATTCAAGTGTATCCACTGTGAGAGTTACAGTATATCTCCCATCACCCAAATTTCTTGAAGAAATTAGACTCATCTTCAAGACTGGTACCTGCATGACTTCCTTCAACCACTGTGTGTCGTCCATTTGCAATTTCAGCTTCACTTCCCCTTTGTCAATAATCTGACAAGGCTCTCCAGCTCCTAAACCTGGGGCTGCATGGAAAGAGGCAACATAATCTATTATCCAAAGTTCAACTTCATCCAAGAAACCTCCCAAAGCATCCTGTGCAACAACACCTGCAACATCTGCATCTTTAGTTCCTTCATGCTGATCTGCTACCCACCAACAATATCTTTTTCTCTGCTCTTTCTTTCCATCAATCAGACCATTCGTGCTATTCAGTTTCTCCATTTTTAGCTTACTTCCTTCTGCCATTGCTATACTCCCACTCAATCAGAAACCCCTGTGAGCAACCTATAATCAACAAACACTACCAGATCTAAAACCACATGTTAGTAACCCAACCTAAAGCTCTGATACCACGTGTCAGGGAAACCCCAGAATAATAAACATGCTCCAATCCCTACTGAGATAGGATCTTGCTCTACCAATTAGAACACATGTGATTACTTCTTGTATTAGCAACTAAACATGGAAATATACCAGAATCAATAAGTAACTAGAAATATGAAACAACATAGGAATTGAGAGACAATACACAATTGTATTAATAATCACTCAGAAGAATATACAATAAGGAAGATGCCACTTCTTCCTCCACCTCAAAGGTTTGCCACACCTCAAGACCTTCTTCCCTCTCTCTCTCGGTCCCAACAATCAACTCCAATACAGAATTGATGTTCACCTCTCCAACCAGTCAGTAACACGCTGCCAGTTCACCAAGTACACAACCGTACTCCAAGTAGATCTCCTGCTCTCTGCTGTTACCTGCAAATCACTAGACCTTACTCACCATGTAGACATCTCTACACCCCTGAAGAACCCTTGTCCTTGCCTCACCAAGTCCTTATGATTCTTCAACTAGTACTCCAGTGGATCAGCTCCTTGACCTTGCAGACCTTGCAACTCTCCCTGATCATACACACTTAGCACCCCTTGAAACTAGGAGGAGCTACACTAGCTCTCTCTAAAAGCTCTCTGGCTTTCTAGCACACATTTACAATACAATCATGAGTCCATATATAGATCTCATCCAAACAATAATTAGATAATAATACAATAATTAAATCCGTAGCTCTCAGTCTAAGAATAGATCTAAACATGCAAACACTTGGTTCGTCAACCAACTGCCCGTAACATACTCGCAGCTCGAACCACAGGTGACTGACGTCAGTCCCTGGCTGCCTGGGGGTGCCAACGCTGGCTGATCCATGACCGATGTTGGTTGCCTTCTTGTCTCCCTCCTGCCGTCGTCAGTTGTCCTGACCGACGCCGGTGTCTGTGACACTTCGCAACACTTCCTGCAACCTCCATAACTTCTCCTGTTTGCATCCTGGTGAAGCTTTTAGCTCCACAATCTAACACCATAGTAGTAAATATAATGAGGAATAGTTATTACTAGACAACCTCTTCAAAGATGTGTATGCATGGGTAAGAAAGTGTTAAAAGTGTTCTTTCTTTATGGGTAATCAAATATTAACAGCCCTTCCTCTCAACCCAATTTAGGTAGAGCAACCCTTCATGTAATGGGGGATAGATTTCATAAGAATGATCAACCCTCCATCAAGTGTAAGATATAAATGGGTGCTTACTACAACTGACTACTTCACCAAGGGGGTGGAAGCCATTGTATTGAAATAAGTTAATGAAGGTGAAGTCCTAGACTTATATGACAACATTGTGACTAGGTTTGGTGTTTCATCCACTATCATCTCTGATAATGCATTAGAATTCCTCGATCTAAAAATTAGTGAATGGGCTCTCAAAATGGGCATCTACCTTAACACATATTCCAACTATTATCCTCAAGGAAATAGACTGGCTGAGTCTATAAATAATTTTTTAAAAAGAATCATTAGGAGAACTATGGAAGAGAATCAGAGGAAATAGCTTTCTAAACTAAAGACAACCTTGTGGGTTGATAGGGTGACTCCTAAAGCTACCATTGGAAATTCTCCATATGTCTTAGTATATTGAAGGGAGGCCAAGTTATCAATTTCTCTTGAACTACCTACATTAGAATTATCCCATCAACTGGAGTTGATGGAAGATGAGCCCATGCATGTGAGACTTGAAAAACTCATGGAGCTTAAATAAATGAGAGACCCTATAATGAAAACACTAGAATCACATCAAGATCAAGTCAAGAAATCCTTTGACAAGAGAGCCATAGCAAGAGACTTCAAGGAATGGGGTCCTCAAGTGGGATTCAAATAAGGCCAAGCTAGGCAACCATACCAAATTTGACAGCTTGTGTGGTGGTCCTTATTTGATCCATGGATGCAAATAACATAATTCCTTTTATCTGGCCTAGCTAGATGAATAAATACTACCCATCCTAGTCAATGGGATTCATCTAAAGCCTTACTAATAGAATATTTTACATCTATTATATATATTGTAATTTTTGTATAGTTTTTCATATTTTTTCCTAAGTTCCTTTTTCACATCCTTTTAGTTATGTGTTTCCCTTCCTTAAGTTCCTTGGGTACAATGTTTATTTTGTTCTTTTTGTCCTTATTATTTTAAAAAGAGGTTCAAAAAAGGGTTAGCCTTGTATCTAGTTTTAGATCAGCTCAATTATAGAGGCTAATGACTCCATTCCCAATGGACTATACAAGGCAACATGGTCTAGGTTCTCTTCAGTCCACATATAAAGATCTTGCATGGTTTGATGAGGTAGTGGATCAAAGACATATAAATGGATCCAACATTTTTAAATAGAGAGGGTCCAAGCAAGGTTTTATAAGGATCCAATAATAGTGTTTAAGGATAAGCCTGCAAGCCAAAAAGCTAAGTGTAAAATCTCTTTTTCAATTAAGTCTTTATTGTTCATTCTTTCAGACTTTGTATGAGACTAAGTGTTTCTCTTCTCTCGGGAATTTATTTTCAACTAAGTGTTAGAATTATTTCAAAAAAATTGTCTAAAAGAAAGGTTCCAAAGACTCTTTTCTTTGGGAAAGGGTATTTTTTGAAGTCTCAAAGGGTATCTTGCATCTTTTGAAAGGAATTTTCAAACAAGCAAGAAGCTGAAGGCATTTTCAAATTCCAATGGTCCATAAAAAAATTCAAAGGGTAATTTCCCTTTGTAAAGAGCCAAACACTTATTTTTGAAAGGCCATTTCAAAGGTTCTGAAAGGAGATTTTAGAGAATCCTGAAGGCTATTTTCAAAGTGAAAGGAGATTTTCAAGAACTACGAAGGGTCCATTTCATTTAATCCAAAAGATCCTTAGCAAAAAATCTAAAGACATGATTTCTTTTAGACAAATTATCTGTAGGAAGGGTCTAAGCAAATTATTTGAAAGAAAGGTTCATCTCAAAGTGCCAAAATAATCCCTTTAAGAGAATAGCCTGAAGAAATTCTTCCAAAGTAATTATCCAAAGAAAATGGTCAAAACAAGTTTTTTGAAGGAATTGATGATGGGCCCAAAAATTTCAAAATATAAACCCCTATAAGTACTCATTGGCATTTAAAAATATCAAAAGAATCTATGTAATAAAAAGACTTGTATCAACATAAATGGATACAAGAAAACCAATGTCCGTAGATTGGTTTTCCATCTATAGAAAATATTTGGCCCAGGTTTCAAAGCAGAAGTTGGTGTATATAATTAATGGAGAGGATCTAATCCTTTGACATGGACATCATATCTAAAAAATATCCATTTAATTCAAAGGTATCTATTTTTCTAAATTTTATCTATTTCAAGTCTAAAGGAAAACAAAAAAGAATGATAGGGATAAGTGATTGGAATGAACCTAGATTGGTTTGTTCACTATATCTAGATGTTGTGAGCAATTATCTTTGGTTGGGGAGGACTACCTACAAGTAATAAATCGCTACCATAAGATGTTTGTTAGTAGATAAATGAGTGGGATACCAAGCTACACACTTGTTCTAGGAAGTGTAAAACTTCCTTAGATATGACAATCTACTTTTGAGATAAAGAATAGTAATAAATAACTAAAAGAGAGGTAAAGAGAGAGTGAAAGAGAGATAATATTACCATTATTCAAAACCTAATTGTAGAAAAGAATGATAGGGTATAGGTGGTGTATTTTGTTTGTATTTTAGAAGTTATTTGGGTAGTTTTTGGAAAGGTTAGGGAATCTACAGTCACCGACATCGGTAGGGAAGTGATTGATATCGGTTATAATACCAAGGTTGGTGGTGAAGGTAATCAATGTAGGTTAGGATACCAAGGTTGGTAGGGTAAATAATTATCTAAGAGCTTGTAGAAGGATTTTTTGGGTCTAGGAAATGGTTTTGATCAGGTTTGGTAGGTTGGAGAGAGAGAGAGAGAGAGAGAGAGAGAGAGAGAGAGAGAGAGAGAGAGAGAGAGAGAGAGAGAGAGAGAGAGAGAGAGAGAGAGAGAGAGAGAGAGAGAGAGAGAGAGAGAGAGAGAGAGAGTATGTTTTAGGTAGATTTGGTTAGAGGATTGGTGTGTCAGGTCAAGGGGAAAGAAATAAGGAAGCTTTATAACTCCCTCACAAGGGTTCAGTTAGGAGTGTGTAAAGAAATACATAGTAGATATAAAGTGATAGCAAAATAAATGTTTAAAATACCTATAGAATAAGTGATGTACTTAGTTGTAATGGTCACTAAGTGATAAGTGATAGATTTATGGTCCCTATTAGGTAGTCTAAACTTGAATGCCTGAATAAAGAAAACAAACAGGTGTTATTGGTCCTTAAGAGCTCAGTTCCTGATCATGATTGACTCATGAAAGATGATAATAATCCAAGATGTCTAAAGTTGAATGTTGAGAGCTTGAATGTAAGTGAGAATGAATTTTATTGATTTTTACTAACTTGAACTTTAGGTTGGAGTTTTCTTATATCACCAACATTGGTGATCCCATCTACATTGGCCATGGGTTGACTAACGTTGATAGCCCTAGAATAGGTAAAACTTACTATTTTTGGCTTGTTTTCTATTTATCTTTATTTCAAGTGTGGCACCCATTACAAAATGGTAAAAATAATAAGTTAAGAAGGAGGTAGTTGATTAGGAATTAGTTTGGAAGTGAGAATAAGTCTTGGGTAGTTACCATGAGGGGATCAGGTCTTGAGGTGACTCATCAGGTGATAATTAGTCATAGGGAAAGGTGGCTAGGTAAGGTGGTAAAAGGATTTTTTAATTAACTTAAGTATTTTAAATTAATTAAATGTGTGAGGGGTAAAAGCATGGGTTAAGAAGGTTAATTATTATTATTGAAAAATGGGCTAAAAGGGGTTTCGATACAGGGAGTTACACACATGTGTGTGATGTGATTTTGGTGTATACATTTCCCCCTTTTTGTCTTTTAATATGCACTAATAATTTTTCAAGATAAAAACAAAAGTTAGATGCTCCAAGTATTGGATGAGGTATCCCCCCTCAAAATAGGAATTGATGGAGGAGAAATTAGAATCAGGTACTGGTTTGATAAAAAGGTAATTGGGTGAGTGGTGAAGAATTGAGTATCACTTCATATGTATATACTAATATGAGCTATAGTTGAAAAATTCAAAAATATGCAAGGTTAAGGAGGACTCAAATAGACATAACCAAAGCAAAACTTGTAAGTGATAGCTGATAGGGTAAAATAATCAAAGTTGTAGCTCTAATGTTCAATGTGTCCTAGGTATCTGAGGTAGGAAGTGCCCCTGGAAAACATAAAAGGGTTGAAGGTGATAGGATGAGCTTTGTTGTCATCCAAAACACCTAATATACATGTGTGTCATAATAGCCAACTATAGTAGAATAGCATAAGTGGTCAAGACAAGTAATGCAAGGTTGGTGTGAAAGGGTCAATAAATAAGGAGATATTCATGATCTCTAAGAAAAGTCTTCATGGGTGAAGATTTAAGTGATCTCTAATGGTGTTTGTCATGGTTAGGGAGATACATGTGATCTCCTAATTGCCCTAGAGTATGGGTAAAGTCTAAAAAGTTGGGGTTTATTTTCTTTGGGGGGAACATTATTGAAATGGTACCAATGTCAATGACATTGTTGATATTAGTAATAAACAATGCTGACATCAAAATATTAGGGTAATATTGCTGATGTCAATAGGCATAAGCATCGATGTCAGTGGATTAGGTCAAGAATGTTGACATCGATGATTAACCAAACTTGATAAAAGGAGGTTTGGTAGTTGACCAAACTCATTTAAAACTTGTGATTGGAGAAAAATAGAGCTATGAGAGTGACTGAGATGGCAAAGTAAGGAGGGGACCCAGTGGGAGGAGTGCCACCATAGTAGCTAGCTATGCAAACTAGGAAGAGATAGAGAGATGATGTAAGAGTCTTTGTTAGTTATTTTAAAACTTAATTTGGTTATTTGTAGTTTTTAGGCTAATTTAGAGGTGGGGGTATAGAAAACATTAGTAGAGGGGTAGAAAATAGGGTAGGGTAGTTTTTAGATAGGTTGGGGGGAATTTGGGGTAGGTTTTTAGGTGAAATTTATAGTTTTGGGTTTGGGTCATTTGGCCCTAAGGCCAAACCAGTTGTTGACATTGGTGAGGTCCATTAACATCGACTGACATGGCACTAAGATCAATAGGTGTCTATCGATGTTGATCAAAATGTATTCCTATAAAGCATCGATGTCAATATTAAATCCAACATTGGTGATTGTGAAGAACTAGCAAAATATGAGAAAGACCCAATTTAGATCCCTAGTGGAAGTAGAAGACTAGCCTAATGGCTGAGCTAGCCTCAAAAGACCTCATGTTGATTGAGTGCTACCTACATAGCTCAATTTAGGGCCTAAAGCCAATGTAGTTCTCCTAGAGCCTATGAAAAAGATATAAGGTATGGTTAAAAGGTGTGTTATGAGAAATGGGTAAAAAGGTAGGTTGAGATAGGTCAAGAGGTGTAGGGCTTAAAAGATAAGGCATAATGTCAAGGGTCAAGGATATAGGTTGTGAGGCCTAGAGTTGTGCTAGGTAGGTAGGCCTAAGGTGGAGAGAGAGAAGAGGTAATAAAGCCTAGGGTAGAGAGAGATAAGTAGTGAAGCCTAGAGTAGAGAGAAAAAAGTAGGATAGTTAGTTAGGTGGGTATATGGTTGAGCTAACCTTAGAAGACCTCATGATGACTGAGTGATACCTACATATCCTATTTTAGGGCCTTAGACCAATGTAGTTCTCCCAGAGAGAAGGGAAAAAGTTAGTGATAGAGTATTTGAAAATGTATGTGACTTGAGTTGTGTGTGTATATATGTAGGTGAGGATGGATCTGACATTACAAGATCATCTACTAAGGCTTTTGACATGTATGATGAAGGATATCACTCTAGATGAGTGGGAGCACATGGAAAATCTGGGGTTAGGAGTGTGACATTATTATCAAGTCACCCAAGATGTGAGCCTCATGATAACATTGATTGAGAGGTGGGATCACACCACTAACACCTTCCATCTATTGACTGAAGAGTTGATAGTGAATTAGGAGGATGTCTATAGGATTTTATAGCTACCACTCTAGGGTGAGGATTTCTTTGCATGATATAGAGATGAACATGATATCCACATGGTGGCTTTGTATGGTAAGCATGTTAGTAAGGTAACTTATCATTCTGAAAGTTTTGCCTATGAGCTATTGTATATGGCTGATGAGGAGTAGCATCAACTGAGCATCTTGATAATGATTAGGATCATAGTGTATGTATTAGCAGATGTAGATGGTGGTAGATTTTTGATTACATTGATAGGCATGTTTACGTAGATGGTTGAGCAATGGAATACTTTTTCATGGGGTCTAGAATTTTTAGCATAATTATATAGATAACTATGGGGTTTAAGACTGCAATGATGATATAGTTTGTGTGTTATCCATCTACTACACTATTGGGCATATGAACACATCATGGTGACATGATCATTGGGGTTACCTACCATAATTCTATCTAGCTTCAGGGTTGGTTTTAGATGGTGGAGAGAGGGCATGACATAGATCTAAGTGGATGGTGTAGTGTCTGACATTGCCTATTATAGGTGCATGATTGAGGGTTTGATCCTTACTGATATTTTATGGAGACCCTACCTAACATACTCAATTTTTATAGGACAATAAAAGTAGCTTATTGGTTTGCATAGCTCACTATGGGTTAGAGGGAGATAAGCTGGTGATTTGGAGATGGTACCCATGACATAAGTTAGGAGGTAGTCTAGTCTACTATAGGATATACCACCTGCCTTCCCTTGATATAAGAGGGATGACATAGAGGCACCCCTACCATTACCCTAAGAGAGAGATGGGATAGAATTTGAGGAGCTACTAGTAGGGACAAGTGTTGGAAATATAGGGTACATAAAAACATATACATCTTGGTGGGTAGGTTTACATCCTATGGTGGAGGTTATGAGGCCACCACTAGATTTATAGGGGTTGGTGAGAGAGAGGGGTGTAGTGGTATAGGCATGAGATGCAATAGTGAAGGCTAGAGATATAACATAGGCATAGGTATTAGCCTTATAGGGGTAGGTGGTGACATTACAAGGCTAGGTTGGGGAACTACAGGTCTAAGTTGTAGCACTGTAGGGTTAGTTTGGAGTCTTATAAGGTCAGGTGACTACAGTGACAATAGAGAGGGATAGTCTAAGAGAAATAGGTCAGGTTGCTCCTCCTCCTCCACAGGGGCCAATATAGGTTGGGACATCAATAGGTGCTATGGGACTACCATTTATTATGTCTCTAGTGAGATATATGACCACCCTAGATGAGATTACATATTATGAGAGGGCCATCAGGGAGTTTCCATAGATCCAAAGATATTTAGAGTTCAGAGAGTAGGATAGGTCTATGTTATGTACCATGGCTTCTAGCTCATGCATAAGTAGATAGGTAGAGAGTGATGATGACACTACTTCTTCATGACCATGTGGAGAGCCTCAAGGACCCCGAGTGTCAGATTTTGCCTTTTAGTTATTTATGTTATATGTATATTGGCTTGTGAGCTAAAGATGTGAGATGTATATTTTGAGAGAGAGATGATATTATTATGATGTAGTTATGGAAATGTATTGATCCTATATATATATGAGATGTTCATTTATTGTGATGTTGAGATGTATGTATTATGATAGATGATGATGATGATATGGATGATTATTATTTTATGCTATGTTAATTTTAATGTTAATGTTGATCATGTTAGTTGGGTTGGAATAGCCTTTCCTATATATATGGTAGTATATGCATATTTGGGTTTATTAGTTTCATCATAACATTTTTCCATATTTTGTGATGGTGTATGCTTAAAATGAATAAATTGGTTATGTTAGTTTATTTTAGCATTTTTTCATATTTTTGATGGTGTATGCATAAAATAAATTGAGTAGGATTTGATAGTGTTGGTATGACATTATTATTCATCTCAATAGAGAAATTGACATGTGATGTGGATTGGAAAATAAAGAGGAAAAATTCTCATACACCAGTAAAGACCATAATTAGAACATAAATAGGCTCAGGAAAATGAGCCTCTTTCATGCCTTATATCTTTGAACCATTGTGTTTGTTAGAGAAGTGTCATGTTTACCTTATATTAAGTGAGCTTCACAGTCCCTTGAAAGAGTATGAGTGAAAAAAAGGTAAAGTGAGGGAAAATGTTTAGGTAGCATAACCTACAAAGTGGGGATGATATGCCCCTATTGTGGTGACCTGAGAGCTACTATAGGCAAGTCCATAACTTAAATATTTTTTTTGTGTAAGCTAATCAATGTGGGAAGCCTACAATGGGATTTTTTATGGGTTAAGGTCATATAAAGCTGATCAATATGAGAAGCCTTTTTTATTTATATTTCCCTCTGAGAACAAAGCTTGGCTTAGCCATCCTTCAAGGGATTAGTCTAAGTATTTGTTTTAAGTTTAAATAGTTATCCTTCAAGGGAGTAGTCTATTGATAGTAGCAAAGAGAAGTTACATAGTTGTCCTTCAAGGGAGTAGTCTACATTGAGAAGCATGACTTGAGATTTTATAACTTGTCACATATCCCATTTTTTTTAGTCATGGATAAGACTATAGAGGCTTAGGATTTTTCCTCTTTGAGGGAAATCCATACCACTACGTAAGTTAACTAAGGGTATAGGAGTAAGGGTGAAGAACAAGGGAAATGAATGTAATAGGGTTGCTCAAGGGATGAGCTCAAGTTAAACACAAGGTAAATCAATGCTTGTTTAACAAAAGAATGATCATAGGTGTAAGACATTTAAAGGCTCAAGTTATGGCCTTCCTTCAAGAGAAAACAAGTGATAAGTTCTTGAGCCATACTTTTGAGTTATGATATAAGTTCCAAGTCAATTAGGAGAAAACTTAACCTATTTGCTTTTCTCCATGTTCATCACATGTTGATTTTATTTTAAGAAGAGATATCCTATATTGAAATCTTACTCTTTGAGGTTTTTATTATAAGCACGTCTGATATGTTCTTGATAGATTTGGAGGTGGTTGAAGGCTATGAGATGATGCTCATCAAGCAATTAAAGTTGAGCCAAATGTTCTTGGTAAAAGTCATCATTAGTAAGTATGTCTTGTATATAAATTCAAAGAGAAGAAATATAGACTTCAAGAGGCAAAACAACCTCCATCCCATATACCAAGGAAAAAGGTGTATCACCTGTAGGGGTTCAAATGCTAGTTTAATAAGCACATAAAGTAAAAGGAATGTGTGTTCTAATCTTTGCCCATATCAATGACTACATTCATGAGGATTTTGGTCAATGTTTTGTTATAAGATTCCACATGTCCATTTTATTGTGGATAGTATGGTGATGAGAAGCTTAATTTGATTCCAAATGTATCACAAAGACTTTGAACAATCTTTTTTTTGAAAGATTTGCCATTATCTATTATAGTTTTATGAGGGGCACCAAAATGATAGATGATGTGATGGTTGATGAAGTCAAAAATTTTGTTAGTTTTATTGGAGATGAGAGGGATGGGCTCAACCCACTTGGTGAAGTATTCAGTGGTAATAATGATAGAAAGATGACAGAGGGATGAATGAGGGTTAATCTCCCTAATTAGATCTAAGCTCTATTGGGAGAATGGCCAAAAGTCCTTGGCAACTTATAATGCATGAATTAGATTGTGAAGGAGGTTAGCATGTTGTTGACACTTGATGCAATGCCAAATGTAATCAACATAGTCTTGATGAAGTGTTACACTTGGCAACTATGTGACCATTGAAATTCCCACCACAAATCCCATCATATACTTCTTTAATGGAAAAGGGAGTCTTATTAGTAGTGAGGCATATAAGGAGAAGACCATCAAAACCTCACTTATTGATAAGTCCCCCTAGTATAGTGTAATGAGCATCATGTTTTATGAAGGCACATTTCCCATTATTGGAAAGATTAAAGGAGGTAATAGAAAAGGAAAGGTAATCCATGAGTTTCTTGTACCATAAGCTATGTGGGTTGGCTATTACATTTTCTACAAAGAGGATGTTAGTTGATACATAGGAGGGTAATGTTAAGTGATACACGGTGACATAATTCTTGAGGAAGAGGATGAAGAGGGTATATGTGAAGCAAGTGAAGCCATCATGTCAGCAAACTTGTTTGTAGATCAAGGAATAGTTTGTAAGAGATAAGAGTCAAATGATCCCAATAACATATCTACACAATGTTTATACCACTATAGAATTTAATTTTTGCATAGGTAGGAACCATTAACCTAGTAAACTGAGCTGAGAATCACCAAAAATGGTTATGGATTTGATACCCAAAAAGAGATATGTTTGAAGTCCTAAAATCAAAGCCTTATATTTGGCCATATTGGTAGTACATTCAAAATCTAGTTTAAATGACAAAGGCATAGGATATTCATCTAGAGGAATAAGAATGACCCTCGTACCCCCATCATAGTGACATTTAGATCCATCGAAGAACATCATCATTTGATAAGAGATGTCATTGGTGGAGAGTGTTTCAATAGATACATCAGGGAATTTGAGGTTTGAAGGTTGATTATCAGGTAAAGGGGTAACAACTAACTGGTCAACAATTATTTGCCCCTTAATATACCTTTGTTGAATGAATTATAAATTGAATTTGGCAACAATCATGAGCCACCAAGCTATACATTGGTTGTGATATGGCTTGGAATTCATGTATTTGAGGGGATCAATATGGGTGATGGTGTAGGTTTTGTGATTTAAGGGGTAATTATGGAGCTTCAAGGTAGAAAAGACCAATGCAAGGAAATTTTTTTTAGTATGGGTATATCAAGTCTCATAATCAATAAGTGTGTGGCTTATGTAGTAAATTGCTTGCTCTTGATGTTGGTCATCTTGATGTGCAATCATAACACCTAGAGAATGGTCTATTGTGGAGATGTATAGGTAGAAAGGCTGATTTTTCTTAGGTGGAATAAGAATTGATGGGGAAAGGAGATAGTGTTTAAGTGCATCAAAAGATTCCTAAAAATCTATATTATAATGGAAGGAGACATCCTTTTTGAATAGATGGTGAAAGGGTTAGTAATGATCTGACAACTAGGAAATGAAGTGACAAATTGACTAAAGTTTGCTCTATAGGATATGAATTTATTTGATATTGGTAGGTGGGGGCATCTCTAGAATTGATTTAACCTTAGTAGGATCAACCTTGATACCACAAAGAGAAATGATAAAACCTAAGAGTTTACCAAAAATAGCTCCAAAGACACATTTCTTTGGGTTCAATCAAATGTTATATTGGAGGAGATGAGTAAATATGGTTTTAAGAATCATCAAGTGGTCTTGACAAAGTTCAGACTTATCATGTAAGTCATCCATGTAATCTTCCATAATTTTTTGTAAGAGATCATGAAATATGTAAATCACGTCACATTGTAAGGTTATACCAGCATTCTTCATATCAAAAGGCATGACTTGATAATAAAAAGTCCCTCATGGGATAATGAAGGTTGTCTTGTGCTAATCCTCAAGATCAATTAGGATTTGATTATATCCAAAGAATCCATCCATAAGTGATAGCATCTCATGGTTGACCCTTAGATCAACAAGTTGGTTGATACTTGGCAATGAGAAGTCATCTTTTAGACAAGTGAGTTTAAATCATGATAGTCAGTGAAAATACAAATTCCCCTGATCACTTTTGTGATAGGAATGATATTGGAAATCCATTGTTGGTATTTGATGGGTTGGATAAAGTTAATAAAAAGGAGGCATTGGATCTCTTCTTTTATAAGGAGAGCAATACAAGGATGCATCTTGTGAAACTTTTGCTTAACAAGTTTAGCATCTCGATTGGTGAAAATGTTATGGGTGATGATAGAGGGGTATATACCAGGCATGTCATTATAAGATGAAGTGAAGGATTTTTTTATGGTCATTAAGAAATGTGGCATAAATAGCTTTCTTAGAGGAATCTAAAGATTGGCTGATCTTGAGGATGTGAGGGTTATCATGAAAGGGTAGATTGATGTCAATGGTTGATTCATTTAACATAGCTTGTGTTTTATATGGGAGGGATTATTGGATATAGGAATCATCCACACCCATATATGTGATAATTGTGTCATCATCTTGATATTAGATAGTGTTAATAGTGGGAGAGTCTTCATTAATTATTTTAGGATGAATGAGAGGAAAGGACCTTATTTCTTTACCCTTGTGATAGATGAGAGGCCCCAAATGGATGGAATTTATTGAAAAAAATTAGGAGGTATAAATACCTTTAATTTGGTAGGTGATGGTGGTGAAAAAGGTGGAGAAGGAGAGACTGATTCTTCAATAATTGGTACATGAGAAGTTTTAATGAGTTTATTTGGTTTGTCATATCCCACTCCATGCCTCTTTTTGGAATTTTCAATGGTTTAGCTAGTGGGATATTCAATAGGCTTATGGACACCTTACTCATAATGACCCCAAACAAATCCTTTCTAGGCACACTAATAGAGATAGGTGTGAGTGAATCTAAGATTACTTAGGAAAGAGAAGTCATAGGTAAATGGTTGTGGCAAAGAAGATGGATTGTTGATAGTGGGACTCTGATATATTCCATGGTTAGGGGCCCCATAAGGGATCACCATCCCAATGTGAGAATAATAATTTAGGTGAATGTGAAGCCTTCTATACTCTTTTGGAGTATAGAACATGTTGAGTGCCAAAAAATGATATTTATCAAGTGATAAACGTTCTAAAGTCTCCTCCATGGTATCTTTGTCAAGAATTTGTGTAACCAAGGGAGTGGAGCTTGTGGAAGATTTATAAGTATAATGTGGAGAAGATGATGTTTTCAATGGAATGAGAACATCATTGGGACTATAAGTCATGTTACATGTTTAAATGGAGGTGGGATTGTAGGTATAACATGTACCTGTCTATCATGTTCAAACTTGACACATCGATGCAAAGTTGAGGGTACACATGCCATAACACATATCCAAGGTCATCCAAGTAGTATGTTATATTGAAAATCTCCTTCCACAAGATAAAAGATCTCAGGAATAGTGTGAGGACCTACACAGATATGTAAGACAATAATGCCCATCATAGTAGCTGTGGTATCATTAAAGGAGTGGAGTACTACATCAATTTGAGACATGAAATTATCAAGAAGGGATAGCTATTTGTAGGCATGGGTGTAAATAATACCAATACTATCTCCCCCATTGATCATGAATCTCTTGACATGAGTTTGATCAATATACGCGATAATAAAAAGGGCAAAATATTGATCTTTAGGGTGTTAAAGTGGAATTTTTGAATCACTAAAAGAAATTAGGGAGATAAAATTAAGGGAGCTAACCAAAGCTATAAGAGGTTAGGAATCATCTGATTGTACCTCAATCACTTACAAGGCACTAATCAAATCTTGATAGTGTTGGGATGAGTTTTGGATTAACTCATATAAAGACATTTTCATAAGAGTTTGGTGAAATTGTTTCACCATTGATCTTTGAATAATGCTTGAAGTTGTCATTTTAGGAATGCCTAAGATGAAAATATTAGGATTAGGAGGAGTGCCTTTAGTGAAGGGATGATCCCAAGGAGTAATGACATTTCCCTTAGCTTTATCAATTTGGTTTTGTGACTGTGTGGCCACATTAATTGTGTTGATCTAAAATGTAGGTAAAAGAGGTGGTAAATGGGTTACAACCACATCTTTGGGTTTGAATTTAGGTGGAATAGCAGTAGGCACTGTGGATGCCAAAGGTGAAATAATAGGAAGGTTAATGGGAGTATCATCGAAGAGAGTGTTGACATTGAAGTATTGTTGAATGACTGCTATGAGGGCTTTATAACTCTTAGTATCGTGTCTAGGTGAATGATGATATAAACACACTTGTGTATCATTAAAACAAGATGTATTTTTTCTAAGAGAGATATAAGGCTTAATGGGAGTAAGAGTTATTACAAAATATTACAATAACTAATGTAGGAAAAATCTCTAAGAGCGTACAAGTGGGATTGCACTTGCTATGCTAATAGGAGTGGACACCTTATTTTGTTACATGTTTTTCTAAGGTAAATTTATGTGGTGCTTTGTTTGGTGATGATAGAGTTACATGTTTTTATATCACTTTCTTAGTGTTATATGTGAAAGCCCTACTAGATGGCAAAGGCAGGAGTGGAGGTAACTTAACCTTTTGTTTTTCTTGGTTTGGCAAGATTCTAACTAAAGTAGAGGGGTGTGGTCCCAAAATGGATGGTAAAGATGAGGGTTGAAGAAGGGATCAGTGAGATCTATGAGGCTTAAAATTTTTATATAATTTAGGACACAAAACTCCAACTTATGGTTGAGGGGTTAATTTTAATTTCACCTATGGATGAATTAAATTAGAGATGGGGTGTACGCCTAAGGTCCTGATATAATTTAATGTGGTAGATTCCTATGAGGGTGAGGGTTTTGACATAGATGGATAAAATTTAGGTACTTTTTGTGAAGAATCTTTAGCTTTTTCAAAGACCTTAGGGTAAAGGGTAGTGATAGGGTTGGTGGTAAAGGTTGACATTCATTGTCTTCAATAAGGAGTTTTAAACCAGTCCCAAAATGCCATATGATCTAGCTTTGTGGAGTCAATAAATTCTAGAATTTTCACCAAACATGAGAAGGTTTTAGATGAAGTTGACGTAGGCCATACGGTTGTGTACTTAGAAGGATGAGGTGTTTAGGAAAGAGGGAAATTATTTGTTGCTACTACTTCAGGCCAAAGATGAGAAAGAACCATAATGGGGTCCTCTTTGATAGAGATGGGAGAAGAGACATGGTCTGCTATGGGTGGAGGAGAGGTAAGCAAAGAAGGTTCCTTAAGAGGGTAAAGCATAGGTATTATGGCTCCCTCAACATGTGGGTGAGGCATAGGTAAAGTATGATCCTCCATAGGTAGAAGAAGGGGTAAGAGTGGTACAATTGTAGTAGGCACAATAGGTCTCTCATCTATTATGGGAGTAGATAATACTAACTCCTATAAGTGCAAAGGTGGAGTGGGTGGGGAACTCCTCTCTATAGGTGGAGGAAAGGTAGGTGAAGAAGGTTCCTCAAGAGGGTATAATATAGGAATGATGTTCCCTTCAACATGTATTTGAGGAATTAGTGGGGTGTGGTCTTCAAGTGGTAAGAGGCAAAGTAATATTAGTGCAAAAGGCATTATCATTACAGGCTCCTCATGTATCAAAAGAAGTGGGAAAGGAGGATTTTCCTCACAAGGGAGTGGAATGAGTGAAATAGATTCTTCTACTTGAGGAGTAGGAATGGAAAAAATAAATTCCATTGAATGTGGGGGAGGAGTCGATGAAATGGGTGTCTCCTATTGGGGGGAAGGTTGAACTAGAGGTAAAGGAAAAACCATATTAACCCTATGGATATTATGATCACGTGAGTTAGTTATGGTCTGAATAATATTTTCATTCAGTGAATGGTTAGGAAAAGGGTGTTTGAACACATCCATACTTTGATTAGGGTGTGCATTAGGATTATCCAAGATGAGATCACCCCTATCAAACATATCTTGAATAATGTTCTTGAATGTCTTACATTTATTATAATTGTGTCAATGTTAACCGCAAAACTCATATTCCTTGTACCAAGTTGGAATAAGATGGGAGGGGTCAAACTGTATAGGAGGTTTGATCTGAGGAAGTGTTATAACACCTTATTTCAATAGTTTCTACAAAATGGATGTGTATGACTCCCCAATGGGAGTGTATTGTCTTTATTCATATCATTGTTGGAATTCTTTGGTCAAATTTTAGGAAGTCAAGGAATTCAATTGGTTTTTGGTTGTGGAAGAGGCTAACTTAATGACCACCGTGTTGGTGGAACCTTTAGATTTTTGGTTAAAGGAGAAGTTTTAGAGGAGGAAGAGTCATTTGATTTAGAATTGGGATTCTTACTGCACAACTTGACTTTGCCTTCATCTATAGTGTGAACCTCAAGTTTTTGTGCCATTGTAAAGGCCTCATCAAATGTGTGAAAAGTTTTTACCTGGAGTGTGGATGAGATGTGATTATCACACACCCTTGAGAAAAAATCAATAAGCTTAGGTTGGGGTAAATAGAAGAGTTTATTGATCAAGCTTCTCCAGTGAGTGATAAAATCTACAATAGACTCATCATCAAATTATTTGATAGAATAAAGGTCTATTATAGAAACCTTTTTATAAATATTAATAGAGAAATGGTCCAAGAATATTTGTGTAAGTTGGGTAAATGAGAAAAGGGAGTGCTGAGGTATAGAGCTATACCAATCCAAGGTAGCACCTAAAAGAGACATATGGAAAGTGAAAAGTAGTAATGCATCATCATGATCTATTAAATAATAAGCATGTCTAAATTCTTGCAAGTGATATTATGGTTCCTCTTTACTCTAGAAACAAGTAAATTTGGGGAGTTCCCATTGTCTTAGATAAGGTCAAATAGGCATAGAAGGATGGATGGGCTCATTGCATATCTAATCATAAGATAACACATTCTTTGAACCAAAAATGGATGTCTCTATATTAGAAATCTTGTCCATCATAATCTTAATGAGGTCTAGAGGTGGATTAGTTTGGGGGATACCTCTTAAACTATAGGTAACCTAATAAGAAGTAGAGGGAGCATATGACATAGCTTGTTGAGGTTGTGTTGGAGCAACATAAGGATAATGAGCCATAGGCTGGGGTGCGGAAAGAAAAGGGGCTTGTCCCATTAGGTTAGATATTATGCTTTGGTTGGTTAGTGTTATTGTAGATTAGATTATTGGCATGGTTTGACTAGATGAAGGGTGAGTCATAACTTGGGTAATTATAGGCAAAAGGGTAGATTGAATATGTACCACTAAATTTTAAAATGGGGTAAGACTTAACTAAACTAGTTGTGGTTGTGAAAGTAGGGAAGTCACATCAGGGTTTAAGTGGGATTGGGTAGTTGGCAATGCTAAACTTTGGACATTGTTTATAGTTGGGTTACTCATCAAAGTGGTGGTTTAGGTAACCATGGGGAAAAAAGTGGAGGCAATTGAAATTAAAGTTATCTCTATTAGAGAGGTTGGCATACCATAGATTAGGTCACCCAAAGAATTATAGGTTTAGCTCATAGTGGGGTAATGCTAAAGGGCTACCACATTACGATTAAGAAATTTAGCAAAATTTTGATCTCCCTCAGGCATAATGGGAATTTGGTTAGGGTTGGGAGTATGCTTTGTATCTAAAGTATGGTCCATGATAGAATCAAAAGTAAGAGGGGAAGGTGGAAGTGGTTGTCAACTTGTGTAATCAATAAGAATTTTGGCTTGAGCTCATGTCAATACCATGCAAGAAGAAGTATAAATAGTCTTATTAACCTGTATTAGAAACAAAATAAGGAAAAACTAGGTTTGAGTGTAGGTAAGTGGGTTATTTCAGCTTGCTATTTTGAGCAAATGAAATTTACACAATCATCGATGTCAGTCACTTGACTGATGTCGGTAGAAAAAGTTTGTTGACATTAGTGGATTAACCAATGTTGGTAGGTAAAATCTACCAATGATGGTAGAGTTAACTGATGTCAGTCACTGTGATATCCTAAGAGATGGAAAATCTAATGTTTTAGAAGACTAAAATTTGAAACTAGGTAAAATAGTGGGTATAAGAGGTCTGTGTAAGAAGAAAAAACACTCAAAAAACCTGAGATAATAGGTTATACAAACTGAGTATTAGAAATAGTATTGATTTTGTGAATCAATCAGAAAATGTCCTTACCAACTCCAAAATATAGAAGGCAATATAAAATTACAAAAATAACATACAACCAACAACTATTAAGTCCTAGAGATCAATTTTTAGTCTCATGTTGGCTTATGCCTTAATCAGATAGTGAAAAGAAAATTTAGTTATCGAAGGTACTAGAAAGCAATCTAGAGATAGTTTTAGGTTAGTTTTAGTGCTTAAGAGGAAATCTATGTTAGACCAGGTACATGGCTTGTTATAGGATATTACTCTCCATAATTCACAAACCTAGAGCCAAGTCAGGATGCTTAGCCAAAATATACCTTCTGTCTAGATTTTATACTCTGCCAGAGAATAGAGTGGGTTTTCCCCTTGGTGGTGAAATCCAAGTAGGACAGATGGGTAGGGTAAGGTGATCCACCAGGTGATGAAATACCAATGGGCCTTTTCTTAGGTGAGTTTAGATATTTATTTGTGTGAATGTGATTTGTTGTGTAACATAGGTGCCCTACACTTTATTCAAAATTCTTGTAATTAACTAGGTGAGCTAATATGCATTAAGTAAACAATGAAATGTAGTAAGTTTTAGACCCAAATCTAAAATGTTTAGATTAAAATGCAAACAAAGATGAAATAAGAGTAGATAATGAAATTAACTATCCTAATGTGGATGCAATAAAGAAATAAATAAGAGATTATTTTTAATTTGTGAAAAAAGTGATAAATTGCTTTTAGAGGCAAAGAGAAAAGAAAGAAAATTTTAGTTTAATGCTTTTAAATAGAAAATAAAATGTTGAATTTTTTATTTTAAGAGAGAAGAGAAGGATAAAGTCCAATAAATAAAAATTTCACTATAATTCACCTATATGACTGCTTAAAATAAGAAATGAACCCAAGGAAAATTCTAGGGTCCCACCGAGCGTGCCGGAAATGTTTCACTAGATTTTGTCTATTTCAAGTCTAAAGGAACATATAAAAAAATGATAGGGATAATTGATTAGAATGAAATTAGATTGATTTGCATGTTGTATCCAAATGTTATGATCACTCCTCTTTGGATAGGGAAGACTACCTACAAGTAATAAATCACTACTACAAGATGTTTGTTAGCAGATGAGTGGGCTGCCAAGCTGCGTGCTTGTTCTAGGAAGTGTGAAACTTCCTTAGAGATGATATTCCACTTTTGTAAGACAATAATAATAAATAAATAAAAGAGAGGTAAAGAGAGAGTGAAAGAGAGATAATATTACCATTATTCATAACCTAAGTATAATAGAGAGTGACAAGGTGTAGGTGGTGTATTTTGTTTGTATTTTAGAAGTTATTTGGGTAGGTTTTAGAAAGGTTATGGAATCTATAGTCATTGATGTTGAGAGGGGAGTGACTATTATTAGTTATGCTATTGAGATTGATGGTGAAGGTGACCCATGTCAGTTAGGCTGCTGAGGTTGGAAGGGGCAATAATTGTCTAGGAGCTTATACAAGGCATTTTTAGGTCTGGGAAATGGTTTTGATCAGGTCTGGGAGGTTGGGGAGAGTTATGAGAGAGAGAGAGAGAGTATGGTTTAGGTAGATCTAGTTAGAGGTTTGGTGTGTTAGGTCAAGAGGAAATAAACAAGGAAGATTAATAACTCCTTCATAGGGTTTCAATCAGGTATGTGTAAAGTAATGCATAATAGATATAAAGTGACATCAGAATACATGTTTTAAAGACCTACAAAATAAGTAATGTACTTAGCTATAGTGGTAATTAAATGATAAGTGCTATATTGATGGTCCCTATCAAGTAGTTCAAACCTAAATGCCTAAATAGAGAGAATAAGCAAGTGTTATTGGTCCTCAAGAGCTTAGTTCCTGATCATGATTGACTTACGTAAGATGACAATAAGCCAAGATGTTGAAAGTTAAAAGTTGAGAGCTTGAATGAAAGTAAGAATAAATTTTATTGATTTCTACTGACCTAAACTTTAGGTTGGAATTTAGCTTATATCACCGACATTGATGATCCCGCTGATGTCAGTCATGGGTTGACTGACATCGATAGCCCTAGAATAGGTAAAGCTTACTATTTTTGGCCTATTTTCTATTGCTCTTCATTTTAAGTGTGGCACCTATTATAAAATGTTAAAAATAAGAGGTTAAGAAGGAGGTAGTTGATTAGGAATTTAGTTTAGAAGTGAGAATAAGTCTTGGGTAGTTAGGATGAGGGGACCAGGTCTTAAGGTGACTTATCAGGTGAGAATCAGTCATAGGGCAAGGTGGCCAAGTAAGGTGGCAAAAGGGGTTTTTAATTAACTTAATTAAGTATTTTAAATTAATTAAATGTGTGAGGGGTAAAAGCATGGGTTAGGGAGGTTAATTATTATTATTGAAAAATGGGCTAAAAAGGGTTTTGACATAGGGAGTTACACACATGTGTGTGATGTAATTTTGGTATCTACAATAGCATGACTCAGTCCAAATTCAAAGTTATGGAATTTTGTCCTTATATGTGCAACATAAGTGAAGGATGGCATATAATTGAAAGATGAAGATTAGGTGATTAG
Organism: Torreya grandis; assembly: GCA_037957365.1. NCBI lineage: Eukaryota > Viridiplantae > Streptophyta > Pinopsida > Cupressales > Taxaceae > Torreya > Torreya grandis. The sequence continues at coordinate 730,754 of JARHVA010003025.1, forward strand.
AAAAGGTAGCTCAAGCATTAAAGACGTTCCTAGACTTTTCGTTTTTAGTGGATCATGACATCATCATCCTCAATAAGTTCTTGTATTCTAGTGTGTTTCTCAACCAATGAGAGGGCTTGAATACTATTGGAGATAATGATGGTTAATTTTTTGAAAAATTATTAGTTCTAATTAACCCAAATGTGGGTGAGAATTCATGGAGGATGGTTGGATCTCATTTATTAAATTTTGTTTTCTTGCCTCTTCTTTTTTCTTCCCTTTTTTTCATATATATCTATTGGCTCCCACATAGAAAGATATATCCTCATTTGACAAGGAAAAACCCTATCAAAATTTGTAAGAAATACCTTTTAAAGCAATAAATATCAATTTTTACCTATCTCTTGCCTCTAAATTGTGCTTATAAAGCTTGTGCATGATGGCCTTATGAAGAAGTGTTCTTCCATGTCCATTGTCCTTATATCTTGCCTATTTTTAGGTGTTTTCAAGTTAGTTTTAGGTCTGAAATTGACCTCTTTCCACCATTAATGGATTCTTGGAATTAATTTTGAAATTCCTCTTTGTTTCATGTATTGTTTGGTGAGCCTAGTTTATGAAACACTTATGCAAATTAACTAGTTTGTGAGGTTGTGTGAGAAAGACTTATCTTATGTTGAATTAGTGTTTATTTCATGCTTATGTGAGTATTAATAAATTTGGTGTATTACCCATTTATCTCTCCTAGTTACCCTATACCCTCTCTCCCAAGTAGAAAGATTAGTTTAGGTGATCTACCAAGAGGAAACCGACCTTTTCCAGAGGTTCAACCTCACTACAGGATACACACAGCCTGAGTTTGCTCTAATATTACAGCTGTGAGTGAGAAAGCCTAAAAATCTCTCCCACAAGGGTGCAATTTCAGCCTACAAAACTTCTTAAACATTTTTGGGAGTTTTTTATTCAACCATCATCTTCTTTTTGGCATACATGACTTTTCTCATTCTTTGAGAAGACATTGTTGAGCCTATGGTTTTTCAACATCTTCCCAAATAGGGGTAAACTATAGAGACCTAAAATTGGCTAAAAATAGATTCATATCCAATTTTAGACCAATTCTTACCAACCGTTGACCATCTAGCCTAAGAATTTGTAAATGTCTCAAATTTAGCTTTATAACCATGCAATAAATCAATTTGGCCTATTAATCAATTAAATTAAACAAATACACCATCATTTAATTCAAATCTTGCACAAATGTTCAAAATACTAACAAGGGTTAATTAACATCAAATCTTAAGCAAATTCTAATCAGAGACTAATTGAATTCATCCATGAGAAATTAAATGAATTATCAAAAAAAAAAATTCAAAAACCAAAAGAATATCCTATGAAGTAATCATTACCTTTTTGAAAGTTGTCCAAAATCCAAAATATCACACCCATGCCTATTTATTCAAAAACCTGAGTGCTTGACAACTCATAACTCTACTAGAGTTACTATTAAGCCAACCAAGGTAAGAATTTAACCCATTCCAAGTTGATTTCAAAATCTATAAATACAAGACTAGAGCTCTTCATTTAGAGAGTTTAAAAATAGTAGAGATATAATGTTGGTGAAGCAAATGCATAATATTATGATGCGAAAATCAAGCCAAGCCAAGCAAAATACAACATGATGCCAAAAGGAGATGGAGATAGCCAAGCCCCATTGATGAAGACCTCTTGAGCACAAATCAAGCAAGCTAATTCAACAAGACATCTTGGAGACATAATTAAGGTAAAAGGATTCATCTTTTATGTTTTAGTTGTGTTTTCATCATAGTTTTGTTATTATTCTCCCCCCTAAGATCTAGGATTAGAGATGTTAGTATGTTAGTGTGTGGATTTCATGGTTTTATGGGCTAATAATTGATCTAACCTCTTCTCTTTGACAAATTCCTTGATCAAATAAATAGGGTCATTGAGTAAATACAAAATATATCTTGACCATCAAAATCACCCTCAATAAATACATTCACTTCCTTTATTTTACCTGTGCATGATGAAATTGAAAAATAAGGAAACTAGGTTTTGTTGTATAACAAGATTAATTACTAGTATCTATAATAAGCTTAAGTATTTAACTTGACTTCTTGGAATGGGTTAATACCTAGAAAAAATATTTTGTGATTAAAATTCATAGACAATCTATCACTTGGGAATGTATTATTTCTATCTAAAAGTGTAGCAGACTTGAGGTTCTCATTTAAATTTGTCAATTTTTAGTTTTATTGTTTATTCTTGCATAAGAAACTATGAATTTCCATCTTGAGATAGGGTCAAGTTACAAGTATATTTTACCTAATTATGTTTTGCATGTGTGATTGAGAGTGAATACATAATCTTGTGTATATATACATATATAGATATGAATTGTAGAAATTGAATGTCGAGTGTGATTTTGGTTGAAATTAGTCTCTTGAAATATTTAAGAGCTATAGATGCACTCATGTTTTATTTTATAGTATTATGTGAATATGTATATAAGCTAAAATAATGGTTATGTTTACATTGAATGAAAATATGTACATGTAAGTGTGTGTATATGTATGTATACATGTATGTATGTATGTATACATATATATCCTTTTATTCAAGACAACAATGTATCCCATTGATACCTAATCGAGCTTTTGGGTCTTATTTGTTAGGAAGATATATGCCCAACTGAAGGTATAAAACACAATCTATAAATAACATTATATATAATTGAAATGTTATATAAATATGTACCACATTCAATGGTGATCTAGTTTCAAATGAAGTAAAGTATTAGGAAATCTTCAGAGGATGTATAAATACACTAAGATATACCTACATATGTTCATATTTATCTAAAGAGTCTAGAAAAAATTAGAGTTTAGTTAATCATCATCAAGTAATGAAATAGTTATATATATAATGCATGAATATGAACTTTGAACTTATACTAGTGTAAATGTAAGCTTCACCCTATTAGTAATTGTCGGTAATAAAGGTTTAAAATTGGTTAGTTGGCAATAAAAAAATTTAGTGGCCCAACTTAATCTAGTAAGTAATCATTGGTTATGTGTAGATGAGCCATTTTGAATTTTATTTGAACTATTACTCAATTTATATAGTGTTAAGAAATGCAAGATGTAAGAATTTACATAAATAGAGAGTAAAGCATTTAATTACTTGAAATTCTTAAATATATGCATTTGGCCTTGCTTGTATATGGTGATTAAGAATAAGAGATAAATGTATAAATTATAATTATTTGATGAGTAGTTGTATCATGGAAAAATCAATATGAATTTATGAAAAGATTAATGTTTTCACCTTGTATTATATAAATCAAGTAAATATCTATCTTGAATTGTTAAGTGGCTATATGTTACAAACTTGTAGTTATTATCTTGAAAACTGGTTTATGAGATTATACAATTGTATGATTTATTATGATAACATATGACATGTATATGAGGTTGATTGTATGTAAATTCATATACCTATCATCTAGTATATTAAGATAGAATGAAATCCATTAGCAAAGAGTATATGTGTGTGTGGAATTGACTTAGATCTATGAGTGATCTAAATTCTATAATGAAAATTTTTGCCAAAGTAATGTTATAGCTAAGACATTGTCATTCTACTATAATTTTTAGTTTACATGTTTATGTGTGATGTCATATTAGATAGATGTTTGTTTTCCATTGTCTATGTAACTACTACATTTATTAGTGATTATAAGACACATGGTTTCTATTTGAATTCTTTATATTCACATTAATTTTATCTATCCCTCTATGAATAGAAGGCCCATTATAGTGGGGAGGTGTGTGGGAGACTAACGATCTATGGTTGGAGGAAAAACATCCCAATGATGTTCTCCTTTTATTTAGCTGATCAACCATTCTAGAAACATGCTTATAGATACTATATTGATTTTTGAGTTATATAATGAGGCTCAAATATACCATTATAATTCCAATCATGTGTTATTATGACATTAAATAATAAATTTTAACATTTATACATTCAATTTTACTGATATTAAATCCACCAATGGTTGTGGTCATAAGCCTAATTCATAATGTTGAAAACAACATAGGTTGTATATGTATGTTTAGCATTAGGAAAGGTATATTTTAGTTTACTATTATACCATTCACTCTAATTATGTGTTTTGAGATGAGTCTTATCTTCTATAGTATTTTAAGTTATTTGAAATCTAAGTAGATCATAACTTAACTAGTGAGTTA
>JARHVA010003025.1:740000-875000 GCA_037957365.1 Torreya grandis
GGTCACCATTCTTGGTAAATTACATTGTATCAGTATTGTAAGCATCTTGAAGTAGAGTATGAGAGTTACAATTATGATCTTGGCCTAGAGCATGTACCTAAAAAGGATACATATGTATCCTTTCAACCCCTTGACTTAAATTATGTGGATCCAAGCATCCTTGCATCTACACCACCTCCTTAGTTATCCTTCCATTTTACCATTATAGATAAAGGCCAAGATGAATACCAAATTGGTAATGATTTTTATATATTAAAATTATCTAAATCACCCAAGTCCTATGGTAGGCCTAAAGTTAAGAGTGATAGAATGGAATGGCATAAAAATATGATTATTTCTAAATGGGACTTATTTATTTTATCAAAACTAATTCAAAATACCAATAATAGCTCAAAGTGATGATGATTCATGGTTGTATAATGATGACTTTACCACTTTTTACCAAATCAAAAAGTATCCTATTCTAAAAAAATAATTGATAATCATGCTTGTAAAGGTAAAGGCCTATGGAAATAATATCAAGGTCTTATTGAGCCTGTATCTAATACCAAACATAAAGGAAATCAAGGTATTGGATAAGAACCTTTTTGGTATGATCCCTCAAATCTTAAAAGTGATACCACTTTATTGTCTAATGATGAAGATGATGACAATGACACAAAGTCATATTATAACATATATGATGAGTTATCTAATGCCAACATTTTAAATCCCAATACTAATTATACCATCACTTGTCACTTATAATTTTCCTCTATTCTTCTATCACCCTTAGTTGATTGATTGGGACCACTAACATTCACAAATACCATTGGATAATTCCTAAAATGATGAGGCAATTTATAAATTCATGGGCCTCAAAAATGGTTTTCCTATTGGTGATCATAAGCAAGACATTTATATTATATTATACGATACTACCTATTTCAAAGATTAGGTAAAATTACTTAGTTATAAAGAAAAATAAAATGAAACGTTAAGGTTGGACTAGGCCAATAGTAAATAAAAATATGATTTCTATGGTGAAAACCTATTTTAGGCACCATTTGATGGGTAAGTTTACCCTCTTCCAAATGAATCTTAGGGAGCTTCTAGTCCTAAAATATAATGTGTATTATGCATTTGTTTAGAAGATTAGAAATTATTTGAACAATTGGTTCAAATATTCCCAGATGCATTTGTTGATAGGCCTTTGCCAACCTTTGGTGATTAAAAATCTTTATATATGGGTGATCTTGATGAGTAAGATAAGCCACAAGATGATTATTAAAATCAATGAACCTCATTACCAACTATTATAGAGGATGGTTCCACAATGCTCATGAAATATACCACATAAATAAACACTGGAATACTAGATGATCCTAAATGGATCAAACCTGGAATGTCCCTCACTGAACAGGAGTGTGAGATCTTTACTGTCCTCATTTAGGAGTTTATTGATATTTTATCTTGGTCCTATTTTTATATGCTTGGCTTGAAACCTTATTTGGTTATACACCACCTTATTTTACACTTAAATTTAAAGTTAGCAAATAAATAATGGTAAAACTACATCCTCACATTACCAAACTAGTCAAAAAAGAATTGGAAAAATTATTGTAGCTAGGATATATTCATACCATAGGCTATTAATAATTAATATCCAACATCATCCCAATTATTAAGAAACCAAAAGGAATCTACATATGCACATATTTTAGAGATACTAATAAAGCATGCCTAAAAAATGATTTTACTTTGCCAAACATTGATATGATAGTATATTCCATAGTAGTTTACAAGATGTTATCTCTTATGGATGGCTTATTTGGGTACACTCAGATCAAAATAACACTTGAAGATAAACAAAAAATAATGTTCACTACTCCATGGGGGACATTTTGTTATCAGGTGATGCCAATTGGCCTCAATAACATTAGTGATACATACCAACATTAAATGAATATCATATTTCATGACATGATGCATGATATTATATAATACTATATGGAAAACATTATAATAAAATCCAAGACCAAATCAAGCCATATAGAATTGTTATGAAGGATATTTGAAAGGCTTCATGAGTACAAAGCATGTCTTAATCCTAATAAGTGTTAAATATGACATCACTTATCTAAAAAATTTAGGTTTTATTGTCTCTAGTATGGGTTATATCCATGGTTAATTACATTATATAAAATTCCTCCTCCATCTAATATTAATTATTTCTATAGTTTGCATGACACAATTCAATCCATTCGACACTGCATTTCATAATTAGAAGATAATTGTAATCCTTTCACTCACCTTTTAAATAAGAGAACCACATTTTCATGTAATTATAACTATCAATATGAATTTGAACATTTGAATAATTATTTAAAAATACACCTATTTTATCCCCACCAACACCTATGAAAACACTACTTCACTACATTTCAACAACGTAACATACATTGGGGGACTTCTTGCCTGACATGATGATCAGGGAAGAAATAATAGTGTATTATTGAAGTAGAACATTAGTTTCCTATGAACACAACTATACACTAATTGAAAATATTATTTAGCAATGGTATCCACAACTAATAAGTTACAATGTTACATGCTCAACAACAAAACTATTTTAACTCCCAAAGCGGACCCAATTAAATAGTTACTTTCAAAAGCAGTTTTGTCTGGTCATATGGCTAAGTGGGTTATGATTTTGAGTGAATTTGATATTGAATATATACATCATAAATAAATTAAGGATAAATTAATTTTATATCAATTTATCAAAGAAATTTTATCAAATACCAAACCACTCAATTTTGGTTTCCCTAATGAGTCAATTTTGACTTTGGATGAAACCTGTTTTGAATATCAACACTAGACAATGTGCTTTGATGGTTTTGTTGATGCCTAAAAGTGTATCATAGGTGGTTTAGAGTATTTAATAAACACTACTCATTTATGGATTCAAATAAACCAATGCATGAGTTGCAGGTTGTGATATTCTTGAGATCTTTGGTGTAATAATGACAAAACAAGTGAATTGTTTCATAAAATTTATGATGTTTGGTTATTGGGAGCAAACGTGGCCCAATAGTTAATTTTTGAAAATGAAATTAATCTAGAGTAATTGAACTGAATTATGATAAAATAAATAAGATAAAATCTAAGCTAATATGTATATTCACAGTGAAAACTAATCTAAAGTGAATTGATCAAAAAATAAGCAAAAGGAAGGGTAGGGCAAAGAAGAAATATGTTGTTAATCATTATTCTAAACATTATGACAAAGTTAAAATTTCATCTAAACATGAACTAAAAACCAATGTATGACATTAAGTATCTTAAGCTCAAATCCTATCACACATCAAATAAGCATATAAGGAATATGAAAATAATGCAAATAAGATCTATATTCACTTTAGTGATTTACCCCTACAAGAAATAGCATAAGCACATCTACAAGAAGAGAAAAGAAAATGAAATGAACCTAAGAAATTTCAATTAATATAACATTAGCACAAATTGATAGCTTTGTATTTAAATGTGCACATCCAAAATTCATAAGAACCATTGAAATCTGAAATTTAAACCAGACAAGTGAGAGAGAAGCCATAATAATAATTACACAAACAAATGAGATAATATTTTCAAAATTCTCTACTTGCATTAATTGATCCAAAATTATCACAATTTTTTTTTGCTAAAAAATCCCTCTCCTTCTTACAATTGACAACACACCTTATATAGAAGATTAAGGAGGTATGTCAGTTAGTCTTATCAAATTATAGTTGTACAAATGTTAAGGGTAGTTTTCCTTATACAACCTTCTAGACTATATCATTTCCTAAATGAACTAACCTATAAGCAATGCAATTTACAAAGTTACACATGCTTTTAAAAATAATATTCCCTTTTCAAAATATACATGTCTAGTTATAAAAGAGTATGATTTAATCAACAAATTTAACTTTGAGATCCTTTTGTTGCTGGAGTCCCCTATTTCTATTGTAGTTTTTTAATTGATATGTAATGTTGATCATCAATTAGCTTTAAGTTGAAAATGGGATCCATGAAGAGTTCATCCTCTTTATATACCATGCTTTTGAGATATTTATCATCCATTTTTAAATATTACTTGACGCTCATGGTATCTACAATCTTTTCTTCTACCACAAAAATCATGTCCAAGATCTTCATGTTGTCAGCTCCTATCTTTCTTTGGATATGATTTCTTACTTCAAGCATGACTTGGGTGGCTCTATGATTGAACTTATCATCAGTTATTAGACTAATTGGGCATAGTATAGTTGATCCTTGATTATTTCCCCTATTATATGCTCCATCTTACTTTGAAACTGCTTGCCATCCTTAGAAATATCTTCTAGACTCTTGGACCATTTGCTCAATCTTTTGATTTTGTCTACCAATATTGCCATGGCCATATTCAAATGAGCCAAGATGACTATTTATAAACCAAATATTTGATCCTTTATTAAAATATTGATCAAATCCTTTACCTTGTTTCTTGAATTATACCATTGGTGAAATCAAAGGTGATGATTTATAAACTTGTGAGAAGGGGCTCTAAATGGAGGAAGAGTATAGAGTTGAGAGGTGAAGGAGAGTAAGGGTGCCTAGTGGATGGATTGAAGAATAGATCAAGTTAATGACTATGTGTATGATTTATAGGTCATATTTAGGATGTTATAAATAGTTCTCTTACAATTTTGAAGACTTATGAAAGAGAGGCATGTGTAAGTGTTATGAAGTGAAGGATAAAAGAAATGGAGTGTGCCTAGTGGATAGGTTATAGAGAAGAGTAGGTTGATGATTGTGTGTATGGCCTATAGGTCATATTTATGATGTCAAAAATAGTTCTCTTGTAGGTTTAAATATTGAGGATGAGTGAAGAGGTCTAGAGTGATATAAAAGGATGTTTTGGATGCCTTGAGTGTGAACAAAGGATAGATGATGTATATGTAATCTTGGTAGTTGATTTGAGAGGTAGATTAGAGTGTGGACTATGTGTATGACCATTTGTTTATATTGTTGAGGTTGTGATAGATTTATTACTAAGAAGTGTAAAATGATCTAAAAGGTGGTTTTAGATGTTTATGGTTGTGTGAAGAAGTGAAAGGGGATAATATGCATTGTATCTCCATCATATTGACAAGCAATAAGTGTTTAGGAGATATTCATATCATAGGTGTTTGGAGGGTGCTCAAAATCTGATTCAGAAGGACTTGACCATTTGAGCTTCAGGTATTCCTTGTGAAGTAGGTGTTTCACTAAATCTAGGTTAGAAAGAGTTGACCATCCTAGGGGTAGGTGATCCTTGTAAAGTAAGTGTTTCACTAAATCTAGGTCAGAAGGACTTGACCATCCTAAGGGTAGGTGCTTCTTGTAGAATGGGTGTTCCACTAAAGTATCATGTTTGTAATATCTTATAGGACAAGTAGTCCATGTGTTTGTAGGCTTGAGAGTGGGTTTTATTCCCCATGAGGGTTTCCCACATTAGATGTTGTGTTATGATGAGATTCTCTTATCCATGCTTTATATGTGGTCTCCTTGCTTTGATGGTAATCTAGTTACATATGATTATTATGTTGATTCATGAATGCCAATGAATGAATGATAAGTGATAAAAAATGAAAGATTGATTAACTGATCCACCCCCCTTCTCAGTCATATTGTATTTATAACATTTGGTATTAGAGTAGGTCCTTTGGAGGAAGATTAAAAGCTTGAAGGAGATCCTAAGTAGCACAAGATGGCTAAAAAGTTGAAGAAAGAGAAGCAAAAATGGAAGGCTATGATCAAGGAACTTGAAGAGTAGATATGTACTTTGAAGAAATATGCCAAAGAGGATGAGAAAGGTATCAATGATCTCAAGGTTTAGCTAGAAGATGACAAGGCAATTTTGATTTCAAAAGAGGAAAGTTGTTTAAAATAAAAAGACATCATGTATGATGAAGAATTTTTCCATGACATTGGAAAACAAGAAGTGTTCTATGATAGTGAGGAAGAAGAAATGGATCTAGAAGATGAGCTCATAAATAGGAATCACAAGATGAGGTATGTGATCAAAGGTCTTGAAGCATAAGTCAGTTCTCTTGAGGGAAGTTTTTTAGGTAAGACCAAGAGAGATGAGAATAAGTATCAATATTTGATCAAGTCTCTTGAAGAGAAAACATGTAGATTTAAGGATGACATGGCTAAATAAGCCAATGAGAATAAGGAGATCATCAAAGATATTATAATTCAATTAGAGGTTTCAAATGGTAGCCTAAAATCAAGAGAAATAGAGTGCAAATATCTAAAGACTCAGTTAGAAGAAGCCAATACCAAGGTGAGTTCAAATCAAGGTAAACATGATAAGTTGAATACTAATATTTATGCCTTGAGAGTAGAACATTAATAACTCATATACAAGTTAGACAAGCCAAAAAAGGAACATGTAAATCTTGAGCAAGCTAAGAGGAATGCAAGCTTTGAAAGTAATGCAAGAAGGTCTGTTAGACAACTAAATGCTTCAAGGTATGCTAGTTTATTCCATGGTCATTGTTACACATGTAATAAGTATGGTCATAGAGCTAAAGATTATAGAATAAAATTAGTCAAGTATGGACATTCATGGAGCTTTGATATAAGGATTTTTTGTCCAAAGATTGATCACAATTCAAATCTATCAAAAGCTATGAATGAAGTTATTTGTTTCATTTTTGATAAGAAAGGTCATATTTCTAGACTTTGTCCTAGTAAATTCGATAAACCCTCAAGTCATCTGAACAAGGGAGAGACTCATAGAAAGCATATCAAAAGTCAAAACATGATGTGGAGACCTAAGGTAGTGAAAGATAGTCTTTTTGAGCTCAAGGATCAAAATTTTGATACTGTAGAAAATGAATTAGTTTTGGAGGTGTCTCAAGAGTTTCAAAGAATCTTTATATTAGTCCAAATGGAGAAAGAGGTGGATGATCCAAGAATCAAGTCAGTTATACCATTCAAGGCCAATGAGAATCTAAAAGAAGGATATAAATTTAATGGTTTATTTGTTGAAGAATTTTTAGGTAAGAATAAGTTTCATGATTGCCAAGAGTTATTGTTATCTACTTTTAAAGAGGAAAAGGTGTTAGTTAATGAGATATTCCAAGAACCTATGTTTTCATCATGCATTGTCAAGGAAGCCAAAGAAGAGATGGATGCCAAATAAGTTATTTTAGTCAAGAAAAGGAAGAAGAACAAGGTTCTTCAGTCCTATGATGAGGACTGGTATGCTCCTTTGTTCTAGGTCCTTTTGAAGTAGATATGTCTTTGTTGTGCTTCATGAATACATTTCTCAATTTAAAGAAGTATGTGGTCTTGCAAGGGTGTTTTTAGTGTGGAGGGTTAGATTGAAGGTTTCAAGGTGGAAAAGGAGGATTTGTGAGTTATCAAGATGATATTTTTGCATAAAAATGTCTATTGACCTTATTATATCATGATCTAGGTGGTTTTGTAGTTTAAAGGTATGTTGAAATCAAACTAGAGATTTTTGAGTGCTCTCAATTTTCTCAATTTTTTGTTTAAGGGCAAGTAGGCCTAAAATGGGTTATAGGATGTATGGGTTCCTAGAAGTATGTGTCTCAAATATTGGTATAGAAATGTGTGATGGTTTTATTTAGGTGTGCAAGAAGTTTTAGAGGTGGGCATTGACCAGAAGGAGGTTTGTTAACCCTGATTGTTTTGAGATTCTTGAGTTTTAGGCTATGCTAGAAAAGTAGTTTTACTTATGATTTAAGGTCTAAGGATTATTAATAGGTTTAATGGGCCAAATGGGTTTTCAAAAAAATCTTCATAGAGACTTGAAGGTTTGTGGTTTTCAAATTATTCATGTTTTTATCAAGATGGAGGCCTAATTGGCAAGAAGGTTTGTGAAAGAAGTATGTCATACAGGATGAGATAGGTGATTCAAATCGTTGTGCTTGAGAGGGTATATGAGAGTGATATAGATATGAAGTTTTAGGTCTTTAAGGTATGTCTAATGAAAGTTATGGGCTTTTTAAGTTCTAGGTAGGGTTACCAGGAATCTAGACAGGGCTAGTATGAAGAAAAGTGTTTTTTGATGAATTTATACAAAAGAGCATGGTATGAGTGTTTCAATGAAATTTGTATGTTTGATTTAGAATATATTTCTTATTTAGTATGTGGTTTGAATATTTTTTGGTAATCTTGGAGGTGGTTTACAAGTGAGAGTATGAAAGCAGAGTGGTGTTGTTTGAAGACCCAAAGCAGTATAGTGTTTTGAGTTTGATATTTTCATGTTTTTGAGATCATAAAGGTGTTCTCAAAAAAAATTTATGTGATATTTGGTTATTAATATCAAGGGGGAGTCTTTCATGTTGGCATAAGGAAGAGTATGGAGTTAGGGGGAGCTAACTCAGATGGCTTGAGAAGTTTACATGATCAAAGGGGGAGCTAAATTATTTAGTTTGTTAGGTCTAAGGATCAATAAGGATTAAATTAGAGGTTCTTATTGTAGGCTTAGTGGCATGATTTTTTTTTGGTGGTCCTTGAGGTGGATTGAGAGAGAAGACTAGTAAGCCTATGTGGTGGTTCTTCATGGTGTGTGGAGATATGAATATGCTCAAGAGGTGCAATGGCTTAGAGATCTTATGGAGAGTCCCTCTCAATGTTATTAAGGTGTGTTCAATTAGTTTTTGGTGTTCATTTGTGTTTAGTCCTAATTGATACTAGTTCATGATGAAAGAAGAGTGTTGTCATGGTACATGGTTGACAAGTATAAGGTGGTATGCATAGAGTTAGGGGGAGCTAACTCAGATAGTTTGAGTGACTTTTAGATCCATGAATTATGTAAGGAAAAGTATTTACAAGATTTTTAGTTATTGAGAAAATGCTTTGAATCTTAATTCATAAGCAAAAGGATCTTTTGAGTTCTATAGGTTAATAGGTCCAAGGATTAAAGAAGCCCAAGTTTAGATTGGTGTATGTTAAAAGGGGGATCAACTATTTCATATGAGGTGCATAAGTATCCTGAGAACCTAGATAGAAGTTTATTTTAATACATTCATGATGTTAGGAGGAGATTGGTGACTATTTAGTCCACTTTATCATTAATGGCAAAGGGGGAGAAGGAAAATAAGAGGTTTTCATCAATGATAAAGGGGGAGATTATTGGCAAGTGTTGTCATTGATGTCAAATATTAATGTCATGTGTTTATTGATGTCAAAGGTAATGACAAAGTGGTGATGTCATGATGATGATGATGAGTTTGAACCTAAAGTTATGCAAGGTAGGATTTGGATGTATATGAGCTAAGATAGATTGATTGGAGAGATATGAGACTTATGTAGATTTGTAAGGATAAATAAGATGTTGTGAATAATCCATATATATTTTGAAAAATCTCTAGTTTATTTTTTCATCATTTGGAAAGAATAACATGCATATTCTATCTTACGAGAAGCTAGATTGTCACTGAATGTCATGCAGATATGTATGAACAAGTAAGTTTGTGCATTTATTTTAGGTACAAAAAAAGTCAATAATGGTTAAAGGTTTACATGGAGATGTTGTGTATAGCATTTCTCTACATTTTTTTCTATTTACATTTAGAAGAAAGAAGAAACTAAGATAAAGGGTTAGGGGTTTGTATGTTACCCGGATTAAGTTGCGCACTTTATCCAAGCATTGTAGGAGCTCCTCTTTGGCTGTGGAGGAAAACACCTATAGATGAGAATAAGACTTAAACAAATAAAATGTTAGAATAAGATAGGGTGGACTGCCAAGCTACGTGCTCCATCTCGAAAGCGTAAAGCTCTGTGAGGGATGACAGTCCACTATTTAAGACAAAGAGATTTGTATAAAATGAAATGATGAAAGACTAAGAAAGAGAAAGTAGACAACGCATACCTATTCTCTGCAATCAATTTGTCATAGTCACTGATGTTAGTAGTTCTACCGATGTCAGTTGGTCAATGATACTGACGTCAATTATGATGCTGATGTCAGTAGGGGCAGTGGGCCTTAGACGGGTCTCAGGGTATTTTCAAAATGGTCAGAGGGGTTTCCTAGAAGTTTAAATGTTTGTGCAGGGTTACAGGAAAGTGAATAGGGTCTGAGGAAGGGAAAAGGTAGAGGGTAGGTGTGAAAAGAGGATAAGGATATGGGGAAGGCTTTTCAGCCTCTCCACGGAAGAAGTCAGCTCTGGTTGATAGTATTTAGAAATAGTAAATAGAAACTAATTACCAATGTATTCTAAAATACTGAAATGAGATAGAAGAATACTTAGCTCTTTGGTGAAGACCCGAGGGTGTCAGGATGCTTATTCCTATTGTAGCTGATGTCAAAGACCTCATACAATGTTTTCAATCCAATGTCTAGAGTGACTTTTGTAGATTTTTTATAGCCTAGAGAGTGATAATTGAATTCTAATGCTTAGTCTCAGAGCATGCACATCGATATGCGAAGAGGTAGGCTGGTAGCTCAATGTTAGAGCTCAGGTTAAGTAACCGACATCAGCTATCGCACTGGCATCGACTGATAGTTGACCGATGTCGATGGATAGAGAATGGGTAAAAGGGCTATTTGGCCCATTTCTCCATCCACCAAGTGCTTTTGTCATTAAATAACGGTCAAAATATGGGTTTATTAGGCATGAGTTAGTTAGGAGGTTAGGATGGAGTGAGAATAGGTCATGCTTTAGATGACCTAGTCTCAGGGTGACTCATAGGGTAAGAAAAGGTCTTAGGGTGAGGTGTCCAAGGTGAGGTGTCTAGGTGAGGTGTCCAAGGTGAGGTGTCTAGGTGAGGTGTCTAGGAGAAGTCATTAATTTAAGACAAGTAATTTTATTTTAAATTAATAAAGTGTGTAAGTGGTTAGAAGGGGACCAAGGGGGGTTGACACAATATTGGTGTCTACATTTGCCTCTTTTTGTCTTGTGGTTTGTTCTGACAGACTGCAAGACAAAAATAGATGTGGGTTACCCTAGGTATGAGATGAGGTATTCCCCCTCAAAGCAGGAATCGAGAGAAGGGAACTCAAAATCAGGTGCCAATTTGATAGGTAGTGGATGGGTATGGTGAAGTTGGAGTGTGAACGTTGTAATAGTTGAGATTGTGCGTATACCACTTCACGTGATAGGTAGGTCAAATTGTCGTAGGTAAAGTTGAGGAGCACTAAAATCAAACTAACCGGTCCCCAGCTTTTTGGTCATAGCTGATTGGGTTAGATCAATCAAAGGTGTATCTCTAATGGTCATCATGTTCCAAGTATACAGGCTAGGAAGTGCTCCTGGAAAACACAAAAATGTCACAAATATTGGGGATCAAATTGGTCATAATCTAAAAATACGTGTGAGGGGCATAATGTGGGGTGCATAAAATTTACTAACTATTCATGAGGTAGCATATATGCAATCAAAACAACCAAAACAAAGTTGTCTCAAAAGTGGTTATGGTCTGAGGAGATAGTTACGATCTCCAAGGTTGTTTGTCGAGTCAGGTTGTGATATAAATGATCTCAAGTGTTGTTTATTGTGGATAGGGAGATGTATGTGATCTCCAATGTGCCCCATGAGAAGTCTAAGGTGGCTTCTACGATGTCAGGGCTGGTTGTTTGGTCATGATTTTAGGCTAATTTAGATAGTTGGTCCATTAGGTAGATGAACTAATGAATGGCTGAGCTAACCTCAGAAGACCCCATGTCAACTGAGTGCTGCCTACATAGCCCCTATTTTAAGGGCCTCAAGCCAATGTAGTTCTCCCAAAAAGGGAAAGCGGATGGTAGGTTATGGATTAGGTTTGACTAGGTTAAGTCATGGTTAAAGGTTATATGGTTGGTCCATCAGGTAGATGAATGAACGAATGGCTGAGCTAACCTCAGAAGACCCTATGTCAACTGAGTGCTGCCTACATAGCCCCTATTTTAAGGGCCTTAGGCCAATGTAGTTCTCCCAAAAAGGGAAGATGGAGTTAAAGAGGTCAATAGTTGTTTTGGATATGTTTGAAATGATGAGTGTATGATGATGTTACAATGTTTTCCATATTGTGTGATGGTGTATCTTGTAACATAGGTTATGTGGTTTTTCATCCTTAGCATTTTTCCATATTCGTGATGGTGTATGCTAAAAATGAAATGAGTTTATTTATGCTTCAACAAGTTTCCATATTAGTGATGGTATATACTTGACATAAATTGTGTTTGGTTGATAGTTTCCATGTGTATTGTTTTCCATAGAAGCTAATGTGAATGGACTATGATAATTTATATAACACAAATTTGTATTTGCATTAAATAAATCATGATGTCATGTTAGTGGTTGAGGAAATATTTTGGTTTAGTTTGGTTTGATTTGGTTTGGTTTGAGTTGGTTAGAAAATTTTTTGGTTTGGTTTGGTTGTATGTGACGAAGGTGTGTAAGAAGTGAAAGGCGCATTGCTCTTTCATTGACAAGGACCATAATGATAGCATAGATAAGGTTGTTGCAAACAAAAGCCCTATTCATGCATTATGTTGTTTGACCATTGGTTTATGTTAGAGAAGTATGCTAATCACTTGACATTAAGTGAGCTCAAAATCCCTTGGGTATGTTAGGGTAATAGGTTTGATTATGTGATATGTTAAGATAGCATAACCCTTTTTAGTATAGATAACTTTGCCCCTTTTTATAGGTGACCCTGAAAATGACTATAGGCAAGTCTATGACTTAATAGTTTGTCAGTCATTTTTTTTGGTAGACTGATCAATGCAGTAAGTCTACTTGGGGATGTTGTTTTATTTTGTGGTCATGTGAAGTTAATCGATGTGGGCAGCTTCTGAGAGGGTGATGTTATGGTAGCAAAATTTGGGCATAGCTATCCTTCAAGGGAGTGGTCTATGTTTTGCTTCATATGTTTTGATAGCTTTGAATAGTTGTCCTTTTTGGGAGTAGTCTATTAGTTACAGCAATAATGTAGCTGTCCTTCAAGGGAGCAGTCTACATTTATAGTTTATGAACTTTTGTTAGGCATCCCATTTTTTATGTTTTTATTGACTGAAGTTTTAGTCCTAGACTAGACTATAGAGATTTAGGGGTTTTCATTTTAGTAGGACAAAGCATTCATGCTTTTCAAAAGGGTTGACTAATGTTTTTAGGGAAAAAGGGTTGAAAGGAATAGGAATGAGGATGATGAGGGTTGCTTAAGGGATGAGCTCAAGTTAAATATCAAGTGAATGATTACTTGATTAACAGTAAAATGGTTGCAGATGCAAGGCATTAAGGGGCTCAGGTTTTGGCTGGCCTTTAAGAGAAGACAGATGATAAGTCCTTGATCCATACTTGTGCGTTATTATGTAAGGTCTGAGCCAATTAGGAGCAAACTTTCCTCATTTGCTTCTTTCCATATTGGTCATGTGTTGGGTTTCTTTAAGGATGAGATCTCTGATTTTAAAATCTCACTCTTTCAGATTTTGGTTGTAGGCATGTTTTAGATGATGTTGGACATGAAGTTGGTTGATGCTTGGTTGAGGTCATGATAGTTAGTACAAATTTGAATTACCCTAGTTGCTTTTGTGATAGGGACAATGTTTGACACCCAGTGCGGATAATCAATGTGTTGGATAAATGAGACAGAGAGAAGATGTTGAAGCTCCTCTTTGACAAGGAGTGCGACGTGAGGATGTATCCTACGAAGCTTTTGCCTGATAGGCTTAGTTTAAGAGGGCAAGATCCTGATCTTCTAGGTTGTATTCTAGAATCTCAGAATCACTGAAGGTGATGGAGGCAACGGTGGGTAATGATTTGACTAGAGCACCCAATGGTTGGGGGTCTTCAGGTTGGACCTCCACTACCTATAAAGCTTTGATCAAGGTCTGGCGATGT
This sequence comes from Torreya grandis, assembly GCA_037957365.1. Taxonomy (NCBI): domain Eukaryota; kingdom Viridiplantae; phylum Streptophyta; class Pinopsida; order Cupressales; family Taxaceae; genus Torreya; species Torreya grandis. Next base: position 753,845 of record JARHVA010003025.1, read on the forward strand.
TGCAGAGAGCTTTGAATTAGGTCATATAAATACTTCTTCACAAGAGTTTGGTGAAGTTGTTTCACCATGGAGTTGCGAATTATCTCTGAAGATGTTGGTTGAGATGTGCCCAAGATAGGAATCTTGGGTTTTGGTGGTTGAGGAGGCTTGAAAAATGGATATGTCCAAGGGATAGAAACATATTCTTTTCCTTTATTCTTCATGGTTTGTGACCTGGTGGCCATATTGATAGTGTTGATTTTGAACAAAGGGGGAGAAGGTGGTAGAGGGACCATAGTCTCACGTTGGGTTCTTGATTTATGTGAGGAGGTTTGGGAGGCATGGGATGGTGTCAGTGGTTTGTTGAAAGGGTGGTCAAGAGGATCCTTAATGAAAAGGGTGTCCTTTTTCAAGTGTTGATGAATGATAACCTTAAGAGCACAACACTTTTCAGTATCGTGCCCAGGTGTGTGATGATATGCATAGATTTGAGTGTCGTTGAACCAAGATGGTTTTGGTCTGAGAGGTTGGTATGGCTTAATTGGCAGGAGAACGATGCTAGAAGACTACAACAATTGGCATAACAGCAAAGCATAGGAACCCGCTAATGGGTCTGCGCACTTTGTTGTAGTAGGGGTTGACAACTTTTGTTTAGGAGTTATAGGAGGAGTTTTTCATACCACCTTTTTAGATGGTGGTGTGGCCACTTGCATTAATGGCACTTTATTGATGAGAGGTGTTGGATTTTTTAGAGGAAGTATGTTTTTGATGGGTAAAGGGAGTAATGAAGGCAATTTATTTTTCTTAGGTGTTGGAGTAGGGAGCACTCCTATTAAGGTGGAAGGGTGTGGGCCCAAAATAGAGGGCAATGGTGAAGGTGGGGGAGGAGTTCTTTGATGTGGTTTAGAAGCCTTCTTTGGTTTGGTGCGAGGACCACTATTGTGTGGGGCAAGGTTCAAATCTAACTTCACTTATGGGTGAGTAAGGTTTGATACCGGGTGAACACTGAGAGATTTAACTTGTTTCGGTATGATGGATGCTTGTGAGGGTTTGGGTTCAGGTGTGGACAGTTGAGCTTCTAAATATTTGGAAGTGGAAGCCCAATCCTTGTCAGAGACTTTGGGGTGATTTGTCGTGAAAGGGTTGGCAGTCAAAGCGGGATGTGTAAGATAAAGAGCCTTAAGTTGCTCCCATAATGCCTCATGTTTTAGATTCCTAGAATGGAGAAATCTTAAGTTTTTTGCCAATCGAGAGAAGGGTTTAGGTGACATCACACGAGGTCTTGCAGTTGGTATTTTGGAGGATTTAGGTGATTTTAAGAGTAGAAACATGTTAGATGCAGTGATCGTGGGCCAAAGGTGAGAGAAAACCATCACCAAATCTTCCTCAACTGAAGTGGGTGAGGCAACAAGTTCTTCTCTTGATAGATAATGGATTGGAGAATGTAGCTCTTCAAGAGGATAGAGTATAGGGATGATCATGCCTTCCACGTGTAGTCTAGGAGCATGGAAAGTATGATCCTCTAGTGGTGATAAGAAGGATGAGGGCGGGGCCACCGGCATTGGTACCATCAATGCATCCTCCAATATGGGAGAGGTCAAAGTAGACTCTCCTACATGTGAAAGTGGGGTGGATGGAGGAATATCTTCCATCTATGGAGGACAAATAGGAGAAGAAGGCTCTTCTTCCCGTGGTGGAGAAATAGGTTGACTAACCTCTTTAGATTGTGGGAGAGGATGGTTAGGAATAAAAGGAGAAACCATGTCGATCGTGTGTATGTTGCGCTCTTGAAGGTCATCAGCCATGGTCTAAACATTATTCTGACTTAGGGGATGGTTAAGAAATGGTTGCCTAAAGATATCTATGTTTTGGTTAGCTGGTGCATTTGGGTTATCCAAAACAAGATCCCCTTTGTCTAACATGTCTTGAATAATATTTTTGAAGGGCTTGCAATTGTTCGTGTCATGACCTTTGACATGATGATAGTTACAAAAGTCATTTTCCCTATACCATGAAGGGATGGCTTTTGAGGGGTCAAATTGGGGTGGTTAGATTTGAGGGAGATTGAAGACCCCCTGCTTTACTAGTTTATCCAATACGGAAGTGTATGATTCTCCTATTGGAGTGTATTGACACTGTATATACCATTATTGGAATTGTCTTGTGATGCTTTGTGATGTGGAAGGCTCAGATTGGTTGGTTGTGGTAGAGGATGATGATCTAAGTACCACAACATTTGCTGATCCTTTGGACTTGGAGTGGGAAGAAGGTTTGGAAGAAGAAGGGTAATTGGATTTTGTGTTGGTATTTTTACTACGCAATTTGACCTTATCTTCTTCGACAGAGCGGAGTTCAAACTTTTAGGCCATGGTGAAAGCTTCATTAAATGTGTGGAATGTTTGAACCCACAAAGTGGATGAGATGTGCTTGGCACATGCTCTTGAAAAGAGCTCAATGAGCTCAGGTTGAGGTAATGAAAAGGAGAGTTAGTTGATTAAAGCTCTCTAACGGGCAATGAAGTTAGCTATTGATTCATCGTCAAATTGTCTAATAGAATATAGGTCTGTGATGGAGACCTTAGTGATGTTGATTGAGAAGTGGTCGAGGAATAACTAAGCTAGTTGAGTGAAGGTAAAGAGAGAATGACTGGTAATAGAACTATACCAATCAAGGGCAGTGCCATAAAGTGACATGGGGAACATGCAAAGTAATAATGCATCATCATGCGCTATGAGGTAACAAGCATGTATAAATTCTCGTAGATGTTGTTGTGGGTCCTCTTTACTCTGAAAGCGAGTAGATTTTGGGAGTTCCCACTGGCTAGGGTATGGTTGAATAGGGACTGAAGGGTGGATGGGTTTATTATAGATTTGTTCATATGAAAGAACACTCCTTGAACCTAAAACAGATATCTCAAGGTTGGACATCTTATCCATCAGCATCTTGATTAGATCGGCTGACGGATTAGTAGGAGGGGCACCCCCTAAGTTGTAAGGTACTTGGAAGGTGTTGGGAGGGGTGTATGACGTACTTGGTTGCATTTGTATAGGAACAACATATTGGTAGTTCATCATAGGGACTGATATTGAGGCCAAGGGGACTTGTGCCATGAAGTTGGAAGGCACAACTTGACTTGATGCCGCCAAAGGTGGTTGAATGGTGGAAACACTAGTAAAAGGATAGGTAGTCACTCTTGTATTTATGGGTGCAAGAGTGGGTGGGATAGAGACAATCAAGTTCTGGAAAGGTGTCAAACTTGGTTGAATTGTTTATGGTTGAGGGGGTACAGAAACCCCAATGGAGGTAGGGCCAGAAATAGGAGAGGCCAAATCTTAAACATTGGCCATGGTTGGGTTACTAGTTGAGGCAATGGCCTGAGTGACCATAGGTTGGGTAACAGATTCTATTGATATCATTGCCATTTCAACCAAGGAAGTTGGCATCCCATAAATAGGGTTACCTGAAGGATCTCACGTTTGGCTTTTAGTGAGATAATGTTGGAGAGCCTTGACATTGTGGTCAAGGAATCTCTCAAATTTTTGATCCCCTGTAGGAATAATAGGAGGTTGATTTGGGGTAGGTTGGATAGGAGTATGCTCAGTGTCTGAAGTATACTCCATTAGATGACTTGGTATAAAAGGCGAAGGTGGTAGTGGTTATTGCCTCACGTGGTCAACAAGAGATTTGGCTTGACTGTGTGTCAGAACCATTCAAGGCAAAAGGGGTTCAGGTTCTAAAAATTGTGTTTCAATTTTAGAAAACCAAAATTTGTGTTTAATAGCAAGAAAGTTGAGTTTTAAGCTTGTTGTTTGGAAAGAAAATTTGTTGATAGCGATTGACGTCAGTTTACTAACCGATGTCAACGATAATGGGTTTCCAAAGCCATTGGAAAAATTGATGTCAGTTTTTATGTAATTCCAAAAACATAGAAAACTGATATTTTTTTGAAAGAAAGAGAAATTCTGAGTTGTTTTAGACCTCAAAATAATGTGACCTTATCAACTCAAACAATCAGATAAAAATAGCAAAAAAAAGGTGATTTAGCAAGCAACTTCTAAAATGTTAAATTCCTAGGAATAAATTTTAGAGTCATGGTGGCTTATGCCTTAGAAAAATGTGTTTGGGAATTGTTCTTGTAGAATAGGACCTAAAGAGGAAGTTTGTGGCTGGTTTCAAGTTATGTTTTGGTGCTCAAAAATTTGTGTTAGGTTTAGTATGTGGCCTAGTGCTGGGGCTTGCTCCCTTCACTTCACGAACCCAGAGCCAAGCTGGGCTGCTTAGCCAATATATACTTTGCCTATAGTTTATACTCTGCCAGAGAACAGATTGGGTCCTCCTCTTGGTAGTGAAGTCCAAGTAGGATCGCCAGGAAGGGTAAGGTATTCGATAGGTGATGAAATCTTAGACGGGCCTTGTCTCAAGTATGTTTAAATGTTTAATTTGATTGTGATTGTGATCTGGTTATGTAACATTTGTGCACTACGATTTATTCATAATGCATTTTTAATTACTAAGTGAGTGGGCTAAGTATGCATTCAAGCAAGAATGAAATGCAATAGTTTTTTTAACCCAAATTGAAATATTTTGTTCAGATGCAAACAATTGGAGAAGAGGTTAAGAATATGAATTTTTCACTATTCTAAGATGCAGGCAAGAAGAAAAAGAGATGTTCTTTTTAATTCCTGCTAATGGTTTCTTTTTAAAAGAAAAAGAAAGAAGAGGGGATGCAAGAAGAGAATCTAATGCATCTATATGAAAATTTCCCTTTTCAAAAGAAGAAGAATGAACCCAAGGAAAACTCCAAGGCTCCCACCGGGCGTGCCAGAATGTTTCTCTACATTTTTTGCTATTTACATTCAGAAGAAAGAAGAAACTAAGATAAAGGGTCAGGGGTTTGTACGTTACCCAGATTAAGTTGTGCACCATATCCAAGAATTGTAGGAGCTCCTCTTTGGCTATGGAGGAAAATACCTGTAGATGAGAATAAGACTTAAATAACAAAAATGTTAGAATAAGATAGGGTGGATTGCTAAGATACGCACTCGGTCCCGGAAGCGTAAAGCTTTGTGAGGGATGACAGTCCACTATTTAAGACAAAGAGATTTGTATAAAATGAAATGATGAAAGACTAAGAAAGAGAAAGTAGACAACGCGTACCTATTCTCTGCAATCAGTCTGTCATAGTCACCAATGTTGGTAGTTCTGTCGATGTCAGTTGGTTAATGATGCTGACGTCGGTTATGATGTCGATGTCGGTAGGGGCAGTGGGCCTTGGATGGGTCTCAGGGTATTTTCATAATGGTCAGAGGGGTTTCTTAGAAGTTTAAATGTTTGTGTAGGGTTACAGGAAAGTGAATAGGGTCTGAGGAAGGGCAAAGGTAGAGGGTGGGTGTGAAAAGAGGATAAGGATATGGGGAAGGCTTTTTAGCCTCTCCATGGAAGAAGTTGGCTCTAGTTGATAGTATTTACAAATAGTAAATAGAAACTAATTACCAATGTATTCTAAAATATTGAAATGAGACAGAAGAATACTTAGCTCTTTGGTGAAGACCTAAGGGTGTCAGGATGCTTATTCCTATTGCGGTTGATGTCGAAGACCTCGTACAATGTTTTCAATCCAATGTCTGGAGTGACTTCTATAGAGTTTCTATAGCCTGGAGAGTGATAATCAAATTCTGATGCTTAGTCTCAGAGCGTGCGCATTGATATGTGAAGAGGTAGGATAGCAGCTCAATGTTAGAGCTCAGGTTAAGTAATTGATGTCGACTATCCTACTGGCGTTAGCTCATAGTTGACCGATGTCGATGGATAGAGAATGGGTAAAAGGGCTATTTGTCCCATTTCTCCATCTGCTAAGTGCTTTTGTCATTGGAGAACAGTCAAAAGATGGGTTTGTTAGGCACGAGTTAGTTAGGAGGTTAGGATGGAGTGAGAATAGGTCATGCTTTAGATGACCTAGTCTCAAGGTGACTCATAGGGTAAGAAAAGGTCTTAGGGTGAGGTGTCCAAGGTGAGGTGTTTAGGAGAAGTCATTAATTTAAGATAAGTAATTTTATTTTAAATTAATAAAGTGTGTAAGTGGTTAGAAGGGGACCAAGGGGGGATCAACACAATATTGGTGTCTACATATAGTTCCAAGAATCTACCATAAAAATTTGGAGCCTTGAAGTTATTTCTAGATAAAGTTATGAAGCTTCAAATTTTATCTAAGTAGACTGTGATGGGTTAGAAACTATCAAGTTTAATCACATTGAAGTTTGAGGTCCTTGGTATAGAAGATCAAATAGAGAGTGATTAATCATACATATTGATATCAATGGTGTGTATGAATTCAACATGTAAAAGGTTGAATGTATTGGTGAAAGGTGTCACAAGCTTGTTAATCTAATAGAAGATCAATGGTGAGTGGTGGTTTGTACTTATGAAGATCAACGGTGTGGGATAAGTCAAAAAGTTAACAAAGCATGCAAGACTACCAAGTGGAAAATGCACATTGAATAATACATGAGGGTGCCAAGTGTCATAATCATGGGAGTTATAATCAAGATCTAATGGTGAACGTTTCAAGTTAAAGTCTAGGCTACTCTTGAAGAGATCAACAAAGTGCATTTGTTCCAAATTATCAAGAAGTAGTGAGATGATAACAAGTGCTTGATGTTTATTATTGAGTAAAGGTAAAAATTAGGATTCTTTTGAGGAATATTAATGATGGTATTTATTCAAGCTATGAGAGGGTATGAGATGATGACAAATTGCTCAATGTTTAACTATGACCCTTGGCATTTAAATTAATAAAGGAAAACCAATACTAAGTATATTGATCATATCTTTTGATCTAGGATGAATTCATAGGTGAAGTAAAAAATAAAAGTTGTAGAGGACTTCAAGGTTCATCTATTGAATCTAGTTATAAGGTCTAAATGTTTTTATAATTAATTTTATTGAGCTCCAAAGTTGATTGTGTGTTTGACCATGTTCTGCAAGTGACCCAACAAGGATATTTGAGTTGTTCTTGATGGTATTTAGATGTTTCAAGGGGAATTAGCTATTGGAGAGTGTTTTAGACTCCTTGAAGATGATCTATATGTTTTTTAGAGCTTTGACCAATCTATTTTTAATATGAAAAAATGATTATAAGTTTATTTTTTGTTAGTTCATGGTGTTCTTGTGTACAAAGCTAATGTTTGAGTAGATTGAGCAAACACAGAGGTGTGTAATGATGGATATAATAATCTAAGGATTTTTAAGATGTCATTTCAAGTGGATATATCAATTTTTAAGTGGTCCTATATTTCTAATTTTTTTTTAAAGTTATAAATGAGTGAATAGGTCTGTATGAGACCTATAAAGGCTAATAAGGCCTAATTAAAAGGCCTAGCTGCTTAAAGGTGACCCATGGATGCTATGATGAACTTATGGGAATGGTATTGAGATATGTAAGATGTAGTAAGGGTTAAGTCAAGTATTATGGCTTCCCTAGAAGATAATAATCATAAAGGCTCTATAAAAGGTGAAATCAAAGGTGATGATTTCTAGACTTGTGAGAAGGGGCTCTACATGGAGGAAGGGTATAGAGTTGAGAGGAAAAAGAGAGTAAGGGTTCCTAGTGGATAGATTAAATAAAAGATTAGGTTGATGACTATGTGTATGCCTATAGGTCATATTTTTGCTATCATAAATAGTTCTCTTATAGGTTTAAAGACTTGTTAAAGAGAGGAATATGTGACTGTTGTGCAGTGAAGGATAGAAGAAAGGGAGTGTGCCTAGTGGATGGGTTATAGAGAAGAGTAGGTTGATGATTGTGTGTATGATCTATAGGTTATATTTCTAATGTCAAAAATATTTCTCTTATAGGTTTGAATATTGAGGATGAGAAAAGAGGTCTATAGTGATCCAAAAGGGTGTTTTGTATGCCTTGAGTGTGAGTGAAGGATAGATGATGTCTATGTAATATTGGTGGTTGATTTAAGAGGAAAATAAAAGTTTGGACTATGTGTATAACCATTTAGTCAAGTTTTTAAGGTTATGATAGAGTTGTTGTTGAGAAGTGTAGAGTGATTCAAAAGGTGGTTTTGGATGTTTGTGGCTATGTTAAGAAGTGAAGGGGGATGATATACATTGTATCTCGATCAGATTGGTAGGCAATCAGTGTTCAAGAGATGTTCATATAATAGGTGTTGGGAGGGTGCTCAACATCTAGGTTAGAAAGACTTGACCATCTTAGGGGCAAGTTCTCCTTATAAAGTAGATGTTTCACTAGATCCAAGTCAAAAAGACTTGACCATCCTAGGGGCAGGTGTTCCTTGTGAAGCATGTGTTTCACTAAATCTAGGTCATAAGGACTTGACCATCCCAGGGGAAGTTACTCCTTGTGGAATGCATGTTCCACTATAGTTTTATGTTTGTAATATCTTATAGGATGTATAGTCTATGTGTTTGAATGCTTGAGAGTGGGTTTTATTCCCCATGAGGGTTTCCCACATTAGATGTTATGTTATGATGAGATTCTCTTATTCATGATTTGTATATGGTCTCCTTGATTTTATGGTAATCTAGTTGCATATACTTATTGTGTTGATTCATGAATTCCAATGAATGAATGATAAGTGATCAAAAAATGAAATATTGGTTGATTGATTCACACCCCCTCTTTATCATCCTGTACGTCTAACAAAAGTCACTTTGGGTCTCTTAGCTTTGGGATAAATGGCTAGCTATGCCTTCCTCTTTGGGATATCAATAAGAACTAAGTCCAATACTTCCTTCCCTTTCTCTTCCTTGGTTTCTTTAACCTAATCTTCTTCTTCATTTGAATCATAAGCATTAGATAAAAATTTTAATGCATCCTCCAAAGACTCATTAGGGTATAGGGCTACCATGTGAATCTATTATAAAAGTGATCCTTATTCCTCTACCTAAGCTAAAGAGGAAGCAATATCATATAGTCTTTTCTCCTCAAGCCTATGCTCAATTTGGACTTTAGGTCTGGGCTCTACTTGTGGTTGAGCTAATGGAGGTCTAATAGGTATACTACTTAGTAAATGATATTTTTTGGAACACAACTACCATCTATTATCCACTTTTTGATCCCTTTATATCCTAGATTTAGGTCTAAGGTTGTGTTCCTTCAACCTTCTAGTGACCTCAAAGTATGAAGAGGTTTTGGTGTAAATAGGGTTAAAATCACTAATTTATGATCATAGGGCACATTCAACATCTTTTTGGATTTCAAATGTTCCTTGAACCTTCCATAAGGATCCTACTATTTGAGTTCATCTATTTTCATATTAAAATATGTCATGTGCTTGGATGTTGCCTCAATGTTCTCCCATTACTTGAAGATGGTCTTGTCAATTATTATTTAGAGGTTGTGGAGTAGTACATTTCTTTTGGTCTTATAGAGACCATCTATGCCATGCAATATCTGATATGTAACTTCTTGCTTAGCTAGCTTGTCAAGGACATGAATAGGTAGCTTGAGAGAAGAAATTTGTGTTTCCTCAACCCTTATAATAGTGTAGTTTGGATATAGCCATATATAAATGGGCTGACTCTCACCATTAGAATCCTAGTTATAGTCTCACTTAAGGTTGGATAGACACAATCACATATGAACTGAATATGATCTCTATACTTGAAGATGTGCAATTTAGAGTAATATCATGAAATAGTGTGGGTTTCACTGGGTGACCATTCCCTTTAGTTTGGGATATTTATTGCATAAAGATCATCTAAGAGATATGACATCATGTAAAACTAGGTTTTCTTCTTTTACCTAATTACATAAATCTACCTACTTAAATAAATGCTAATGATCTCACCTAAAGGAGGAGAAATTACTTTCTCAACAATTAAGTAAACAATTGGAACCCATACTAGGTCTACATAGGCTATGGCTAGATTTCCACATAATTGGTGTAACATTGTCATAATCATTCTAACCTCTGGTCTAAACTAACTAATTAAGATGTTCTTATTGATGTTTGAAAAGACCTAGTTACTATAGTATGACCACATGGCTAGGGTGTCCTTCAAATCATGTTCTTTAGACTAGGTATTGATTGAGGTTAGGTCAATTTTGGGTGGGGGTAGTTTGTAATAGGATTTAAATGCCACAACATAAATATATGCAACTTTTCTATGATTGTGCTCATTGATTAACATGACTTTATCAATTTTAACATCTTTAATAATAGGATCAAGAATGTCAATACAATGGAGTACCTTAACCAAGAGACTATAAGATTCAAAAGGTGGTTTTGGATGTTATTACCTAAGAAGAGGAGAAAAACATCTTGACCAAGAGATTGTATGATGATATAATTATAATCTAGATAGAAGAATTTTTAATAATTAAGTTATAGTTAAGGATTTGGGATGATATAGTTACAATATGTTAGATTAAGTATTTTTAATAATTATAATATAAATTTAACTAATCAATTAGAAAACCAAGGTTTAATAAATGGGGTAAAATTAACATTAAAGTTTAAAACCCTAAACAATGTTCACACACTTGAGATTCCATTGAACCTGCAACTTGAAACCACATGAAGCAACCATTAGCAACATTAGACAAAAATAATACAAGGATCAAATGGAGACATGTCAATTAAGCTAAATGAGAACTAGGTTTGGATAATATTCAAATAAAGAACTCTGATCAAGTGGCATTTTTAATTCAAAGCACAAATTTACAAAATTTAAAACAAGGGTCTTTACTTTTTAGAAATGAGGGATGTTGGCCTCAATAAATGGTGAATTTTTAAGGAAACATATAAATATGTTAGAATTTAGATACTTTGGTTTGAACTAATAACTAGAATACTCATTCCATATGATCAGGTACCATTATTAAGACCAACTCATGATCAAAACAAGTTTTACACATGCAAAATTAGGCTCAAACACCAAAAATTAGTCATGTTGTGTGTGTTATTTTGATTCTTTAATTTATTTCCATGGGATTTTGAGAAAGAATTCCAAATTTCATGACCTTGATCATTAACATTGACTTGTATCATATTTAGATGTTCATTAAGAATCATGCTTTATAAATAGGGAGGTCTTGGGCATTGCTCTACTACAAGATAAGCATCTATAGCCCTAATATAGATACCTTTGGATCCATTATAGGCCTTACTCTACTTCCATCTAGGTATCCATAGCCCCAGTGGAGGTTACTCAAATCACCTTTGCTCAAAAAGCTTTTGGATTTCTAATAAAGCTCTTATTTTATATATTTTGGAAATATATTTAACTTTCAAATAAAGGTTGGGAACCAAAATTTAGCCAGGTTTTGGGATTTTATTAGATGTTTGATCTTCAAACAATCATCTTTGGTTATAAACTTCTTCCTAGGCAATGATATTCCTTAAGTGTTAACATGACTTTGTCCCAATAATTCCAAATTTCACTCAACATGTGTAATTCTTATTAGAATAAATTTTAGATAAGAATAAGGATTAATATTTTAAGGAAAAACCAACATAGGTATCAATCCTTACCACTTTCTCCAAATTATAACATCAAGTTCATAACTATAGAATCCATGGTCAACCATTTGTTAAGAGTCATACCTGCATTCTTGATTTGTTGACTTTTGAGCAACTATATGCATTAGAGATTGAAGACTATATTAGCAAGACTTATTGAAAATAGGGAGCAAAATATAAGAAATACACACAAAACAAGCACACAAAAAAGCAAATAAATAATTGCTTACATGCACTATTTACAAATAGGAACAAGAAAAAAACCTAATATGAGCCTGCCTACACTAAGTCTAACTAGTCTTACAAGTTACTCCATGTAGACTTGAGGTGGGGTAGCAGAGAAGTAGTTCTTGAGATATTTACCATTTATTGGAAAAGTAAACTATGTTCCATATAAGTCCTTGAACTTGAAGGTATTGTCTCTTAGTATCTCAATAATCTGATAGGGACCTATCCATAAAGGTGTAAATTTTTAATGCTTCCATTTTGGTTTAGATGCTTTGTCCCAAAGAACTAAGTCTCCTTCCCTGAACACCTTAATTTTAGAACATTTTTCAAACCATCTCTTAACTATGGTTTTATGTCTACTAAAATTGGTAAAATATTCTTCTCTTTCATCCTCTATTTGAACAATGTCAAACAACCTTGAATTTGCAAATTCCTGATCTTCTTCTATGTACTCTTGTAATAACTTATAGGTTTTCAACTTGAAAGTGATGGGAAATACATGTTCCTAACCATATACAAGAAAAAATGGTGATGATTTTAGAGCTTTCTTGACTCTAGTTCTATCTGCCCAAAGGGAATACTTGAACAACTTATGCCATGTTCTTCATTTATCAGTAGTAGACTTCCTGATAGCCTTCATCAAATTTTTGTTAGTTGACTCAAAAACTCTATTACCTTGAGGGTTATGGTTTGATGAAAACTTGAGAACAATGTTATCATATACCCACTCATTCATCTCAATGGATATAAATGTAGATCCATTATCATAAACTAGAGATATTGGTATTCCAAATCTAGTACATATGTTTTCTTCTAATAACTTTATCACATCTTCTGTCCTACATTATTTAGTTGCTATTGCTTTTGTCCAATGTGTTAAATATTTAGTATTAGTGAGCACATAATTATGTCCTTATAAATAATTGGGGTTGATCACCCCTATAAAGTCTAATCCCCACTAAGAAAAACATTTATCAATCATAACTAGCTTCAATGGCATGGCTACTTTGGGTTCTTTAGTGTTGAATATTTGGCACTGATGACATTATCTCACATGTTTGTGAGCATATTTGAAGATAGTAGGAAAATAATATATAGCCCTAAGGATATTATGAGATGCCTTTTTGGATGGGTGTCCACTTCTAAGATTCCAATGGAAAGTCCTTAGGATCTCTGTTTCTTCCTCTATAGAAAAACATATTAGGTATATGCCTTTATAATTATTCCTAAGAAGCACTCCATATTTGATTAATAAATGTGTTGCCTTGAGCCTTAAATATCTATTTTTATCTTTATTCATCCTTTTAGTACAAGAGCCATTAATTATCAAATTAAAAATTGAATTATACCAATCATTGGCTTGAAAAATCTATTGCTCTACCTACATGACACTCAATTTTGGGTTGGTGTTAGAAATTAAATGAATCAGAGCTTGACATCTTACCAAATTGGTAGTCTTAATTTATAGATCATATTATTTAAGTATAGACATCCATTTACCTCTTCTTTCCCCTAATTCACATTGGCTAAGCATAAACTTAGTGGCAAGATCTGGTAGTATTATATTCACCTTATTCTTGAGAATATAATTCCTAAATTTATTTAATACCTTAACTACATGCTTGCTTGTCAATTAGAGAATAGTTAAATTCATTGTTTTTAAAATTAGTGCTCATAAAAGCAATAGGATGATCATATCTATCCATTTTATAAGTTAGAAAAATAACTATTATATGATCAGAAGTGAAGGAATAGAGATAAAAGTCCTTTAAAAAATTAGGACTTATCAACATTGGTGCCTACATTTTTACTTCTTTTTTGTCCTTGAAAGCCTTTCTTGTTTCTTCATTCTACATGATCTTGGCATCCTTCTTTAACATATCATTCAATGTTCTCACATTTTATGAAAAACTAGAAATAAACTTTTTCACAAAGTTGATTTTCCCAAAGAAAGATTTTAAATCTTTTCTACTATTAAGGGGTTCTATCTTGGATATGGTAATCTATCAGGGTCCATAAAAATCCCATCTTTAGCTACAACATGCCCTAATAATTTTCTCTTAGTAACAAAAAAATATTTTTATTAGGATTAAGAGAAATTTCATACCTTATACATCTTTCAAATACCTATTGCAAGTGAATAATGTGGTCCACCCTATTTTTTGAAAAGACTATTAGGTTATCCATGTAAATGATAATTCACTTACCTATCATCCCTTATAAAGCATGGTCTATGTCTCTCTAGAAAGTTACACCTACATTTATTAGTCTAAAGGGCATTTTTTTTAGGAAAAGGTTCTCTAGTTAGTTGTGAATGTGGTCTTTAATCTATCTTCCTTGTTCACAAGCACTTGGTTATATCCTAAAAAACCATCAAGAATAGACATCTTTGTAGAACCACTAATAATTTGAATAACTTGGTCAACAAAAGGAAAATGATAGTTGTCTTTTTTAGAAACTTTATTTAGATTTATGAAGTCTACACATAATCTAATTTCCCCACTCTTCTTCCTAACTGGTACTAAGTTAGCTACCCAAGTGGAATGTCTAATGGGAAAAACTATTTTGGCATCTAGTAACTTCTTGACCTCTTTGTATATCCAAGGTTTTAGGACAAGGTTGATAGGTCTTTGCTTTTGCCTAAAAGGCTTGCAAGATTCCTTTAGAGGAATGGTATGGGTTATGACTTTAGGATCAAATATCCTTAAGTATTCATATGACCATGTTATAACATCCTTATACTTAGTCAACAATTCTTTAGCTTTGATCAGTTCTTCATTAGTGCAGGATGTACCAATATTGATCAGTTGGGGTTGACCTTGTGTTTCTAGGTCAATTTCTTTGTAATCTTTCCCATTTACCTTGGGAACTTTGAAATTTTTATCTAGTTATATATGTCAAATAATTTTTCTAAGGTAATCATGATTTTGGAAATTTTTTTGTCACTTAGTTACACAATCTTGTCATCAATGTTGTCGTCATCAAGAGCACTTTCATTGGCCTCATCAATGATGTGAGCCTAAAATAATCCCAAACTATTCATGAATTATAAAATATGTTGGTCATCATTTAATACTTGAAAATGGTTTATATTATTAGTGACTGAGGGACATGGAACTAACACTAAGGTATCCTAGTTTAGAGTCTTGATTGGGCATTATATTGGCTGTAGCTGAGGCTAGCTCATCAATAAGCTTATTTTCTTCCCTAGGAATGGAGAAATGTTAAAAGAATCAAATTACTCTATCAATTCCTAAAATATAAAATAATATTTCTTAAGATATGAAAATTTACATTGGTACTTAAGTCTAACTTGATTAACCACTAGCTCTGAATCACCATACACTAGCAATTCCTTGACCTTATGCTTGATGCAAAATTGTAAACCTAAGATTAGAGCCTCATACTCTACCAAATTATTAGTGTATGAGAACTTAAGTCTATAATAAATACTAAATTATTTCCCAATGTTATTAATCAAAATAATTCCCACTCCAGATCCAAACTTACATTTAGCACTATTAAAATATAATTTCCATATTCTAGGCATAACATGAATATATTCAAAATCACATACCTTACAGGTGTTAAGAGTATAAAATTCTAACTTAAAATTTACCATGTTGACCCTTTCATTTACAACATTGTACTCAATGATCATATGTTTCATCTTGGGTTCTATTTTAATTCAGATCTGATTTATAACTCCCTTCCATGGAAGCCACATATGGGAATAGTCAGTGGACATGTAACCATTCAAAGAATTTGTACAATATCTATTGATCAACATCCCATAAGAATAAAAACTATCCACCACTTGGATGTTTATAAATGGTTGTATCCTTGGCTAAATTACAAGGTGTAAGTGAACAATCAACAATTATCTAATTAATTTCACCCTGGATTTATCTAATTGAGTAATAAACTTGTCATATTTAATTAGGGTCAAACCAAGTTTCTCACAAATACCTTTGGGCATGATTTTTGAAAAAACTCTAGAATCTAACAAATAATTATACAAATTCTTACAAAAAATTATGACTGTTAGTAAGAAAGGTGGAACATCTACCTTGTTCTTATACATTGCAATATTGGCATTTGCAACCTTAGGTGACTTAATAGGTTTTTTGGATAGAGATTCAAGTAAAAAATCCCTTTGTTTAGTAATTTGAGTCAGATCATGTAGTGTGATGTTAACCTTAATATTTTTCATGTCCTTAACTATATTACATCCACCTCTAGTATAAGTACTAGATAAATCAAAATTATGTTTAGAAGTACTTCCCTTTGGAGGCTCTGGATTGTTATCATCTATAGGATTTGAAGGAGTGTCAAAGTTATTTGTTGGATTTGAAGTTTTCAGGGTTAATTTTATTACCTATTCCTTAGAGGATAGGTCTTCTCTAGGTACTACTAGAAAGCATACACCTCTTTTGGGGTCTCCTCAGGTTCATTTTCTTCTTGGAAAGGGAAATCAAATGTCTCCACTATCAGGATTGTATTAGTAGACTTAGATGAATTTGAATAACTATATATACCTATATAATTATCTCTATTAGGTCCAATTTCACATGTATATAATTCATCTTGAAATAATTCAAAAGCATTACAAAATTCAATACAATGTAACTCCCCATGCTTTAAGGTATTTTGAACCCAACAATACTCATTTAGAGCTACATCACAAACATTAATCTTAGGATTGTTCTTACTTGATGATGATTCATTATTTTTATTGTTATTGTCATTGCTACCATTGTGAAACTAGTTGTTAGGTCTGTTGACCTTTGATAAGCATAATTCCTATTGGAGTTATCCCTAGTATTGCCTACTTGCTTTTGAATTTGAAGGAAGTCAATGTTTAGGTTTTGAACCATTTTAATTATGGACTCATTCTCATTATTTGGTGCCTCTAATTTATGAACTTGATTATTATTACTAGTTTTTGGCACCAAATCTCTTCGTTTCTATGGATAAAATCTATTTGCAGTGTTATTCAAGAATCCTAGATTTTGGCTAGGATGAGCATGGCTCAAAGTCAATTAATTCAATACTAGTGTTTTATTTAGAGTAAGCATATTCTGATTAGCATTAGGAATGACATTTAGCATAAGTAAATTAGGGTTAACATTGAGGATGACATATGTTAGTTGACCTTGAGGCTGCATTTGATCATTGATTTTTATAGCTTCAGCATAGGCCAAGGCTAATTTATTTATAAGTCTAGTAGACATTTTAAGAAATGCTAATGTCATGGGGTACAAATCATCCTTGTAAATTTCTAAAGCCAAATTCTCATTAGGTCTATAAGGAGCTATGGTTCTAATAAACATATTTTGGAATCTAACATTAAAGGCCCTCATGGTCTCACTTGAATCTCTCTTTATAGTGGTGAATTATTGATAAATAATGCAAGGACTAATGATCTTAAAAAATTTATCAATGAAAATTTTATCAAAATAATTCCAACTAGCGATAAAATTCTTTTGAAGGTTGAGAAACCACTCATATGCAACATCTTTGAATGTAAATAGAAAAATCTACATGCTACATCTTCATGAATTACATCCAACAATCTTAAAGTAAATTTGAAAGATTTAATGTGTTCTTCAACTGTGAAACACCATTAGGACTAAAAGATGGTAAATATTTCTTAGGATTCCTAGGCAGGTTATGTACCTAACTAGGCACATTGATGGAAGATCCACCTAAGCAAGCCATACCTTGATAAGGATTAAACATAGGAGCACCACAAATAGGGGAAGTAGGCTAGGATTTGGAAATCCTTCACTTACATTTATCTACCCTTGATTTCCTATGAACTTCTAATGAAATGAGAAGTAATCTTGACTTTGACCTTGACCTACTCTTGATTATAGGTAGTTCCAACTTGTAAACATTGATTCCTATTCAAAATATGATGTTTAAACTTTATCTTTGTAAATAATAATGATCATACTTACACATTAAGCCAATTTTATACAAATTTAAACAAAAAACAACTATCTTTAACTGAATTATCTCAAATTTGTGTCTAAATTGATGAAGATGACTGATCTTTATGCTCTTAATTTTAAATAAACTCAAATTTTCAAATAATTAATCAACATTTAAACAAAATTTCTAATACTAACCTTGAATGTGGAAAATTTATAAAGCTTAAGCTACCTTTGTAAGAATTTAACGTGAACCTTCAAAGAATGACAACCTTCAGATAATTGAGCGAAGAGCAACACAAATATGCAAATAATTCACTGATCTTTGACTATAATTTACTAAAATTAGCCAAGATACTACAAATTCACAAAGACTTAACTAAAGGCCCTCCTAGTACTAATAGAAACAAATTTCCCTGTTGATGTCTAATAGTGTATCATAGGAGGTTCAAAGTGTTTAAGAAACACTACTCATTTATGGATTCAAATAATCCAATGCATGAGTTTTAGGTTGTGATATTATTGTTATCTTTGGTGGAATAATGATAGAACAAGTGAACTATTTCATAAAATTTATAATGTTTGGTTGGTGGGAACAACCATGGCCTAATAGTTAATTTGGGAAAATGAAATTCATCTAAACTAAGTGAGGTGAATTATGATCAAATAACTATGATAAATATAATCTAATATGTATATTCAAAGTTAAAACCAATCTAAAGTGAATTGATAAAAAAAAAGAAAAAGGAAGGGTGGGGTAGAGAAGAAATATGTTGTTGATCCTTATTTTAGACATTATGACAAAGTTCAAATTTCATCTAAACATGGACTACAAACCAATATATGACATGAATAAACTTAAGCCCAAATCCTATCACACATCAGATGAGCATCTAAGGAATATGAAAATAAGAACTAGATTCACTTTAAAGATTTACCCCTGCAAGTAAATAACATAAGCACATCTACAAGAAGAGCAAAAAAATGAAATGAACTTAATAAATTTCAATCAATCTAGCATTAACACAAATTAATAGCTCTGGATTTAAAAGTGCACATCCAAAATTCATAAGAACCATTCAAATCTAAAATTTAAACTAGATAAGTGAGAGAGCAACCATAATAAAAATTACACAAACAAATGAGACAATCTTTTTAGAATTCTCTATTTGCATTAATTGCTCCAAAATTAGCACAAAGTTTTCTTGATCAAAAATCCCTCTCCTTTTTACAATTGAGAATACCCTTTATATAGAATATTAAGGATGTACGTTGGTCAATCTTGTCAAATTATAGTTTTATAAGTGTTAAGGACATCTATCCTTCTACAACCTTCTAGAATATGACATTTCCTAAATAGACTGACCTATAAGCAATGTGATTTACAAAGTTGCACATGATTTTAAAAAATAATATTCCCTTTTCAAAATATACATGTCTAGTTACAAAAGAATATGATTTAATCAACAAATTTTAACTTTGAGATCCTTTTGCTACTGTAGTCCCCTATTTATGCTATAGGATTTTTATTGCTTTATCATGTTGATCATCAATTAGCTTTAAGTTTAAAATGGGATCCAAGAAGATTTAATCCTCTTGATCTACCATGATTCTGAGATCTTTATTATCCCTTTCTAAATCTTCCTTGATGCTCTTGGCCTTTATAATCTTTTATTATACCATAAAGATCATCTCTAAAATCTTTATGTTGTCAGCTCCTGTCTTTCCTTGGTTTTGATTTTTCACTTCATGCATGACTTGGGTGGCTCTATTATTGAAGTCATAATTAGTTATTAGACCAATTGGGTTGAGTGTAGTGGGATTCTTGATTATGCTACCCAACATATGTTCCATCTTAATTTATAACTGCTTACCATCCTCAAAAAGATCTTTTAGACTCTTGGACCATTTTATCAAGATTTTAATCTTTTATACCAATACTACCATGGTCATATTCAAATGAGCCAAGCTAACTATTTTGAAACCAAGGATTTGATCCTCTATTAAAATATTAATCAAATCATTTACCTTGTTGCTTGAACTCTACCATTGGTGAACTAGATTCATGGCCATAATACTTTGCTAGTGCATCACACCCTATTTGAACCTTATTAATTTTAAAAAATTAAACATATCATATAAATTGGCTTCAAACATGTTGATCATAGCTTTTGGAATAAGCAAGACAATCTGATCCTCCATGTTATTTTTTTTTGTTTCATGCTTTTGATGATAGCTTGTAATTATCTAGTTTGACCTTGGGCTAACTCTAAGGGATCATCTTCAAATATTGGATCCTCTCCAAGTCTTTGTTTCACTACTTAAGTGAAACTAACCAAAGGTTCTACCTTTTGGTATCTTATTTCTTCACCACCTATCATGATCCTTTTCTCTATCACCCTCATCAAGCAAATAGTCATTGGGTCAAGCTTGACTCCAAATGAAGATTGAGTCATCTAAGGATATGGGATCTCTACTTATGCTTCACTTGATTGACCTGGAGTAGCCAATCTTCTCTCTTCTCCCTTTCATAAAGCCACAATCCATGGATTCATTTCTTTCTCTAAGGGGATGTTTGTGGCCTAAGGATGATGCATAGTAGGCACTCTCTATAATCTAAGTCCATAGATAAACCACTCGAGAATAGTTATACTATAAATGATGTTTTCTTCACTAAATAGATTAACATCACTCAAAGGAGGAGTGAAAGTCACTTTGGGTCTCTTAGATTTGGAAATAAAGGCCAGCTCCACCTTCCTCTAGGTGATGTTACTAGGAAATAAGTCTAATACTTCCTTCCCTTTCCCTTCCTTGGTTTTTTCAACTTGAACTTCTTCATCATCTGACTCATAAGCACTAGATAACAATTTCAATGCATCATCCATAGAGTCATTAGGGTCCAAGGCTACCATGTGAATCTCTTCTAAATATGATACTTGTTCCTCTACCTAAACTAAAGAGGAAGAAATATAGTCTATTCTTTTCTCCTCAGACCTATTGTTAATCTGGACTTTAGGTTTGGGCTCTACGTATGGTTGAGCTGGTGGAGGTCTAGTAGGTATACTACTTAGCAAATAATATTGTTTGGTCCCTAGCTACCATATTTCATCCACTTTTTGATTCCTTTATAGATTGGATTCAGTTCTAAGGTTGTGTTCCTTCAACCTTCTAGTGACCTTAGAGTATGAAGAGTATTTGGTGTAAATAGGGTCAAAATCACCAGGCTATTAATCAAGGGCACATTCAACATCTATTTGGATTTTAAATGTTCTTTGACCCTTCCATAAGGATCCCACTATTTGAGTTCATCTATTTGTAGATTAAAGGATGTCCTATGCTTATATGCTACCTAAATGTTTTCCCATTGCTTGAAGATGGTCTTGCCAATTGTTATTAGGAGGTTATGGAGTAGTTCTTTCTTTTGGTCTTATAAAAGCCATCTATACCATGAAATAGCTGATATGTAACTTCTTTCTCAGCTAGCTTGTTAGGGACATGAATAGGTAGCCTAAGAGGAGAAATTTGTGTGCCTTCAACCCTTATAATAGTGTAGTCTAGATATAACCATATATCTCCTATTGCTTCAACATACTTTTTGATCAATGGGCTGACCTTCACCATTGGAATCCTAGTTATATCCTTAGGGCTAGATAGACATAGTCACATATGAACTAAATATGATCCCTATACTTTAATATGTTAAATTTAGAGTAATATTATGAAATAGTGTGGGCTCTATTGGGTGACCATTCCCTTTGGTTTGGGATATTGGTTATTAAAAAAATAGCATCTAAGAGATATGACATCATGAAAAGTTGGCTTTTCTTCTTCTACCTAATTGCATAAATATGCCTACTCAAAGAAATGCTAATGATGTAACCTAGAGGTGGAGCAATTAATTTCTCAATAATGAAGTAGACAATTGGCACCCATATTGGGTCTTCATAGGTCATGTTTGGATTTCCACATAATTAGTGTAACATTATCATAATAATTCTAACCACTAGTCTAATTTAACTAATGGGGATGTTCTTATTGAAGTCTGAAAAGACTTGGTTCCCATAGTATTACCACATGGACAAGGTGTCCTTAAAATCATGTTCTTTAGCATAGGTATTAGTTGAGGTTAGGTCAATTTAGGGTGTGGGATGTTTTAATAGAATTAAAATGCCATGGTATAAATATATGGAACTTTTCTATGATTGTGCTCATTGATTAACATGCCTTTATCAATTTTACCATTTTTAAAAATAGGATCAATAATGTCAATACAATGGAGTACTTTGGGTTTCAATATTGAATAATGAAGGCCCATCATCTAGATTGAAACTATATCATCATACAGTCTCTTGGCTAAGAGATTTTTCTCCTCTTCTTGGGTAATGGCTAGTTGATTTTTAATGGTATAGAACAAATTTGAATAGCTATTGTATGCAGTGTTCAAATCATTAGAAATGAATTCCATGTCCCTAAACACTCATCCCTCAACATCTATGGTTAAATTAAGCTTGATTTCTTCCTTTGAAACACCCTTTTGAGTTACCATTACTGTGAATTTTATCAAATTGCTCATTGGTGGACTATAATTTAGTTCTAGGTTGAATTATCTTTGTATAGGTGATAATTCAATATTCTTTGGATCAATTAAAATGAAAATAGGGTTAAATTAGGGCTTTCATATGTGCTAGGTATTTTTTAAAGTTCAAACTAGTATTCAAATATCTTTAATGGTGGTAGTGGAGTTTGAATTGTGAGCCTTGTGACCTAGATTGCATCTAGATCTCATATTTATACCTTTGCATTTTTGGGTCCACAAGATATTTTAACATGATGTGTATGCCAATGTGGCACAACCATGTCACTATGTTTATTTATTTTTTAAATGTGATCATTATCCTTTAAGATGTGTTTCAACACCTAATTGGGCCTAGGCCCATTGAAAATTCCTCCTCACCTTGCATTGTTGATTAGATCTAGGAGATCAAATGCTATTAGTTGATATTTGTTCCATTCATTGTGGTTATGAAATGTGCCATTCAAATTTCATTATGAGCTTGTTAAAAATTTAATTTTCATCTCACATCATTGGATCTTGGTTGCATAGATCAACATGCACCATCGATTTTGATCATTTGAGTTCTAACATTTGATTTATGTACCATTGATTTATTGACATATTCTCTATGATGGTGACACTTATCACCTTTTCACTCCTCTTTGGGATTATTTTAAGTTTTAACTTAATGCTCACCATTGATTATAATGTGTACACTCAATTGTGTACCATCAATCTTCAGGATAGTGCTCAAGATTTAACTATGAGTTATGGTTGTGACACTTGTTGTCTTCATGCTTGATCATAGGGATTTTGAACTTTTGACCTTGCCTCACACATTTGGATCTTCTTTTCCCAATCAAATGCACTCTATCAATTTGGGTGATTAACTTATTAAATTTTTATGAGCCCCCACCAGTGTGACACTTGTTGTTCCTAGTGTTTCTATTCATTTTTGCTTGTTTACATTCAGAAGAAATAAGAAACTAAAGTTAAATGGTTAGGGGTTAGATGATACCTGGATGAAGTTGCGCACCGTATCCAGACGATTGAAGGAGCTCCTCTTTGGATATGGAGGATGACACCTGTAGATAAGAAAGACTTAAACAAAGAAAATGTTAGATAGATATATGGTGGACTACCAAGTAAAGCTCAGTCCCAGAAGTGCAAAGACTTCCTTGAGGGATGACTGTACACTTATTTGATAGAAGAGTGTTGCTAAAAAGAGAAATAATGAAAGGCTAAAGAAGAGAAATAGATAATGTGTACCTGATTCCTACAATTTTCCTCTCATAGTCACCGATGCTAGTTAGTCTGCCATCATCGGTTGGTCAATGTTGCCGATGTCAGTTAGGTTGCTGACGTCGGTAGGGGAAATGGGCCTTGATGCTAATGTCGGTAGGGGAAATGGGCCTTGGATGAGTTTCAAGGTATGTTTGTGGTCAACAAAATGGTCTAGGAGATTTAAAAGGGTTGTGTAGGGATGTAGGACAATGGACAGAGTCTTAGGAAGGACAAAGGTAGAGGACAGGTTGTCAAAATGGGTCGAGATAAAAGAAAGGCTTTTCAGCCTCTCCAAGAAGAAAGCTAGATTTGGTCTCAACAGTACTCAGAAATAGCCAATGGACTAATTACCAATGCATTTTAAAAATACTAAAATATAAACCAGATGAATACTTAGCTCTTGGTGGAGAACCAAAAGTGTAGAAGACTTGTTCCGTTATGGCTGATGTAGGAGACCTCATGCAATGTTTCAATCTGGTGTGGAGTGAATATTGAAGAGTTTTTTAGCCTGGAGAGTGATGATAGAATGCTGATGCCTCATCCTAAAGCTTGCCTTTGATATGCAAGGAGTCGAGGAGCAAGAGAATTTAGATTCTAGGAGCAAGAGCAAGAGCATTCAGGCAAGAGCTAAGGTTAGAATTTAGTTTTAAGCAATCGACATCGGTGATTCCACCGGTGTCGGTCGATGGTTAACCAACCTCAGCGGCTAGAGAATGGGTAAAAAGGCTATTTTTAGCCTTTTGCCTATTCCTCCATCTACCAAGTTTGGTTGTCGTCGCTGAATGGTCTAAAGGCAGGTTTAATAGGCACGAGAATTAGTGGGGGAGTTGAAATAGGTCTTAGGTAATTATGATTTGGAGGGCTTAGTCATAGGGTGATAAATGGTCTCAGAGCTAGGAATCCAAAGTGAGGTGTCTAGGGGGGATGATTAATTTAAAATAAGTATTTTAAATTAATAAAGTATAGGTTAGGCATGTTGAAGTTAGAAAGGGACCAAGGGGGGTTGACACTATTTTGGTGTCTACATTTTCCCCTTTTTGTCTTGTTGGTTGTTCTTGATGAACTACAAGACAAAAATAGGAGTAAGTTACCCTAGGTATGGGATAAGGTGTAGGTTTCCCCAAGTATGGGATGAGGTATTCCCCCTCAAAGTGGGAGTTGAGGGAAGGTGACCTAATATCGGGTGCCAATTTGATAGGCAATGGATGGGTATGGTGAAGTTGGAGTGTGAACACTATAATAGTTGGGATTGTGCGTATACCACTTCACATGATAGATAGGTCAAATTATCACAGTCAAAGGTTGAGGAGTGCTAAAATTGAAATAATTAGGCCCCATCTTTTAGTCATAGCTGATTGGGTTATTTGATTGAAGCTGTAGCTCTAATTGGTCGTCATGTTCCAAGTATCTTGGGCTCAGGAAGTGCTCCTGGAAAACATGAAAATGTCGCAAGTAGTGGGGATCAATTTGGGCATGATCCAATACTTGTGAGGGTCGTGGACAATTTGCTAACTATTCGTGAGGTAGCATATGCAATCAAAATAACCAAGGCATAGTTGTCTCAAAAGTGGTCGTGGTCCAAGGAGATAGTCGCAATCTCCAAAGTGGTTGGTCGAGTTGGGTTTTGAGATATAAGTGATCTCAAGTGTAGTTTGTTGTGGATGGGGAGATGTATGCAATCTCTAATGTGCCCTATGAGAAATCTAAGGTGACTTCTTCAGTGTCAGGGTTGATTGTTTGGTCATGATTTTGGGTTGGTATAGATAGTTGGTCCATTAGATGGACGGACGAAGGAATGGACGAGCTAACCTCAGAAGACCCCATGTCAATTGAGTGTTGCCTACATAGCCCCTGTTTGAAGGGCCTCAAGCCAATGTAGTTCTCCCCAAAAGGTAAGAAGAGTGTAAATTATGGATTGGGTTTTGACTAGGTTAGGTCATGGTTAAAGGTTATATGGTTTATCCATCAGGTAGACAAATAAAAAATGTGGCCGAGCTAACCTCAGAAGACTTCATGTCATCTGAGTGCTGCCTACATAACCCGTGTTTGAAGGGCCTCAGGCCAATGTAGTTCTCCCCAAAAGGGAAGAAGGGTCTAAGAGGTTGATAGTTGTTTGATCAGGTTAGGGTTGTTAGCATTTCCCATATGTGTGATGGTACATGCTTGAAATGATGAGTGTATGAAAATGTTATAGCCTTTTCCATATTATGTGATGGTGTATTCTGTAACATTGGTGATGTGGGTTTTTCATCCCTAGCAATTTTCCATATTAGTGATGGTGTATGCTAAAAATGAAATGAGTGATGATGTTATAGCCTTTTCCATATTGTGTGATGGTCTATTCTATAACATTGGTTGGGTGGTTTTTCATCCCTAGAAATTGTCCATATTAGTGATGGTGTATGCTAAAAATGAAATGAGTATATTTATGCTTCAGCAAGTTCCATATTGGTGATGGTGTATGCTTGACATAAATTGTGTTTGGTTGATAGTTTCCATGTGTATTGGTTTCCATAGAAACTAGTGTGAATGGGGTATGATATGTTAGTGGTCTGAAAATGTTTTGGTTTGGTTTGGTTTAGAAAATGATTTGGTTGTATGTGACAAAGGTATGTAAGAAGTGAAAGGCATATTTCTCTTTCATTGACAAGGACCATAATGATAGCATAGATAGGGTTGGTGCAAACAAAAGCCCCATTCATGCATTACGTCGTTGACCATTGTTTTATGTTAGAGAAGTAGTTGAATCACTTAACATTAAGTGAGCTCAAAATCCCTTGAGTATGTTGGGGTAATAGGTTTGATTATGTGAGGTATGAGGATAGCGTAACCCTTTTTAGCAATGATAACTTTGCCCCTTTTATAGGTGGCCCTGAGAACGACTATAGGCAAGTCCATGACTTAATAATTTTTTTTGGTAGATTGATCAATGCAGGAAGTCTACGTGGGGATGTTGTTTTGTTTTATGGTCATATGTGAAGCTGATCGATGTGGGAAGCTTCTAAGAGAGCACTGTTTGGAGAAATATTTGGTCATAGCCATCCTTTGAGGGAGTGGTCTATATTCTGCTTTGTGTGGTTGAATGTCTTTGAATAGCTGTCCTTCAAGGGAGCAATCTATTAATTACAGCAATTATGTAGCTATCCTTTGAGGGAGTAGTCTACATTTAGAGTTTTATGACCTTTGAATAGGCATCCTAGTTTTATATGTTTTGTGGACTGAAGTTTTAGTCATGGACTAGCCTATAGAGGTTTAAGGGTTTCCCTTTTTAGTAGGATAAAGAATTAATGCAAAAAGGATTAACTAATGTTTGTAGGAAAAAAAGGGAATAGGAATGAGGATGATAGGGGTTGCTCAAGGGATGAGCTCAAGTTAAATATCAAGTGAATGAGTACTTGATTAACAATAGAATAGTCGTAGATGCAAGGCATTAAGGGGCTTAGGTTCTGGTTGGCCTTCAAGAGAAGACAGACGATAAGTCCCTGATCCATACTTGTGTGTTATGATATAAGGTCCGAGCCAATTAGGATCAAACTTGCCTCATTTAATTCTTTCCATACTGGTCACGTGTTGGTTTTCTTTGAGGACAAGATCTCTGATTTTGAAATCGCATTCTCTCAGACTTTTATTATAGGCATGTTGGATGCAATTTTGGTAGATATGGAGATGGTTGAGGGTAGCAAGGTGACATTCATCAAGTAAATCAAGTTGAGCTAGCTGATCTTGATGAAAGTCATCATTAGAAAGTATGTCATGCAAAGAGATGCATAAATAAGGTATTTTTATTTCAAGAGGTAGGACAACCTCTGTTCCATACACTAAAGAGAAAGGTGTAGCACCCGTAGGGGTTCGGATGCTAGTGCGGTAGGCCCACAAAGTGAAAGGAATGTGAATGTGCCAATCCCTTCCAGTATAGTTGACCACCTTCATTAGAATTTTGGTTAAGATTTTGTTGGAAGCCTCAGCTTGCCCATTTGCTTGTGGGTAGTAAGGCGATGAGAAGCTGAGCTTGATGCCAAATGAGTCACAAAGTTTTTGGATAGTTTTGTTTTTGAATGATTTGCCATTATCAGTGATGATCTTGTGGGGTACACCAAAATGATAGATGATATAGGTGTTGATGAAGTTGATGATTTTTTTAGCTTTAGTGGAGATGAGAGGAATATCTTCCACCCATTTAGTGAAGTATTCAGTTGCGGTGATAATGGACTGATGTCGAAGAGATGAATGAGGGTTAATATCTCTGATTAGATCTAAGCCCTATTGTGAAAAAGGCTAGAAATCCTTAGCGACTTGTAGAGCATGGCTAGGGATGTGAAGTAAGTTAGCATATTTTTGGCATTTGATACAATGCCGAACATAGTCATTGCAGTCTTGGTGAAGAGTGGGCCAATAATAACCTAGGCAAAGTATGCGCTTTGTAACTGAGTTACCACTAAAATGCCCTCCACAAATCCCATCATGGACTTGTTTGATAGCATGAGATGTTTCAGTGGAGGTTAGACATCGAAGAAGGAGACCATCAAAACCTCATTTATAGAGAAGACCCCCTAGCATAGTATATCAAGCTATGCTTTTGATAAAAGCCCATTGCGCATTACTAGAGAGATCAGGGGGGACAATAGAATAAGTTAAGTAGTCCACAAGTTGTTTATACCAAACATCTTGTGGACTAGAGTCAATGGTGCTGACGAGGTTGATGTTAGTGGAGATATATGAAGGTAATTCCAAATGATGTACCATAACATAAATTCGTGAGGAATATGATGAGGATGGAATGCATGAGGTGAGAGAAGCCATAGTATCAACAAACTTATTCGTAGATTGAGGAACAGTTTGCAAGAGGTAATGGTTGAAAGATTCTAGCAGGGTGTCAACACGGTGTTTGTACCTTTGTAAAACTTCATTTTTACAAAGATATGAACCATTGATTTGATTGATGACTAGTTGTGAGTCGCCAAAGATGTTGATAGTCTTGACGCCTAGGAAAAGGGTGGTTTGAATTCCCAAAATTAAGGCTTCATATTCAGCCATGTTGTTGGTACATTCAAAGTCAAGTTTGAAATATAGGGGCATGGGCTCACCCTCATGAGGGATGAGAATGACCCCCACACCCCCATCGTGTTGACATTTAGACCCGTCAAAGAACATTTTCATTTGATAGAAAATGTCATCGGTGGATAACGTGGCGATGGATTCGTCAGGGAATTTGCAGTGAGAGGGTTGGTTGTCAGGTAGAGGGGCATCTGCTAGTTGGTTAGTGATTTTTTGTCCCTTTATATATTTTTGTTGGATGAATTCCAAATCGAACTCAGTAAGAAGCATGAGCCAATGAGCCATACGTTGGTTTTGGTATGGCTTGGAATGCATGTATTTGAGGGGGTTAGTGTGGGTGATGACATAAGTTTTGTGATTGAGAAGATAATGACAGAGTTTGGTAGTGGCAAAGACTAATTCCAAATAGAGTTTTTTGATATGAGTATATCGAGTTTCATAATCAATGAGTGTGTAGCTTATATAATAAACCGCTTGCTCATGATGTTGTTCATCTTGATGCATGATCATGGCACCTAAAGAATGATTTGTTGCTGAAATGTAAAGATAGAATAGTTGGTCATCTTTAGGTAGAATAAGGACTGGTGGAGAGACAAGATAAAATTTAAGGGCTTCAAAAGCCTCTTGTAAATTCTTATCCTAATTAAAGGAGACGTCCTTCTTGAGGAGGTGATGAAAGGGTTGACATCGATCGAAAAGTTGCGAGATGAAGCGACGAATAGATTGAATCTTCCCTTGCAGGTTGCGAAGTTGCCTTAGATTGGTAGGTGGCAGCATCTTGAGTATAGCTCTTATCTTATCAGGATCAATCTCAATGCCACGAAGGGAAATGATGAAGCCTAAAAGCTTCCCAGAGAGAACCCTAAAGACACATTTCTTGGGGTTGAGTCAAACATTGTATTGGAGGAGGTGAGTGAATATGATTTTGAGAATAGTTAAATGGTCACGGTGGAGTTTAGATTTACCTAGTAGGTCATCCACATAGTCCTCCATGATTTTGTGGAAGAGATCATGAAAGATGTAGGTCATGGCACATTGATATGTGGCACCTACATTTTTTAGGCCAAAAGGGCATGACCCTATAGCAAAAATTCCCCCATGGGGTGATGAAGGTGGTCTTGTGTTGATCTTCTGGTGCAATCAGGATTTGGTTATATCCTGAAAACCCATCCATGAGTGATAGCATCTCATGACCAGCCATAAGATCAACAAGTTGGTCGATGTTGGGTCGAGGAAAATCATCCTTTGGGCAAGCCAGGTTAAGGTCATGATAGTCAGTACAAATTCAAATTCCCCCAGTCACTTTTGTGATAGGGACGATATTTGACACCCATTGTGGATAATCAATGGGTTGGATGAAGGATACAAAAAGAAGACATTGAAGCTCCTCTTTGACAAGGAGTGCAATGCGAGGATGCATTTTATGAAGATTTTTCCTGATAGGGTTAGCTTCTAGGTTTATGATGATGTTATGGATGACGATGTTAGGGTTAATGCTAGGCATATCACTGTAGGTCCAAGCAAAGGCTTTGTTATGGTCTAAAAGGAATTTGGTATAGTTAATTTATTCCTGGGCATCCAAAGATTGACCAATCTTTAAAACATGAGGAACATCAGAAGATGGAAGGTTAATGTCAATGGTCGATTCATTTAACATAACCTGCATTTTTGAAGGAAGTGATCGTTGGATGAAAGAGTCATCTACACCCATGTAGGTGAGAATGGCATCATTGTCTACGCATTGGACAGTTCTGATGGTAGTAGATTCATCATCTATCATGTTTGGATAAATGAGAGGGAAATACCTATATACCCCACCTAGTTGATAGGTTAGGGGTTCCAAGCGAATGGCGTTTATGCAAAAAAAAAAACTAGGAGGGATGGAAACCACTGACTCCGTAGGTGAAGATGGGGGAATAGGCGAGTTTGGATGTGATTATTCTATGATAGGTTTAGGGTGAGGGTTTTTAGAAGTTTTAGTAGGTTTTTCAAAACCTAGGCCATGTCACTTCTTGGCATTCTTTATGGCCTCGTCATTTGGTGGTTCGACGGGCTGGTGGGAGCCTTGTTCGTAGCGCCCAAAGCCAAAGCCCTTCCATACACACCTATAAAGATAGGTATGAGCAAAGCTTGGGTTACCAAGAAAAGAAAAGTCAGACATAAATAGTTTGGGTGATGAAAGAGGATTCTCATCAGTGGGATCTTGATCTAGCCCTCCATAGATGAGATTTGTTTGAAGATTGGGAGGACCATAAGGGATGACCATTCCAATATGATGGTCATAACTAGGATTGTGATGAATTTGTATATACTCTTGAGGAGTCTGAAACATGTCCAAGGTGATTAAATGATACTCCCCAAGTGAAAGACATTGGAAGGTATCTTCCATAGGATCTTTTGTTGTCACTTGAGGAGGTGGTGTAGGTGTAACCGCTATTTGCGTACTTATTGAAGCTTCCACAGGTGGAGGCAGTGTTTGGGTCGATGTCTTGAAAGGAATGAGATCATTGGGTCGATAAGTTGTGTTGCATGTCTTGAAAGGGGAGGGGTCTATGGGAATGACATGGACTTGACCGTCGTGTTCAAATTTGACACAATAGTGTAATGTAGAAGGGACACAGGCCATGGCACGGATCCAAGGTCGTCTTAATAACATGTTGTATTGGAACTCTCCCTCGATGATGTAGAAGAGCTTTGGGATTGTTCGTGGGCTAACATGAATATGTAAGACGATGGTGCCAATGGTAGTGGCGGTGGATTCATTAAAAGATCAAAGAATTACATCAGTTTTAGAGATACAATTCTTTGGGAGGGATAATTGGTCATAGGCATGGGTGGAAATGATATTGATGTTGGCACCCCCATCAATCATAACTCACTTAATGCGAATTTGATCAACGTAGGCTGTGATGAAAAGGGTAGCATCCTGATCTTCCAAGTTGGAGGTAGGAATTTCAGAATCACTAAAGGTAATAGAGGCGACGGTGGGTAATGATTGGACTAAGGCAACTAGTGGTTGGGGGTCCTCAGGTTAGACCTCCACTACCTATAAGGCTTTGATTAAAGCTTGACGATGTTGTGGAGAGCTTTGAATGAGGTCATATAAAGTCATCTTCATGGGAGTTTGGTGAAGTTGTTTCACCATAGAATCACGGATTGCCTTTGAAGAAGTGGGTTGGGATGTACCCAAGATAGAAATCTTGGGTTTAAGTGGTTGAGCAGGTTTGACAAATGGGTAGGTCTAAGGAATAACAAATTTATCTTTTGCTTTATCCTTTAAAGTTTGTGACCTAGTGGCCACATTGATGGTGTTAATCTCAAATAAAGGGGGTGAAGGAGGTAAAGGGACCATAGTTTGATGATGGGATTCTGATGAAGGTGAAGAGGTTTGAGAGACATGAGATGGTGTCAGAGATTTTTTGACAGTATCCTCAACAAGAAGGGTGTCCTTTTCCAATTAATGGTGAATGACAACCTTGAGGGCACAACAATTTTTAGTGTCATGCCCAGGTGAGCGATGATATAGGCAGATTTTAGTGTCATCGAACCAAGATGATTTTGGTCTGAGAGGTTGAAATGGTTTAATAGGTGGAAGAGTGATGTTAGAAGTTTGCAAAAGTTGGTGTAGTATCAAAGCATATGAACCCACTAAGGGGTCCATGCTTGTTGATGCACTAGGTGTTGATGACTTTTGTTTGGGAGTTGTTGAGGGAGATTTATGTACTACCTTTTGGGTTGGTGGTGTGGCCACTCATGTAGATGACACTTTCTTCATGAGGGGTGCCAAATTTTTTAGAGGAGGTATGTTTTTGGTGGGTAAAGGGAGTAATGGAGGCAACTTGTTTTTGTTAGGTGTTGGAGTAGGGAGCAATCCTATTAAGGTAGAAGGATGTGGGCCCAAAATGGAGGGTAATGATGATGGTGGAAGAGGAGTTCTCCGATGTGGTTTAGTAGCCTTCTTTAATATGGTGTGAGGACTACTATTATGGGGGATGAGATTCAAATCTACCTTCACTTGTGGGTGAGTGAGGTTAAATATGGAATGAACACCGAGGGATTTAACCAGTTTTGGTATGGTGGATGTTTGTGAGGGTTTAGGTTCAGATGTGGATGGTTGAGCTTCTAAAGATTTGGAAGTAGAAGCTTGGTCCTCGTTGGAGACTTTGGGAGATTTTGTCACAGAAGGGTCATTAGTATGAGATGAAGTGGGATGTGTAAGATAAGGAGCTTTAAGTCACTTCCATAATGCTTCATGCTCTAAGTTACTTGAATGGAGAAATCCTAAGTTCTCAGCCAGTCGAGAGAATGGTTTGGAAGATGTTAGACGAGGCTTTATAATTGGTTTTTCAAAAGATTTGGGTGGTTGTGAGAGTGGAAATGTGTTAGATGCGGCAATCTCAGGCCAAAGGTGAGAGAGAGCCATTACTAGATCATCTTCGGTTAAAGTAGGTGAAGAGACAAGTTCTTCTCTCAATAGAGAAGGAATTAGAGAATGGGGTTCTTTGAGAGGAAAGAGCATAGGGATGATCATGCCTTCTACTTTTGGTTGAAGAGTAGGAAAGGTATGGTCCTCCATTGGTAGTAGGAAGGATGAAGGTGGGGCTAATGGCATTGGTATGGTTAAAGCATCCTCCAATATAAGAGGGGTAGATGGAGGACTATTAGGAGAAGAAGGCTCTTTTTCCTGTGGTGGAGGGATAGGTTGACTAACCTCTTCAGTTTGTGGAAGAGGTTGGTTAGGGACAAAAGGTGAAACCATATCGACCGTGCATATATTACACTCTTGGGGGTCTTTAGTTGTGGTCTAAACGTTGTTTTAGCTAGGGGATGGTTAGGGAAAGGTTGTCTAAAGATGTCTATGTTTTGGTTAGGTGGCACATTTGGGTTATCCAAGACAAGGTCACCTTTGTCTATCATGTCTTGGACAATGTTCTTAAAGGTTTTACAATTGTCTGTGTCATGGCCTTTGACACGGTGATAATTACAGAAGTCATTCTCCCTATACTATGCAGGGATGGCATGCGAGGGATCAAATTGAGGTGGTGGTCAAATTTGGGGGAGGTTGAGGACTCCCTATTTGACTAGTTTATCCAACACAGACGCGTATGATTCTCCTATTGGAGTATATTGACATTGTACATATTGTTGTTGGAATTATCATGTAATTTTTTGAGATGTGGAAGGTTCAGATTGGTTAGTTGTGGTCAATGATGATGGTCTAAGTACCACAACATTTGTTGATCCCTTAGACTTGGGATTGGAAGAAGAAGATTTGGATGAAGGGTCATTTGATTTTGCATTAGTATTTTTACTACGTAGTTTGACTTTATTTTCTTCGACAGCACGGAGTTCAAGCTTCCTAGCCATAGTGAAAGCTTCATCAAATGTGTGGAATGTTTGGACCCACAAAGTAGATGAGATGTGTTTGGCACATGCTTGTGAAAAGATCTCAATGAGCTCAGGTTGAGGTAAAGAAAAGGAGAGTTGGTTGATTAAACCTCTCCAACGGGCAATGAAATCAGCTATTGATTCATCGTCAAATTATCTGATAGAATATAGGTCTGTGATGGAAACCTTTTTAGTTACGTTAATTGAGAAGTGGTCAAGAAATAGTTGAGCTAGTTGCATGAAGGTAAATAGAGAGTGACTGGTAATAGAACTATACCAATCGAGGGCAGCACCAAAAAGTGACATGGGAAATGTGCATAGTAATAATGCATCATCATGTGCTATAAGGTAACAAGCATGTCTAAACGCTCGTAGATGTTGCTGTGGGTCCTCTTTACTCTGAAAGTGAGTAAACTTGGAAAGTTCCCACTGACTAGGATATGGTCAGATTGGGACTGAAGGATGAATAGGTTCATTATAGATTTGTTCATATGAGAGAATATTTCTTGAACTTGAAATGGATGTCTCAAGATTAGACACCTTATCCATCAACATCTTGATTAGATCGGTTGATGGATTTGCAGGTGGGGTGCCCCCTAGGTTATAAGGCATTTGGAAGGTGTTAGGTGGAGCATATGACATAGTTGGTTGCGCTTGTATAGGCACAACATATTGGTAACTAATCATAGGGACTGATGTTGAAGTCAAGGGTGGTTGTGTCATGAAGCTAGAGGGCACAACTTGACTTGATGTCACCAAAGGTGGTTGGATGGTGGCAACACTAGCTGAAGGATAAGTAGTCACTCTTGTATTTATGGGTGCAAGAGTAGGTGGGATGGAGACAATTAAGTTTTGGAATGGTGTAGGACTTTATTGAATGGTTTATGGTTGAGGGGGTACAAAAACCCCAATGGAGGTAGGCCCAAAAATAGAAGGAGAGGCCACACTTTGAATATTGGTCATGGTCAGTTTGTTAGTTGAGGCAATGGCCTGGGTGGCCATGGGTTGGGTTACAGAGGCTATTGATATGATTGCTGTTTCAACTAAGGAAGTTGGCATCCCATAAACTGGGTTACTTGAAGGATCTCACATTAGACTTCTCACGAGATAGTGATAAAGAGCCTTGACATTGAGGTTAAGGAACCTTTCAAAGCCTTGGTCCCCTTCAGGAACAATAGGGGGTTGAGTTGGGTTGGTTGGATAGGAGTACGTTCAGTTTCTAAATTATACTCCATTTGGGGACTTGATATAGAAGGCGAAGGTGGGAGTGGTTGTTGCCTTGCATGGTCAACAAGAGTTTTGGTTTGACTACGTGTCAAAACCATCCAAGGAAAAATAGATTCAGGTTCTAAAAACTATACGTTTCAGCCTCAGAAAACCAAAATTTGTTTTTAACAGCAAAAAGGTCAGGTTTTTAGCTTGTTGTTTGAGAAAAAAAAATTTGACAGTGACCGATGTCGGTAGAAAAATTGATGTTGGTGAATAAAGTTGCTGATGTCAGTCAGATAACGATGTTAGTGAAGATAAGTTTCTGACGTTGGTGGAAAAATTGATGTCAGTTACTGTGTATTTCTAGAAACTCAAAAAGCTGAAAGTTTTTGGAAGAAAGAAGAAAGTTCTGAGTTATTTTTGGAGCTCAAAATAATGCGTCCTTACCAGCTCAAAAAATTAGATAAAAATAGAAAAGTAGATGAAGGCAAGCAACCTCTAAATGTTAAATTCCTAAGAATAAATTTTAGAGTTGTGTTGGCTTATGCCTTAGAAGAATATGTTTGGGAATTGGGCTTTTAGAATAGGTCCTAAAAGAGGCAATCTAAGGTTGGTTTCGGGTTATGTTTTGGTGCTCAAAAGTCTGTGTTAGGTTTCATACATGGCTCGGTGCTAGGGGCTTGCTCCCCTCACTTCACAAGCCCAGAGTCAAGCTGGGTTGCTTAGCCAATATATACTTCCCCTAGAGTTTATACTCTGCCAAAGAACAGAGTGGGTTTTCCCCTTGGTAGTGAAGTCCAAGTAGGATTACCAAGAAGGGTAAGGTATCTGCTAGGTGATGAAATCCTAGTTAGACCTTGTCTTAGGTATGTTTAGATGTTTAGTTTGATGTGCTTATGTTCTGGATGTGTAACATATGTGCACTACGATTTATTCATAATGCACTTTTAATTACTAGATGAGCTAAAAATGCTTTCAAGCAGGAATGAGATGCAATATATTTTTAACCCAAATTGAAATGTTTTGTTCAGATGCAAACAAGTGAGGAAAAGGTTAAGAGCATGAATTTTCACTACTCTAAGATGCAGGAAAAAGGTGACAAGAAGAAAAAGAAAGATTCTTTTTAACTTGTGCTAATGGTGTCTTTCTGAGATAAAGAGATAGAAGAAGGATGTAAGAAGAAATTTTTTCCTAATGCACCTATATGAAAGTTTGCCTTTTAGAAGAAATGAACCCAAGGAAAACTCCAGGGTCCCACCGGGTGTGCCAGAATGTTTCTACTCATTTTTGCTTGTTTACATTCAGAAGAAATAAGAAACTAAAGTTAAATGGTTAGGGGTTAGATGATACCCGGATGAAGTTGTTCACCATATCCAGATGATTGAAGGAGCTCCTCTTTGGCTATGGAGGATGACACCTGTAGATAAGAAAGACTTAAATAAAGAAAATGTTAGATAGATATATGGTGGATTGCCAAGCAAAGCTCGGTCCCAGGAGTGCAAAGACTTCCTTGAGGGATGACAATCCACTTATTTGATAGAAGAGTGTTGCTAGAAAGAGAAATAATGAAAGGCTAAAGAAGAGAAATAGATAACACGTACCTGATTCCTACAATTTGCCTCTCATAGTTGCCGACGCTGGTTAGTCTGCCGTCATCGATTGATCAATGTTGCTGACGTCGGTAGGGGAAATGGGCCTTGATGCCAATGTCGATAGGGGCAATGGGCCTTAGATAGGTTTTAGGGTATGTCTGTGGTCAACAGAATGGTTTGGGATATTCAAAAGGGCTGTGCAGGGATGCAAGACAATGGACAGAGTCTTAGGAAGGACAAAGGTAGGGGACAGGTTGTCAAAATGGGTTAGGATAAAAGAAAGGATTTTCAGCCTCTCCAGGAAGAAAGCCAGATTTGGTCTCAATAGTACTCAGAAATAGCCAATGGACTAATTACCAATGCATTTTAAAAATACTAAAATATAAACTAGAAGAATACTTAGCTCTTGGTGGAGAACCAAAAGTGTAGGAGACTTGTTCCATTATGGCTGATGTAGGAGACCTCATGCAACATTTAAATCTAGTGTGGAGTGAATTATACAGAGTTTCTTAGCCTAGAGAGTGATGATAGAATGTTGATGCCTCATCCTAAAGCCTACCTTTGATATGCAAGGAGTTGAGGAGCAAGAGAGTTTAGATCCTGGGAGCAAGAGCATTCGCATTCGGGCAAGAGCCGAGGTTAGAATTTAGTTTTAAGCAACCGATGTCAGTGATTCTACCAGCATCAGCCGATGGTTAACTGACGTTGGTAGCTAGAGAATGGGTAAAAAGGCTATTTTTAGCCTTTTACCTGTTCCTCCATCTGCCAAGTCTAGTTTTCGTTTCTGAACGGTCCAAAGGCAGGTTTAATAGGTGCGAGAATTAGTGGGGGAGTTGAAATAGGTCTTAGGTAATTATGATTTAGAGGGCTTAGTCATAGGGTGATAAATGATCTCAGAGATAGGAATCCAAGGTCAGGTGTCTAGGGGGGATGATTAATTTAAAATAATTATTTTAAATTAATAAAGTATAGGTTAGGCATGTTGAAGTTAGAAAGGGACCAAGGGGGGGTTGACACTATTTTGGTGTCTACACTTAGGTTTGCTCCATTCCTATAGATAAAAAAAAAATTAAGTCTCGAGGAACATATAGAACTTAGGATAAAGTATTTAACCTAAGGTTTTTTTTTACATTAATAAATGTAATTAATAACCTTATGACAAGATTTTAGACTAAGTATGAAACAAATAAGAGGGACCTTGCATTTAATTAGTCCATGTGAATAGTAAAAAGAACTAATGGGTCTTGGGACATAAAGGACTTAGCATAAAAATTTTAGACTAAGGTTTTAGTCATGTTAATAAACATGGTCAAAACCTTAGGATAAAATATAAACTAAGTCTTTAACAAATATAAAGTGTTCCCACACAATTTTAAATAAAATGAACCCATGTAAATTTGAACTCAATTCAAAAGAACTTAAGCTAACATAATTAGATTAAGGGTTTTTAGAAATTATAATATGAATTAAATTACTTTATTAAAAGACCAAGGTTCAATGAATTGTATCAAATTAACATTAAAATTCAAAGCCCTTAATAGTGTTCGCACACTTGAGACTCCATTAAACCTACAACTTGAAACCACTTGAAGAAACCATTAGCAACATCAAACAAAATAAGACAAGGATCAAATGGAGACATGTCCGTTTAGATAAATGAGAACTAGATGTGGTTGATCCTCAAATAAATAACTCTAATCAAGAGGCATTTTTCATTCAAAGAACAAATTTGTAAAATTTGAAACAAGGTTCCCCATTTTTAGAAATGGGGGTATGTTGACCTCAATAGGTTCTTTCACATATCATGGATTTAGATCCATAATTATATTCATAACACCATAGGGGGATATTATTCCCAAATATTTTCATTTTGGTTTCACTTGTACCAACAATATAGTAGAATATGAGGTATTCATTGCAAGGCTTTGCCAATTAGTATATTGTAATATTAAGCAATTATATGTTCATGTGGATTTCTAATTGATTATTAACCAAGTGATAGATTAATACCAAATAAAGGATGACAAGCTTATAACTTAGAAAATAATATTGGATAGTCTCAAAAAGAAATTTTTAACATATATAGTTTGATTTTATCCCAAGGACTAGTAATATGAAAGTAGATGCAATGGAAACAATTGGCTCAATGATAAGCATTGTAGAGCATGCAAAAGAATACCAATTCATTATTTAATATATTTTGAAATAAAATAATTATAATTCTATGTCTAAGATGGTATGTGATATTATTGGTCCCAACTCACCTTGGTATCATGATCTATATGACTATCTCCATGACCACATTCTTCTTAACAATCTTTCTCGTCACCAAAAAAATCATTTATTCACAACACATCTCATCATACCTTACTTACTTCTAAACTCTATTATATACATTATGATGGAACTCTACCTCATTATTTAACTTTGACATAATATAGATTAGTGCTAAAATAATTACACAAATGGATTTATGGGCCCCACACTAGCAAAATGGTCCTATCCAAGAAACTCTTATGTACCAGGTATTATTTGCCCACTATATAAGTATATGCATGTGTGTGTTGTTAATAAGTGTGTTACTTATCAAAAACTTGGCAACCTCATTCATGATCTAACTTAATCACTTTAGATGTTCAATACTCCTTAGATATTTTCCACAGAGGGACTTGATCTCATAGGGAAAATCAATCCTACCTATTTAGATAACCATAAACACATCTTCACTATGACCAATTATTTTACTAAGTGGATTGAAGAAATTCCATTCACATATGTAACTAGTAAATAGATATTTAAGTTCATTCTAAATCATCTTATTTGTTGTCATGACATTCCCTTTGATATTATATCTGATAATGGTAGATCATTTAAAAATTAATATGTAAAGGTACTTTATGCCTGATATCATATTAAATACTGATTTTACAGTCCTTATTTTCACCAAGGCAATGGCCAATACAAAGAATATAACAAGACCATTGTCAAGATACTTAAAAAATATTTTTAATTCCACTAGCCATGATTGACACTTGTAATTATTTTCTATCCTCTAGGCCTACCATATCAATACCCAAACCCCAAAAAGAGACACACTATATTACATAATTTATGGCACTAAATATATTCTCCTTATCAAGGTCTATTTGCTTTCCTTACATATTTCATTTTAGGATATCATCAATAATGAGGATTAAAGAGTTTTTTAGTTTCAACAAC
Source organism: Torreya grandis (assembly GCA_037957365.1). NCBI lineage: Eukaryota > Viridiplantae > Streptophyta > Pinopsida > Cupressales > Taxaceae > Torreya > Torreya grandis. The sequence continues at coordinate 793,785 of JARHVA010003025.1, forward strand.
TAGAACTACTTGATGAAAAGTGGGTAACTACCTTGAATAACCTCTAAGAATATCAGAACATGTTATGTTGTGACTATATAAAGTGTATCAAACCCAATGAGTTTGAACTTGGTGATCTTGTTCTGAAAGAGAAATACAAAATTACCAATGTAGATCAGTAAAAGAAGGTAAAATTTGAGCCTAATTGGCTAGGATTATTCGTTATCATAGCTAACTATAGATATGGAGCATATAGGTTGGCTACACCACATGGGAAAGAACTAGATGATCCCATGAATATTATGAATCTCAAGCACATTCACTCTTGATTTGCTTGACCATTATCTATGAGGACCCTTTCCTAGGGGCATGTCTTAACACCTTCCCTTCATTCCTTTTTCTATATTACATTAGTCCCTATCTTCCCCTATCCTATTACCATCTTGATCTTGATTTTGGTATACATGTACAATAGATAAATTAAGATGCCTCATTTAGATAAAATATTTAGTAGGCAACTCAAATTTTTTTATCATCATTACATCCTTTAAATTAGTATCCTAGAGCACTTTGACATGGTTTTTATGTTCAGTGGTCCCTAAAATTGCATCTTTCAGCTTTTTCCAAGTCTTATACCATTATTCCCACTTTGCCATTATTCTTATCTCAACTTGTTGTTGATTAATGGTATCTTTCATTGTAGGTTGAATTATAATGGCTTGAGGTCCATTCAGACTATGTAGGCAATGCTTTATTTTTTAGGTTAGCTCAGCCAACCCATATTCCATGCTTTTTATATTTTTCAAGCATTTTAAAGCCACACTCTCACCATTTTACAAGAATTTTAAGCCATGTTATTACCGTTTTGTGAGAATTTTTAAAGCCTTATGCTCACCATTTTATGAAAATGATAAGCCACACTCTCACCATTTTATGAGCATTTTAAGCCACACTCTCACCATCTTGTGAGCATTTTATGCCACACTCTCACCATTTTATGATCCTTTTAAGCCACACTCTCATCATTTTTTGATAATTTTAAGCTACACTCTCATCATTTTATGACCATTTTAAACCATTATATCACCATTTTACAAGCATTTTAAGCCACACTCTTAGCATTTTGAAAGATTTTTTAAGACACACTCTTTATTTTTCAAAAAATTTAAGTTGCATTCTTACCATTTTGAAATAGTTTTTAAGACACACTCTTTATTTTGTGAACATTTTAAGTCACATGTAGTCATCTAAAATTCTACTTGAGTTCAAAGACTATTACTTAAGACCACCCATCCCTAGCTTAGCCATAGACCTATTTAAACACTCATCCAACTTTTGTGTGGACCTTATACATCCCTAGACATTTAAAAATTAGCCTTAGACCCTCCCTCAAGCATTTAGGCCCTTAGTATCTTAGGTTCTACCACATAGACATTAATGCCATACTTTGGACACTAGTTCCCCATACTAGCACCCTAGTTTGGCATTATTGTCCTCTTCCATCTTTTTATCCCCAATAGATATATTTTAAATTCAAAGACCCCTAGGATCATCATAGACTTATTTCAAAACTTGAAAAATTAACAAATAAACATATATATATATATATATATATATATATATATATATATATATATACATACATACATACATATATATATATATGAATTTTAGCCCTTTATTTAATATATGGAAATCAGATGCAAATACACACAAATGAACCCATAACAAGTTGTGCACAATCAAGGTTATTAATCCTTATTCTACCCTAGTTATACATATAGTCATCTATAAACCTCCTAGCTTAGAATACATAGATTTATAGTCTTAAGCCTCACTCAAATAACTCAATACAACATTCATATTAGCTTCAATTACACTTGAACCATCACTTATGTGGGGAGAACTACATCGGGCTTGATCCCTCCTTAAAGTATTGGTATATAAGAAACTCTCATCATAGAAGGGGTTTGAGAATGTCTAACCTACCTAGATAACATTAAACTTTTTATAGTTATGCCAATCAAATACCCTAACAACATGGAGGTCTAGGGTTTACATATAAAATCAATTAAAATAGGTCATACATAGTGAAGTAGGTTTCATCCATACGGAACAAGATTAGCCAAATTAGACACTTCTTCTCCTAAAAGTACATATTAGTTCTTACATATAACACATTAGTGCTAAAATTAGACACTATCACCATAATGATACTATCTAAGGTATGGAGTTATTTTCTAGGAGGGTTTATTATACCTAGATCCTATTTGTGACACTCAAGTTAACTCTAATACCAGTTTTCATATTCTAGATCCTTTATCTCAAGCAGTTTCTAGCCAAGTATTTATTTGTGTCATTCATTACTTTTATTATAAATATCAGATTCAATTATTTCTTTCACAAATTAGTGGCTATATTTATTTTATATTTTATACTCTAATTTACTATACTCAGAGCATTTAACAACCTAGGGTTTAAATACTATAACCCTTAAAATTTAAATCATTTGGTGAACTTGACTTACTTTGAGCACATTATTTCAAACCTTGGTGAACCATTATGGTTTCCCTTATTATTTATAAAATATCCTCAATTTTCAATTTTTAGCCTTTCATCATGATTACCATGATGTAATCCATTTTCTACTTCTTGGTGAAAAGTTTGGTGGTATATCTTGTATGATTATTACCCACCATTGGTAGAATGATGCACATGTTTGTCCCTTCTCTTATGGATCACATTAGAACCCAATTTATTACACACATTGGTCCACCCTCTCTTGAGTCCCAATTATATGAGGATCATTATTGAATGGCTCACTTTTAGTTACCTTTGGTTTCTAATCAAAGGTAGAGAGCATAGATGACTCATTTTTTCCTCCTCCACCTAGACCTATTGACTATCTTCACTCACATTCCACCTTTACTACTCACCCTCAATAAATAGTAGACCTTACAATTTGAGTTGTTACTAGACATAACATGATGCCTCCTCTACCTATATAGGAACAACATAATCCCACTAGCCCTCCTCATCCATAAAACACTACAACATAACCTAGGGATCAACATAAATCATTTTATATGGTGGATCAGTTGATAAATACACCAGTTAATATTTATATATTGGACTTAATCCAAAAGACAACCATTTTCAAAGATATTATTTTTAAAATAATCAATCATACATCTTTGCCTCGTGACATAGGGCCAAATGTTTTTCATTTATCATGAACACTATCAAGGGCATTGAGGATGTTATATCTTTTTCCAAAGAGGATTTCCCTCATAGTTAGTTATTGTTCATAATCTACCACTCTTCATTTAGGCACAAATAAATACCACCATAATTAAATGAGTTCTAATCAAGAGTGGTTCAATAATTAACATATGTAACCTCAAATTTCTATGTATATGGGGGTTGATATAACATACATCTAGAAAAAAATATAAGAACATTAGAGGTTTTGATGACATTCATAAATAGGCATTGGGCAGTATTGCATTGGATATCATAATCAGGATAAAAACTCTATCTACAAAAATTTAGGTGATGCCTAATCATTTTCATTAAAATTTATTACTTGGGAGACCTTGGATACATGTCATGGAGGTTATACCATTTATATTTCATAGATGTGTCAAGTTTTTACATGAAAAATATTTATACACTTGTTTGGATGATAACCAACCATTCAAATATTTAGATGTATTGAGCCTACTTCACCGACTACATCTCCAAATGGAACAACTCAAGTTCACATAGAGTCCCTAACTCATATGATTTTGATAGAATTGATGCATACATATGAGGTTGGGGAATCTAAAACAACTATTACTAAAACAATTTTATATCCTTCTACAACACATTTAACCTCACCCATGATGGAGGAAGACCCTCATACAACATAGTTATCCCCACCCATAGTGGATGATGGAATTATCATAGCACAATTACCATTACTTGTTAATTCAGATGAAGTATATATCTAAAACTTTGATACAAATTATCAATCCACCACAAAGGATGATACCCAACCCATTGACATTGATGACTATTTATGTGGATTGAGATTCACACTATTAGGTCCCAAAGAGTACAAAGATGATTATAAGGCACTCATGCCTTTTCCCACATAAGTAGAACCACTAGTTCATAGTCCTAGAACTACAAACCTAATCACTCAGTTATAGTTAGAGGTATATTACTTTATACACTTAGTACACATGGTTACATATATGGATATTGACCCATTTATATAAATTCAAGAAGGTAATTCACATGTTAGACCACATTAGATTCTACATATATTACTTGATAGAGGATTGATAACATTACCCATAATTCATCATAGATATGTCAATAGATTATCATTGTAGGATTGTAGACCTTTTTTTCATTTTCACATACTTATAAGACATGATAAAAATACATGATCAACATTATAATATAATTTGAATAAGTTCAAAACCCATGTAACTATTCAAATTACACAACCTCCACTAATACAGGCACCACGATGGAATCTTCATTGACATAGATATTCAAAAAATGAGTCTTTTAGATATTTGAGTTTCTATCTAATACTGATACATCCCTCATGTTTCTATAAATGATGAGTCAAATCCAAATGCTTTCATGTTGGCATTCTTAAAACATATAGGATATTATGAGAGTGAGCTAGATCATGTTATACATTGTCAGGATTCCTTAGGACATATCACACTATTAGTTACATGTGGCTCAAAGGTGGCCAACACATTAATCTTCTTCATGAGAACATGAAATCATTTAAAAGTTACCCTTGGTAGTATATGGTTACATGTAATTGATGCCACAATTGATCACATAGATAGATGCTTGACTTTTGGTCATGAGGGACACATAGTTTGCATTTTACAAGATGGCTCAGATGAGAATCACATATTTCATATATATATATACCTTGATGTAAAATGTGGCTTACCCTAAGAACACATGGGAGGCTTATTATGCATCATAGTGGCATGTTATTCAGATGCACAAAATCTAGACTAACATCAAGGATAAGGCTACACTTATATAAATAACATGGTATGATGATCACGATGATGATGATTTATTTAAGTTTAGGTATATTTAGCATATGACATTCAATGACCTCCCACCAGATCTACCATTTGATTATCCACATACCGTGGATGTGATCTGAGGTATATGGAGACATTACACTTCATGTGTACATTATCTCATTTATTTCCAACATTTAGTTGTACATAGTTTCATTCATTCTTTCTCCTTGTATATAATTTCATTTTCATGTTACTTGTACATAATAAAATATAAAAAATAATTTAATATGTCAAAAATATAAAAACATTCTAATATTTGATTAGAAAATAAAAATTATAGATTATATTAATTTCCATGTTTACATTTCTTATACTTGTCAGGTACTACATAAGTTATCTCTAATAGTGTAGTCAATTTTATCATACATACATGTTTCACTTGTTATTTTCAAGTATTTGTATATTCCTATAGGACTCATGTCCACCACACAAATCCAAATTTGCTACTATCTACCCATTGAGGGCACATAAATAGATGCATCATTTGACCCATTTGGGGGCATCATATACATAATTATGATTGCCAAGTTACATGTTTTTATACTCTATATCATATATTTAGCATTATTTATATATTAATATTGATCATCCTACACTACATAAATTTTAACAACTAATACTAATATAGACTCAATTTATGTATATCTTTGCTCTTATATAGATTTGTACCACATGTTCATGCATACTTTAATTTCTAGATTCACTAGTTTGGACTTGATTGTCTCTATGCTTCTACATCTATTCAAGGTTATTTTAATATGCCATTGTTATATGTATCTATGCCACTTTATTTCATGTATGTATTCTTTGTACATGTGCCTATATCCTTGTGTATGCTTTTTTAATGGTGTATGTGAACATTTGAACATGTCCTTCCATGTGGATTTATGCCAACTTGATTACTCTTTATGTATATATACATTTTAACTTGTCTTTGTATGTATAACTTTCTCAAATTTAGTGATATGTGCCCATATCCCTTGTATTGTGTCCCTTTGGCCTAATTTGCATGCTTTATGTGTGTTGTATGTATGGTTTCATGTATACATCATGTCCATGACACTTATCTCTTGCTTATTATACACTCCAGTATTAGATGCCATGAGGGACCTCATGCATCTCCCCTTCCTTGTTGGGTGCCTTGATAGACATCATACCCCACCCCCTAGGTATTTACTCATTTTATTACTCATATCTTATGTCCATAAACATGTTGACATTGTTATATCTATCTTGATATACTTGTGAATGCTAGATCTAACATACATCATACATTACCAACTTATGCTTAGATTATCTTACATTCTAATGTCATGTATACACATTATATTAGTTTATTATGTAGATATCATATATTCTCAATCTAATACATATCATGTAGAGATTTTTATTTTGAGGATGGTTCTTATGAAGGTTCAATAACTCCATCAAAAGAGGGGCCATTAATAGAGGTTTATCACATAGATCAGGCCATTAAAATGCACTTAGAGTACATGTTTTAGTATGCAAGAATAGAATAAAGAGCTAAGAATTAGGAAAACATAATGGTAAAATAGTTAGATAGAGATCAAAATTAATTTGGTATAAAAACAACATAGTTAGACACTACCACTGAAAATGGACATTATTATTGTAGTGCTACTATTGAAGGTATGCCACTACTAATCAATAGCCCTAGAAATAAGAAAATATAGATTTTCCAAAAAAATATAGTAGGTACAGTCTAAGTTTGCATAGATTTAGTTATAAATTATTAGTTTTTGCTCAATTTTGTATAAAATCATACCAATTTTCTAAAATTGGGGGCATCATGCATAGCATGGTCACTCCTATTTTAGTTTTAGATACTCAGATATAAATTATTACCACTCAATCCAAAATCCATATGCTCAAATATTATATTTGGGGGTGTTTTAACTATTTAGGACTTAGTAAATGTAAATCCTAGGTTGTTAAAGGTATGAGTATAGTAAATTAGGGTATAAATATTCAATAAATAAAACTATTAATTTTTAATAGAATTGACTTAGTTTGACCTTTCTAAAAATATAAATAAATATTTATCTATAAAATGATTTAAATGAGAGATATAGAGGGTGCAAATTGAGATGGAGATTAATATGACTGTCACAAACAAAATCCAAGTTTCAAAACCCTTTCTAGATAGTAACACCATAATTGGACAAGAAGAAAGGGGTCGGGAGAGAATTGAAGAACCCGAGGAGGAAAAATCAGAGGAAGAAGATGGAACAAAGAGCTAGGACACCAAATCTAGTAATGATGAAGAAGGATCTGAGGAAATTGAAAAAGATAAAGTCAATACAAAGGAGGATTCTGTTACCAGAACAGAAGAGATGGAGGAAAACCAGAAAGTGGCAGAGGATGACACTATCCAGGAAGATCCTGGTGAGGACCCAACTTCTAAGAATGAAAAGGAAATCTTTGTCTAGGAAGATATTCAAAACATGGAGATGGAAATTCAAGATGGAATCAATGAGCGGGAACAAAAGAGTCAAGTGAAGAAGCTAGGAATAGCCCCAATAAAAAGTCTGAGGATTGGAGAGGGAAGAATCAGAATGAGTGCCTATGACTTGGGTTAACTGTAAAGCTGAGTCTTCTTCCCAACTAGATTCCTGGTTGTGTAGGGAGATCATTGATCTCAAGAGAAAAGCGGAAACTTTGGAAGACTCTCTGAAAGCTGCTTGGAACAAAGTAAACAACATGGAAAATCAGTTAAGTGAGATCCCTGTCCCTATTTTTAAAGGACAATGATATTCCAACATTTGTCCTCTACAATAGAATTGTTATGAGCTTCTAGGTGTACCTATGTATAGGTATGCCAATCTTTCTTCCTTCATGCATGATTTTTAGATCTATGTAGATGACCTATTTTGACTGATTTTATATGCAAACCCTAAACCTTCATGTTTCTAAGGTATGCCAATCATGCATGATTTTTAGAATTGGACCTATAATTATGCAAACTTTAAAGTGTGCATAATTACTAAAGTTGTTGTTTGTGGGGTAGGTTAGATATATTCAACACCCCATTGTGATGATATTTTCCTACATAAAAATACTCTGAAGAGGGATAAATCTTGATTTAGTTTTCCCCATGTAAGTGCTGGTGTATGTGTAAGTGAAGCTAGTATGAATACTAGTTTGAGTACTTTAAATGTGATTGAGACTAAAAACATGAGTAATATGATTTTAGTAATTATTTATAAGGTTTTATTCATAAGTAGGGCATACTATGGATTGATGACCTTGATTTTATACCATTTTTTCTAATTTTATTTTTTAATTTGCATCTAGTGGATAAAAAGCTAAATGTCATGTATGAATATTGTTCTAGTGCTTGTGCATATATTAAAAGAGGTCTAGGCTAACCATAGGTGGGTTTCTACTTGAAAATATATTCATTGTTAATAAAAGGAGGGAAAAGGACAATAGTTTTATAACTAGGACACTAGCACCATGAGGTACTATTGTCCCTCTTAAGGCACTAGTGTCCAGGTGGAAGAACCTAAGGCACTAAGTGTTAGGATGCCAAAGTGATGGTTTGGGAATAAATTATGGATGTTTATTGATGTATAAGGCTATATAAGTGTTTAAATAGGCCCTAAGATATGTCTAATACTAAGCTAGGGATATGTGGTCTCAAGTAATGCTTTTAACGCTCAAGTGTCTTTTTTAAGCTATTACATTTAGCCCCTTTATTCTAGAAATGTATCAAAGAAAATATATAGTATACAAAAAAAAAAAGTTTTTAGACTTACCTAATAGGAAAATATTGTGAATATAGATCTGTGTATGTGAAGCATGTTATATTGTGTGTCTTACAAATAAAATGTGCATAGATTAGTCCTTAAGAGATATCAAAAACAAAAGACAAAATTGTGTAAATAGATAAAAGAGAGGGAAGGAACAAGTACACCTCATTGGGTATGAAAACCAATGCATAAAATTTGTGACAACCTATGTGTGTGTGTGTGTATAAATAGAGATCAATTGATGAATAACTTGGATTGAGCTGATGGCTTGATCAATCCCCATGTGTGGGTGGCTCAAGAACTCAATCTAGTCTTAACTCCATCATTGCCCATCCCTCTTTGGTGGATCATGACATGCGAATATCTTGTATTAGACTAATGGTGTGTCTAACCCTCTCATTTATGTGGCTCAGGAACTCAATTAGACTATGAATCCATAATTTTATAACCATGTATAGTAGATGCATCTAAAATTGAAACTATGTGTTGTAATTAGAGATGTGTAACTATGTATGTCAGCTCTATGGCCACTCAAGAATAATAGGTGACTTTTGGGGATACCAACCATTATAGATGGTGTAAGTCATGAATTTGGTGTGTAACCTAGAACATGGTTTCTATTATGTACAACATAGATAATGACATGGAGTTTCTCATTCCATCTGATCAACTAGTGTATAAGTGAACATACAAAAATAATATACCATGTACATACTCCAAAATCTAATATCTGAGTATATGGATTCTAAATCAAGTTGTAATAATTTGTATCTAAACATCTTAATTAATATTAGAACGATCATTCCACACATGATTCCCCCAATCTAAGAAAACTAGTATGAATAGGAGCTAAACTAATCCAAAATTGGTAATTTGTAACTGAACCAATGTAAAACCTAGAATGTACCTACTATACTTTTCTAGCCAATCTAGAATTTTCTAAAATTTAGGATACTATAAATTAGTGCCATATCTTGGATACTAGTGATATGTGGTGCTAGTGTGATAATTTGGTTGTTAATTTCTAACTATTTTTATTTATGTGCAACTGTAGCTGATCTCTATGTCATTGTTTTCCACTATGTTTTCCTTAATCTAATTTTTGTCACTGAGTTTGTGTGCTAAAAATTATAATATGAGTTCATTTAAATAGGTTTATCTCTATGAAAAACCCATGTGAATTCCCCCTCTTTTGATGGTAGTTGTTGAACCTATGAAAAAACTATCCTTAAAATAATATTCTTTATAAAATGTGTGTTAGATAAAGCATGTATGATATTTATGTAATAAACCAATATGATGTGCATACATAACATTGGAATGTAAGCTATCTAAACATAAGTTTATAATGTATGATGTATGTTATATCTAAAATTCACAAGGTTGTCAATATATATATATATATATGTGTGTGTGTATATATATATACATATATATATATATATATATATATATACATGTATATATATATATGTGTATATGTATATATATATACACACACATATATATACATGTATATATATATATATATATGTATATATATATATACACACATATATACACACACACACACACATATATATATATGTATATATATATACATGTATATATATATATGTCTATATATATATATATATACACACACACACACACACACATATATATATATATGTATATATATATATCTATATATATGTATATATATATATATGTATATCTATATATATGTATATGTATATATATGTATATATATATATATATGTATATATATGTATATATGTATATATATATCTGTATGTATGTATAATAAATCTAAGTAATACCTAAGTATGTAACTAGGGTAATGGGTCATGATATCCATCATGAATCCCACATAAGAAGGGAGGATTCATGATGTCCCTCATGTCATCTAAAACTAGAGCATATAACATATAAAAACCAAGTGTCATGGCCATGAGTCATACAATAAATCATGCATATAACACACATGAGGCACACAAAGTAAGCCAAGGGACCATAATAAAAGGGACATGGGCACATCTCACTAAATATAAGAAATCAAGATATAAAATGACATGTTTAAATGTCCACATACATAAACAACAAGTTGGCTTAAATCCACATGCAAGGACATGTTTAGATGTCCACATACACAATCAAGAAGGCACACACAAGGACATAGGCACATGTCCAAAGCATACATATAATTAAAATTAGTGGAATAAATCCATAGAGTAATGACATATTAAAATTCCCTCAAATAGAATAATCATAGAGACACAATCAAGTCTAATCTAGGAAAACTAGAAATGAAAGTATGCAAGGACATGTGGTGTAAATATGTATAAGAGATATGATGTATATAAGCTAAGTCTAAACTATTAGTAGTCATAAAACAAAATATAAGTAGGTGTAGGATGATTAATATCAAGATATAACAATGCTAAATATGTGATGTATATTTTAGAAAGAGATAACCTAACAATCAAACTATGTATAGTATGCCCCCAAATTGGAAAATGTATCAAATAAGGAACTTGTGTATCTATGTATATGCCCCAAATGGGTAGATAGTAGCAAATATGTGTGTGTGTGTGTGTGTGTGTGTGTGTGTGTGTGTGTGTGTGTGTGTGTGTGTGTGTGTAGTGGACTTGAGCTATGTAGCAATCTAAAAATAACTCAACAAGAACAAGTGAAACATGTATGTATGATAAAAAGTGACTATATTAAGATAACTAGCATATATATTATCTATAAAATTTAATAGATTTAAACATGGCAATACATACAATCTATAATTTGTATTTTTTGAGTAAATATTTGAATGTTTTTGTGTTTTGACATATTTTATCATTTTTATATTTTTCGGATATAAACTATGTATAAGTAACATGAAAATGAAACTATATACAAGGAACAAGAGTGAATGAGACTATGTAAAATAAGGGAGAAACATATTAACTGATGTGTCTCATGGGAGACTCTCTATCAATGTGGATTATGTCAAATAAAGGAACAATAATCATGCATGCTATATGAAAAGGTTATTGAGGTCCTATAACCTACTGTACTGAGTGATCTATAACTAACACTACCTATGAAGGGGTGCTATGGATACATGAAACTCACTTTGGTGTCCTATGAATTGTAGGGGTCTTATAGATCCATATGGTTCAATATGTTATAAAATTTATAGGTTCCCTTTGTTGAGAACCTTGAGAACTAATAACACTGATCTCAAAAGGAAAGGGGCAAAGGGAGGCCCTCTATAATCTACAACATACCTTTAACACATAGGTCTCTCTAATAATGGTCTATATGGGAGAGCATGCATATGGGGTAGCATTGTAGGAGTAGACCTCACCAACACTAGTGGATCCACTAAAATCTATGGTGTAATGATAGGAACTATGCCTAAAACTATAACTAGTAGTTGTGGTGTGACTTCTTATGGGATAGATAAAAGATAATCATATGAAATACCCTCAACTATGATCACTTGATTAACATGTAGAATTTGAGGCATCTATGCACAATGGATGGAATAAATCATGGATTCTATATCCATGGCCTACCTAATAACATGTCAAATGTGCCTGCACTAGGTCATACTAAGAATATAATGGCCATGTTTGTTTGTCCAACTTGTAGTGTAAGTATAATCTCACTAATGAAGATCTAAACATGGACATTGAAACCAAAAAAAAAAATGTCAGTAGGAGAAATGTCCTACTATGAATACCACAAATGTTGTATAAGTGTAATAGTACACATGTCAATACTTGACCCATTGTCAACCATAACACTCTTAATAGGATGATGATCAATGTAGGATTTTACAAAGAGTGTTTATAAATTTGAATCATCATCAATAATTTCCTACTCTAAGAAAGTGATGATTGGTCTAATTAATACTATATTATGATACACACCAATGATATTATGTAGGGGGTGTGTATCCTCTATGGTAGTGTGATATGATGCCATTGGTAGATGTGCCTGATACATATAGTGAACACTTGAAGTTCCCCTACCTCATTATCTATATGCTTTGGAAATGGATCTGAGAACATTTTCAATGCATTGGATTCTATTTATTTAACTTTGGGTTCCTTTGTGGGTTTGTTGACATCAATTATGTTAGCCTCTATTAAATCTTCTATCTTATGTTTCAAGTTGATGCATCAATTTTTATTATGGTCTAGTGTTCTATGATAGTTGCATAATATATTGGAATAATATATCTTTAGAAGAGGCCATGTCATATCAACCTCTTTTATGGGAGGGAGAGAGATGACATTACATTCCAAGATTTTCTATAAAACACATGCCGATGATTCTAAAATATTATCAAAAACATTTAGTGGAGGATTTGATGAAACCAAGTGAGGAGGTGGCTCTAAATCTACATTAAGTGTGGCCTTTTAATCACTAGATTGTTTTTAGTGGTACTTAGTTTGTATGGAGGCTTATTAGAACTCTTAGTAGTTTATTTTTATCCACTCATACATTTTAATTTTCCCATAGAGAGAAGCTTGAATTCCCTTTCTTTCACTATGTGGCATAAATATGTGAAGGTTAGAAGCTTATTGAATAAGATAGATTTTGTTAGTAATCTCCATTTAAACATGTCTTAGAGATATTTATCTGCCATGGGGCTATTCATATTTTCCAATTTTTTTTATATCGTATGACATATTTTGTAATAGGCTCATTGGAATTTTGATTTAGTTGTTCTACTTGAGAATATTAGATCTTATCATTGATGTTAATTGAAAAGTGTGCTAAAAACATATATACTCATGGATTAAATGTAGTGATAAACTAATTCAAAAGATCATAGAACCACTGTAAGGCATAGTCCTTTACATTATGTGGGATCAACTTAGTAATGAGCTAATCATTAGACATGTAGTCTAAACACATGACATGAAAATATCATATATGGTTCTATGGGTCACCCTTAACATCATCTAAGGTAGGCTTAAGTGCAACAAATATGGATGGCAAAGGAGTTGTCTCTATGTGGTGTGCCAAATGTGCATGAAAAATAACATGAGAATCTAAGGCATGTGATGGCCTAGTATATCCCTGCTCAAGATGTAACACCTTATCCTATAGAGAATGAATATCATGCATAAGGGATTATAAATCTAGAGAGGATGAACTAGCCATAGGAGGTGTAGTTGTTATTAAAGGTTATTGAGTTAAAATAGGTTATTGTATAAGCTAAGTTTCCCCAAAAGAAGGTGTAACAATGTTGTTATCTATGGGAGTAGAAGATTAACCATTATTTGATTTTTTATTTATTTCCATTATGGCTTGTATAATTTGTGCATTATCATGGGGTTATTCTCAAATTCTATCTCAAAAACTTTGTATAATCTCATCCGTATTGACTATAAGATTTTCATTGTTAAGTGGGGGGGAGAGTGTCCCAATTCCCATCTTGTATATCATCTTGATCTTGATTGTATTTCTCATCTTTAGATGCATTATCATTTAATTCCACATAATAAGGCCAAGAAGGATCAATGATGGGTGTTTTAACTGGTCCTTTGTCTATGGTATAAGTTTAAATAGAAGGAATTAAAGTATGATTAATAATATTTTCGCTAAGCCTAACACTTCTTCTTAAGGGAAGAGAGATAACTTTTTTAGATGGAATACAGTAAACAAAGTGAAAGAGGGATGTTAAAATAGAATGTATGAAATATAAGAATCTTAACACATCTAATTAAAATAGGAAAAATAAGTAAATAAATCTTAGTAGTATCTAGGTTTAGGGTTTAGTAGTATTCAAAATAAATCAGGTTCACCAAATGTATTAACTATTTATGACTTTGTAAATGTAAATACTAAGTTACTAAAGGTTTGAGTATAATAAATTAATGTAGAAATATGCAATAAATACAACCACTGATTTTTAATAAAATTGACTTAGTTTGACCTTTCTAAAAATAACAATAAATATTGTAAACAAATACTTAGCTAGAAAATGACTAAAATGAGAGATCTAGAGGATGTAAACTGAGATAGGGAGCTAATATAAATGTCAAATATAAGATCCAGGTGTGAAAACCCTTCTTGGATAGTATCAATATAATTGGATAGTAGCACCATATGGTGCTAGTGTCCTTATTTTGGCACTAGTGTCCTCTATGTAGAACTATTCTAAGCTTTTGGGTGCACCTATGTTTGGGTCTACCCAGCCTATTCCTATGAACAAAAATTATGAATATATGTATATGACCTATTTTGACTAGTTTTATATATAAACCCTAAACCTCCATATTTCTAGGGCATCCAATTGGCACAAGCAATAAAGTGTGTTTATTAATGGGGTAAGATGGACATCCTCAACACTTTATTATGATGAGATTTGCCTACATACCGATATTCCAAAGATGGATCAAGCCTAATGTAGTTATCCCCACTTAAGTGTTGGTGAAATTGCAAGTGAAGCTAGTAGAATGTTGGCTTGAGTGTTTTGAATGTGCTTGAGACTAGAAACCTAAGTAATCTAAGCTCAGGAATGTTGTAGATAGTTGTATAAAAAGTGGGCAGAATAGGGATTGATAACCTTGATTTTTCACCACTTATTTTTATTTTATTTGTGTAATTTACATCTAATTTCCATCTAGTGGATAAAGGGATAAAATACATGTATATATACTATTCTAATGCTTGTGAGGGTCTTAAAAGTGGTCTAAACCAACCCTAGGTGGTTGATTATTTAAAATTATATCCATTGGTAATAAAAGGAGGGAAAATTATAATAGTTTCAAAATTAGGACACTAGTGTTGTGGGGTGCTAATGTCCCTATTATGGCACTAGTGTTTAGGTGGTTGAACTGAGGCATTAGGAGCCATGATGTCAAATTGAAATCTGGGACTACTTTAGGCATGTTTAGGGATGAATATGGCCTATAGAAAGGCCATATAAGTGTCTAGATATGCCTTGAGATATTTATAAGGCTATTGTAGGTATGAATGGTCTCTAGTAACAATATTAGCACTCAAATGTCATTTTAGGTGATTATAGGAGGTATGTATATGAGACATTATTTTTTTATGAACACTTTTGCACCAATTTATTAGATGGAATGGAAAAATCCATGTCATTATCTATGTTCTTAATATATATATATATATACAATTTTCACTATTTTTTACTAGATTTGATGCTTTACTCCATCTGTAATAGATAACATTATCGAGTAGTCCTTGAGCTACATACCTAAGTGCCTAAGAGGTCCCTGAGTCAATTTTCATTCTAGAGTTCCCAAGTGGCCATAGATCTATTATATAAAATTTTAATTATAGTCATAAAAATTCAGTTACTTTTCAAAATTTAGTTATAGATGCATCTTCTATACATGGGTCGGCAATGATGGAATGATATTTTACTTGAGTTCTTGAGCCACCTACATATGCAGGTTAGATAAGCCATCAGTCTAATCTCAGCCATCCATAGGTAATGATCCACCAAATAAGGGTGGGAAATGATGGATTAAATGCTAGATTGAGTTATAAATCCAACCACACATGGTGATTGAGCAATCTATTTAGCTCAATATATGTTATTCACCGATTGATCACTAACTACACATACATAGGATGTCACTAGGTTTATGCATTGGTTCATGTACCTAGTGAGGTGTATTCATTAATTTCATCTTTGATTTTGATATTTATTAAGTAAGGAATGATATATGCACATTTCATTTGTAAGACAAATGGAGCATGCTTTACATACTCAGATATAGATTTATGGGATTTGACTCTTAGGACATGCAATGGAGCACATTTTACATACTAATATCTAGATTCATGGGATTTACCTCTTAGGTAAATCTAGGTACATTTATTTTCCTTTATCCTAGTCATTTTTATTTTTTATATTTCTTGAATAATGGGGGGGGGGGCAAATGTACTCATCTAAAATGTCATTTGAGTGCCAATAGTGTTACTTAAGGCTACCTATCCCTGCCTTAGCCCTAGACCTATCTTAGGGCCTATTTAGACACTTGTACAAGTTTTATGTGGGCTTTACATATCACTAGACATCTCAAAATTATTCTTAGACCCTCCCTTAGTAATATATACCCCTAGTTCCTTAGGTTCTACCACCTATACATCAGAACCATACTTTGGATACTAACGCCCCATGCTAGTGTCTTAGTTTGGACCTATTGTCATTTTCCTTCTTTTTAGCCTCAATAGATATATTTTCAATTCAAATACATATATGGTCAGCCTATAATTATTTCAAACCCTACATAAGCATCATATTAGTATGTATACATGACTTTTATCCCTTTATTCATTAGAAGGAAATTAGATGTAAATACACATAAACAAGCTTAAAACAAGTTGTGCACAATTAAGGTTATTCATCCCTATTCTTTCTTATTTCTACATACATTCATCTAAAGACATCCTAAACTTAGAGTACATTCACTCAAATCACTAAAAATGACATTCATACTAGCTTCACTTCCAGTTGCATCAACACTTATATGGGGAAAACTACATCAAGCTTGATCCCTCCTCAGAGTATTGGTATGTAGGAAACTCTCATCATAATGAGATGTTGAAGATTTACATCCTCACTAAATAACATAACACTTTCAATACTTATGACAATTTAATACCCTAATAATGTGGAGGTATAGGTTTTGCATATAAAATTAGTCAAAATAGGTCATAGACAGTGAAGCAGGTTTCATCCATATAGGAATGGGCTTAGTAGACTCAGACAAAGCTACTTATAGAAGTATATATTGGTTATTTCATAGAGGAAATTAGTGCCAAAATTGGACACTAGCACCACAATGCTACTATCTAAGGTATAATATTATTATCCAAGAGGGATTTTAACACCACTCAGACTAGCTCTTGTATTAATTTTTAGATTTTAGATCCTTAGTCTCAGGTAGTTTCTAGCTAAGTTGTTATTTATGTCTTTCATTTATATTATTATAAATATTAGATTAGATAAATTATTTTAAAAATTAGTGGTTTTACTTATTGCATATTCTGTACCTTGATTTACTATACTCAGACCCTTTAAAAAACCATGACTTAAAATCCATAACCTTTAAAAGTTAAGTCACCACACTCTCATCATTTTACATGTTATTCATTTGAAATCCTACCCAAGGTAAATTTTTCCTTTGATATATGGTTTCTTTATTCATATATTTATATCCCCCTATGCATATTACTTACCAAACTCATCCTATAAGTATCTTATTCCAAAAACCCTAAACATTTGAAAAACCCAAAAATCTTAGAAACTTAAAAATTCTAAGAAACCCTAGAAATCAAAAAATCTTAAAAAAGGCTTAAAAGCTCCAAAATAGATATAAAGCCACAAAATATTTAAGCCATTTATCATCATGTTCACTGGTGGCCCTTGGCCTTGTTATGAGTGGTGATATTTAGATACTTGTGTAGGTCATCTTAATTTTGTATTTTAAACATTTCTTGGGTGGGAACCTCTCCTTCAGTCATAATCATTTCCATTCACCATCACTATTTATTAATTATCCTCCCATTTTAGGAAAACTACATAATCCCAAGGTCTGCATGGACTACGTAGGTATCACTTGGATGTATGGGGCATCTTATGTAATCTCAACCACTCTTATCACCATCCATTTTTCCCCATCCAAATTTTAACATTCTCACCTTTTTTCAAGCTAATAAATTCAACATTCTCACATTTTGTGATCTCATCATTTGTATGATCTTACCATTTTGTGAGTCCCTTCCATTTTCTTATCAATTTCATATTATCTCTTTATATTACCATTCTTCTTATCCCATTTGCAAAGAGGGATATATATGGTCTGAAGTCCACAATGGACTATGTAGGCAGTGCTTGGATGTAGGGGCATCTTAGATCATTTCAACCATCCCTTCCTTATTATTCTATTCCCCCACATACCAAAGTTGTCAAGAGCCTTATCTAACATGCCTCACACCTTCGAGTAGGACCTATGAGTAACACTTTATTATGAAACATGAAAAAATCATTAATTGTTTACTTGTTTGATCCATTTGTGTGCTTGTGATGCTTTTGTGATTGATTGTTGAAGTTTTTTATTTTACTTTTATCACTTGCATTTGGTTTATTCATTGTGTTTACACTTAGGTTTTGATTCATTTTATCTTGACTGTAGGTTTTTTATAATTGTATTTAAATTAAATTATTATTATTATGAAATCCAATGTTATCATTATTCATTTATAATTATGGTGCATAATGTCAAATTCAAGATCAAAAATTAAGTATCGAAGGTCTAACAAAAAATGTCATAACAATAAATATCTTGGTCTACTATTCAAAACACAATCAACCAAACATTATTTCTACTCTATATGCTATTCAGGATACCTATCCAAAAAATATCCTATATAAGAAGTCATAAATATTTCATAACATATACCAATATCAATACCTCATGCCAAGTCACATCATATCACATATGCAGTACAATAAATGGCACTCAATAAATTTATCAAAATGAAAATATAACCTATGGGAATAAAATAATTACTTTGATCAACCATCAAAGCCTCCCTACTAGGGTAAATCATTATTTTATCAATCCCCCTCTTTGAGGAAATTCAATCATTTAGTATTTCTTTTAATTCCAAGCCTGCAACTTTTACCCTATTTGGGGCAAGTCAATGTGTGTCACTTGTCTTGGGATGTATCCTTCCTAATTCTCCCATATTTGGGGCCAATGATTTTTCTACTCTATTCACATTGGAAATTAAAGTGTGCAAGCATTATCTCATTGGGATTAATATTATATTTGGGTTAATCTCACTCTTATTCTTGTCTATTTTCTTCTTTCTTTTTGAGGGACTGTACATTTAAATAATTTTATGATTGTTCCCTTGAGGGGGAACATAGGGCATATCAAGCACCATTTGGGGCATCAATTTGAACCTATTGGCCCATAAAAATAAAAATAAATCAGCATAATTATTAAATCTTCAAAATTTTATTCTTAATAACTTTTTCATTCTTTGAAAAGATGTTACTATGCCTTGTGTCAAATAAGGGAAAAATGTAGACACTTCATTTTCACCACTTCCATGTCTAAACTGTCATCAATTTGGTTTTATGTAATAACATGTAATCTTAATAACAAATCATTTATTAAACCAATATTTTCATAATTACTAATTTTATCCAAAATTATAGTGACACATCCCTGATTAGGGAAATGCATCATATCATAACATTTAATTCAACACCAACATCCCAAATCAATTCAATCCATTACCATTATTATTACAGGATAATTAAATGAATAATTAATTGATAAAATAATATCAAAAGGGCACATTATCCATAGAGGTTAATTAATCACCTAATTAATTAACCCAAACTTCCTCCAATAGGAAATTCCACGGATTTATAATTATCTATTTATCTAAAATTAAAAGTCAATATTATCTCATCTTGGTGACATGACATGAGAAATTCATTAGAAAAGGAGAAGAATGAAAGTAATCTCTTACACTCTCTTACACCTTATTACACACTTACACCCTCTTACACACTCTAATAGTGGTAATGATTGCACTTTTATTTAAAATATTTTCCACACTCCAAATTACTTAAATGGACCCTTTTACATTTCCAACCTCCAACATTGATGGGGGTGATGACTCATTAATATACATCCATTTTAAGATCAATATGGATGGTCCTCATTGATTCAACTAATATATAAATTGAATGTCACCCATTCATTATAGATAAGCTTCTTGGAATAAACTTACTTTACCAAAATGCATAAGGATCTTCACCATTCCCATGCCAATTCTCAATCAAACCAAGTGTATACAAGGGGAGATGTTGCCTACATGTAGAGTTGGCATTACCAAGTACCTCTAATTATAAAATATAAGAACATATATCTTAAAAAAATCAAGCAAAGGAAGCATTTCAAGGAAGGTATAAAATGCAGACACCTAAATTTGGCCATCGATAACCTCCAACCAAGCTTTTGACTAATTTCCACACAAAATGCACAATTTGGCCTAAAACACTAAAATGCATTAAATGAATTAAAATTGATATATTCAAGTGTCGATTTTGGCTAGGGCATCCTTAAATGGGGTAGTGCAATTTATGGGCTAGCTAACTTTGATCAGATCATTTTGAGTCAAAAAGCCAATTTTGTACTTGAGTGCTTTGGATTGCTCTTTCCTATCAAATATATTACACGAGACATGTGACTTTGTTATTTGGTGTTGGTAACATCTTAAATTGGATAATAGATCCAACACATCTAAAATTGACTTCCAATTCTAATCCAGTCAAATTTTGGACCAATAACAAGGTATTCTGATCAATTTGGGTAATTTGTGCACAAAGTGCTTAATCATGCTTAAGAGCTAATTAAACCAAATTAAAAGCTAATAAATAATTCCATGGAAACTTGTTGAATACTTATTTTTGGAAATGAATATTGAATATCTACATCATCAGGTGACCTCATTTTCTGGGAAGAAATCCCTAGGCCATAAATGCCACAAATATCAGGATTCATGCCTCCCATGCCTCATCAAAGCCCTCCATGCCTCTTAATTGATCCTCTATCCCAAATATTGATGATCCTATTTATCAATTTTAATTGCATAATTGGATTAATCCTTAGCCACACATCTCAATCCTAAGATGGATAGTTTAGGTTGATTCTAGACATTTGCAAGAATATATAAATAGGAGGCCTTACCACATCATTTTTAAGTCTTGATTATGAAAAGTTATAATGAAAAACTGATTCCAAGCCAAGCCAAGCTAAAAACACAAGGTGCCAAGGAGAGATGGAGGTATCCAAGCTTCCATTGCCAAGAATTTCATGAGCACAAGCTGAGAAAGCCACTACAACAAGCATTTTAGACCATCTAAGGAAGGTAAAAGAGGGTTTATTTTACATTTTAGTTCTATGTTTTATTCATGTTTGTTAACTAAGCTCTCCCTAGTGGCTAGGCCTAGATATTTTATGCTAGTTAGTGTGTTTCTTTTATTTTTTTCATTTTGAAACTAACATGATACTAACCATCTTCTTTTGAGTCAAATTCCTAAATTCACATATGGCACACCTGATGGGACTAGATGCATCCCAAACATGAAGAAGATCATTTTGTAGCTTTAAAATCTTCATTTGGATCATTAAAACTCTTTTAAATTGATTTTCTAACTTTTTTTTATTGTTTTTTATTTGCCACAGGTTTACATAGTAACTAACGTTGGTTAGTAAAACTAACATCAGTTGGATAGATGTCATCATTCACATTAGTATAGCTAATGTTGATTAGATAACTGTCATCAGTTAGAAAATGTAACCATCATCAGTTATATAACTGACGTTAGTCACTATGTTTTTCTTAAAATACAGACCCAAGATCTCTTTTTCTAAAGTTCATTGTTTCAAACCCAAAAGAGCTTCAATGCTAAAGGACTTGCTAACATTTTTGTTGTAGGACCAAGCTTGACATTTGATAAAAAAATGTTTTAGATCACCTTTTTCATGCTTAAAAATTAATTAGGAACCTTGTTTTGGTTTTTAATAAAAAATTTAGATGTTCATGGTGAATGTTTTCAAAGTTACAACTAAGACCAAGGGGTCAAATGAACACCACCTCATTTTCCATTCGGGCTTAAAAATGAACTCACCTTTCTAAGTTTTTGTATTTAATTAGTTGTTTAAATTATATTTTTATTTGGAAAAAAGAGCGGTGTTATGTGTATGCTCTTCCATTTGTCCCCTTTAGGTAACCCTTGAAATCAAAAGCACCATTCCTATTACAAGTAGCCTAGTCTAAGGCTTAGAAAGAATGTCATCTAAAGCACTCCCCAAAAACTCGTCAAAGTTTGGGTGACCTTGAAAATGACCCTAAATTATTTCTATTTCATGCTTTCTTTGTTTCTATACAAACTTGGCTTGCAAGGGGGATTTCATTATCTCTCACAAGTTCTTTAGGGAAGATTTGACCTAAGGTTTCATCTCTTGGCATTGACTTTACTTACTCCTTTTGAGTTTCACACAAGACATATCTACATTTGGACATCACACTACACTAAAAGAACATCAAGATATAGTGGTTGTAAAAAGGACTAGACCTTTTTACAACTAGCTAATGCCACGGTCACCTAATGTTTGTGCTTGTATTTTACATCATTTGATGTGAAAGTCATTATGTAATTGATTCCTATAGAAATATTTGACAGCTTGCTAGTTTAGTCAAGCTCACATGCCATACCCTTGATAGGATTTGGATGATTATACTTAGTGTATTTTGGTCATTTTTTCTTGGTATGTTTTGAGACTAAACTTGTTTGTTTGTTCATAAGCCATGTCAAAATAATGTCATTTGAGTTGTGGAGGGTAGCATTATGTTGCCTAAATCATATCAAAACATTTTGATCCTTTTGAATCTTTGAAACATAACATAGATCACATCATTCAAGCATACTTACACCATTAGGTTTCTCAATTTGTTTCAAAACTAGTTTACCTTGTATCAAAAACCATTTGTTTTAAACCATGTCATGTATACTATTTGGACCTTTGTCTTGTGTTGTCATTTTGTCCAATCTTGTCTAGCTTTTTTAGTCAAATCCTAATTTTCAAAGTTGAGTTTTAAATTAGTCTTGTTAAGTTTGGATCCAAAAATTGATTGAATTTTGTTTAGGCCTTAATTCATGGGGTTGATACACATATATTTCTCTTTTGGATTACATAACTTCAATTAATCGATTACCCAAATTTGAAAACTATTGATGGTTTGTTTTTTTAAATCCTATCCTCATCATTGTTTGTGACTTTATTTGTGAGAACATAGAATTTTTAAAATATCCTTTTGTCTTATGCCTTATGCCAACTGATCATGTTTATGTTTGATTCTATGTGTCAGGTTTATGTCGAATTTGCTTCCAAACTTGTTAGATTAAATCAAATCACATTAACCTTTGTTTCAAGTCTAGATTTTGACACTATTTAGCCAAAAGTCCTAGCATATGCCTCTTTGTTTGAGCCTAGCATTTGACTTCGTGTTTGGACAAAAGACCTAGTAACTCAACTTTTCCCTTTCCTAGTTTAGACCTTGTTTAGAACACTTTGACCTAAATCTCTGACATGCCAGTTTTTATTCAGATACTTGACCTATTATGCATATAATATTTGACATTAGACTATTTTATGCCAAGTATTATCACAAACCATTTTGGAGATACAGTTCCACTTTTAGACCATATTGGAGACACAACTCCAGCCCTTTGACCAAGTTTGAACCATTTATCCTTTGGATAGTTTTCCAAAGTTTTTAAAACTCTAAGATTTTTTGTTTCAAAGATTTCATCATTCACATGGATATGTCTAGCTACACTTATTGTGGAGTTTCATATAATATAACTTATGATAGAATAGCCACACAAAATCCCACTAGGAACCCCTATAGAGAAAGATTTTCTAAGGAGTTTTATTATTCTCCTTACAATACTCCATATGGGGAACATAGCCAAAATCCATAAAATACAAATAAAAACCTTGATTGGCATGAAAAATCTTGTGAGGAATTTGAAGAACCAACTATAGATAATTTTTTTTGGGATACGGGTCCATACCCTCTTTATAATAATCAATATGTGGAACATAGTCAAGAACTAACTTATGAGCCAACTCATAATGGGGATGATATGGTTTATGAGGAAGACTTGGATTCTTTGGTTTATATGAGTAATAAAGCTCCACCACATCATACCATTTCTATTCCAAGACTATAATGTCAGACCATTCCCATACTAGGACCTCATCTATTAGTTTATGCAAGCAATCAAACTCCACAATTCCCTTTCATCATTCCAGGACCTAGTCCTTTAGCTTGTGTGGGCAATCAAGCCCCAAAACATCCTATCATTTCCATTTTAGGACTTCATCCTTTGGATCATGTGATAAATCATGCTCTCCAATGCCCTACCATTTTCCCACCATAAATCATTCCTCATCTAGTACCAATCCCATCCAAACCTCAACCCATCCAATCATTCAAAGACCAAGCTATGTTCAAAATTGGTATTTTCTAACTCATTGGAAACTAAAGCCAAGAGAACCAACCAATATAAGATGTTTTTATTGAAACAACCATTTGTGTAAGTCAACCTATGATGAATCATCTATTGATCCTATACCAGATGTTTAGGAGTCTCACTCTAATGAGCTAGTCTTTACTAAGTCACTTCTTAATGATTATAACCACCTTTGGGAAAATCATTACCTTGACCACATGCCTATTTTTTAAGAGCCTCGTATTAACAAGCTAATCTCTAAAGAGTTGTCTCTTGACCTTTTTCCCATCCTAGAGGAGTCTCACTTTGACAAACCAATCTTTGTGGAGCCCATCATGCTATTATAGGTTGTTACTTATCCAATACTAAGAATTCAATAAGACATCATTATAGAGTACCCATTAGATGAAGAATTAGAGTTAGAGTTAGGTTTTACTCTTGGAAAAACATCATATTTATAATCAAAATCTGAATCCACATCAATCTCAACATCATATTTAGAGTCACTTGAGTTAGAATTAGATTCACAAGAAGATACCATTCTAACTACCATTCCATAGGCCATTACCATCAACCAAGGTAGCCATATTATTGACATTCCATCTCCCACAAGTATTTATTGGGATTGATAAAATCACACTTTGTTAAACTACAACAATGGTGATGTAGAAGTTAATGAAGAGTAAGGATGCCAAGACAACATTCATGTAGTAGAAGAACACTCTCCTAGTGAAACTTTTTTAGAAGTGCTAGAAGACAATCAAAGTCAAAAGCCAATGTTCATTAGTGAAACCTTCTCAAAGGTGCTACAAGATAATCAAGACAAATTCATTAGTGAAAAACTCATTGAGTCACTAATAGTTGAGAATAAAAGTTATTCACTATTAAATGAAGATAAAATCAAAGATAAAATCAAAATAGCTTCCTATCTACAACTTAATCAGATGGTAACTACTCTCAGGCCCAAACAATAGAAAAATTTGATGGTCTTATCGAGAGAAAAAGTCTTTGACCCTACCATAACCAAAATTATGTTGAATTTGGCATCAACAAGATTATGTGTGATTGAATGTTATGATATTCATTTGCTTCCCCACCATTATACATTCCATTATTATCTACCATTCCATTTCACAATCAAACCTACCATCCATTATTTGTCCCTATTTACCATCCATGTCACACTTTCCTTTACAAAGGCTATAAAGATACCTTGTCTTGACATTTGAAGGAATCTGAATCAATGATCAATGAAGATCACAAAAACATTTTTGGAATCACATTTTATAACCAGTTCTTGATAGAGCAACTATTCAGATAAGGTGTGGGCTAGAAATTAACATAATTAAGCATTCTATTTGTATCATTTATTGATTAGGATATGCATCTCCATCTCAAAAATAAAAATAGAATCATATTCCATTTACCACACCCAAGCCAAAAAAAGTACCATACCATTTCACATTCACCATACCCATTTACCATTGTTCCATATCCTTCCATTTACCCCATCACTTGGGGGAAAACCCTCTTACCATTTTATACATCCTATCATTCCATTCCTATCTAGACCAAAACCTATTTTTAGTCATCTTACCCAATCCTATTTTGATCTTGGTTTATTTGGTTCTTCCTACACCTTTTTATGGGGAGATTGTAATCAAGTTTCAACAATCAATCCAATCTATGTTTACAATGATAGTCTATGAAAGTAATGTGATAGTTAATCTAGCAAGGTATCTTTCATTTTTCATCCTGTATCAAATTTATTTATGTGAGCCTAATTATAACTACCTATGGGAAAATTAGTGTTTCATCAGTCTTGATACTAATTATAACTACCTATGGGAAAATTCATATTATTGACCTATGCCATTGTATCCTAGTTATAACTACCTATAGGCAAACTAGGGGTAACACTTGTTTACCATGCATTGTTGCATCACCTTGACATTATTGTTTTTACTTGACTGGGCATTTGACAAATTTAAGAAATTTTTGAGACCTAGTTGGTTTTTCTTCACCTTTTATGTGGATGTAATTACTATAACTTAAGGTCATTTTAGGACTATGTGGGCTATGCTCAATTCATGTTTAGGTCAAGTCAATCCCCCTTTTCATACATTCTCACCATTTTGTGAGAAGGTATCTTTCTCTAATGATTTAAGACACCTCAAAAATCTAAAAAACATTCATAACATTTTAAAAATCCAAAAATATTTATCTTGTCTAAGCCTAGTCAGTTATCAATCTGCCTTACTAGGGAAATCATTATTAGAATTATTTCTTTTTATTTTGTTTTTAAGCTTTCTATTTGTTTGTTTATTTCAAGTTATTTGTTTGTTTGTTTTTCTATTTATTTATTTGTTTGTTTATCACATTCTCAATTCAGTATATATATGTTCATTAGGTGATTCTTGGAGCACATTATTCTTGATTCCATACATATTCATAAATTAACATTATCATAATGGTTTTTATCATTGGTGTATTGTTTTCAAGGTTTATTAGATTGGGAGTCAGTCCTTATGCATTTTTTAGCCAAGTCTTGATTGTTCTATCATGATGCCTACCATCACATCTATAACAAAAATCTTCAAGAAGGTATACAATCAATAGACTATAGAAGTTTCTCCTTGGCACCTTGGCAAATCCTTCCATATCATTGATCAAATCAACCCAAAATCATTACTAATAAGAATGAGCATCTCCTCATTGATAGGTACAATTGAATCATTCCATTGATCAATCTCATTCCTCTATCCATCTCTTTCATCATTTTACACCCACTCATATTTAATCTATATTCCAAGTTATATCCTTGAATGCTTGCCAATCAACCCTATTGGGGCACAATCATCTTTAGCCAATCTAGGTTGATTATAACCACCTATGGGCAAATCATTATTTTGAATTTTAATATTGATTATATATGCCTTTGGGTAAATTATTATCCTTTTTACATCAATGCATGCAAGCATTTTCTTTTTTGGATTAATCTTAACTATGGTTAATTCCACCTTTTTCTTGTTTCTTTTCAAGGGACTATCTATAAACATATGTGACAGCCATCCCTCAAGGGGGCATCATCATAGGCTTCTCAAAAACCATTTGTTCAACCATCATATTATTTTTCATATAGACCATATCTCATTATTTGATAAGATATTTCTTTACCTATGATTTACAACATCTTCCCAAATAGGGGCAAACTATTGGCCACTGATAACCTCCAACCAATGCATAATTTGGCCTAAAACACTAAAATGCATTAAATGAATTAAAATTGATATATTCAAGTGTTGGTTTTGGCTAGAGTATCCCTAAATAGGGTAGTGCAATTTATGGGCTAGCTAACTTTGATCAGATCATTTCGAGTCAAAATGCTAATTTTACATTTGAGTGCTCTAGATTGCTCTTTCCATCAAATCTCTTACATGAGATGTGTGCATTTATTATTTAGTGTTGGTAATATCCTAAATGGGATAATGGATCCACTGCATCTGACATTGACTTCCAATTCTAATCTAGTCAAATTTTGGACCAATAACAAGGCATTCTGATCAATTTGGGTAATTTATGCACATATTGCTTAATCATGCTTAAGAGCTAATTAAACCAAATTTAGAGCCTAATCAAGAATTCCATGGAAACTTGTTGAATAATTATTTTTGTAAATGAATATTGAATATCTACATCATTAAGTGACCTCATTTCTTGAGAAGACATCCCTAGGCCATAAATTCCACAAATATCAGGATTCATGCCTCCCATGCCTCATCAAAGCCCTCCATGCCTCTTAATTGATATTCTATCCCAAATATTTATGAGCCTATTTATCAATTTTAATTTCATAATTAGATTAATCCTTAGCCACACCTCTCAATCCTGAGATGGATGGTTCGAGTTGATTCTAGACATTTGCAAAAAATTATAAATAAGAGGCCTTACCACATCATTTCTAAGTCTTGATTACGCAAAGTTATAATTTCAAATTGATTCCAAGCTAAGCCAAGCCAAATCCACAAGGTGACAAGGAGAGATGTAGCTATCCAAGCTTCCATTGCCAAGAACTTCATGAGCACAAGCTGAACAAGCCATTACAACAACCATTTTGGAGCATCCAAGGAAGATAAAAGAGGGTTTCTTTTGCAATTTAGTTATGTGTTTTATTTATGTTTGTTAACTAAGCTCTCCTTAGTGTCTAGGCCTAGAGATGTTATGATAGTTAGTGTGTTTCTTTTATTTTATTTTCATTTTGAAATTAACATGATACTAACCATCCTCTTTTGAGTTAAATTCCTAGATTCACATAAAATTCTTATATTTTGTATTATATTTGATTTATCATTTGCTTAGTCTTGGTCAATCATAGGGATTAGGCTTAGGGTGTTATTTTTATGAAACTAATTTGGATGTTTATTCACTAAAAATGAACTAACCCTCTTTGGATTCTTGATCTACAATAACTAGCCATGGGTCTTTATGAGTGCCCTCATTTATTTTGACTATTTCACCATTTAATAATGTTTTGCAATCTTCCACATATGATGAAGTAGAAATTATATTATGGCCATCTCTTAAATATGTATGGGAATTCTGTGTATAATAAAAAAATTATAATGATAAAATGAATTAATATCCTCATATTCTAATAAAAATTCCAAGAGAGAATCCTTATTAGGAAACTTGTCTGATGCTTGGATCTCTAGAGAAATTATATCATCAATGAGCATAATATGTACTAGATATTTTTTCTCTACATGATGATATTATTTCATAAGATTAGATAAGGAAGTGTGTATAAATACTACTTGTCATTATCTCATTTTCCTTATTAATCTTTTAATATTTATTATAACTAAGACCTTGTATACCTTTATGATCATATATGGACTCAAGGTTAATAATGCCCTATGTTGTCTTTCCTTGTCCTTCTCTAGTGTAACCTAGAGTGTGCATATTTTATTAATCAAAACCATATTTCATTAATTTTATTGATTATAATGGAGGTGTAACTTTATTATATGTTGGTGTTTTCATAATGTTAATCTAAATGGGATTTCCATATTATTGAGGATACAAATATAATTGTGTGGGATCACAAACATTGAGGGTTGTATATGAGGTATGTAATTTTTCATAGGTTTGATCATTTCATAATGTTTGAAAGGTTCATGATCCATAGGAAAAGTGTATATAGATCTTTCATGACTAAAATTAATGCAAACATGTTAGGTATAAGGAATTTCATCCATATCACGAATACAAGGTCGACACAATAGATGTTATAGTTAATATCATTAATCATAACTTGTAACACTATTATTATTTTTATTAGACACATAATGATATTAAATGTAATTTATTTTATCACTTAATAAAGTATGTTATCAAATCCATAAATATTCATAGTAGATTAAATAAGGTCTTTGGCCCCTATACCAAGTAAATTAAAAAAGGATATATTTCAAATGCTGAGTTTTTATACATTATCCACCAAAACCTACATAAATCACTTATTTAATATTCATATTCAAATGTAAAATAGGAGATGTTATTTCATAATATGTTTATGAGGTACATATTAATTCTCAAAATAAATACCATCCTCACTCCACCATAATAAATTGGAATTAGATGCAAAATAAATAGGTTCTACATCATTTGATAATTTTGTATCTTGTAGTACCACATGCATAATATTCTTATAGATGGTGGACCTCTTGAGAAAGTATAATATATATTTTTTCACTAGATTATTCTTAAGTGAATAAATTATGTCATACATTCTAAAATTATTAGCTAACACCATAGGAGGAGGATGAATATTAAGAAGAATAAGTTGACTATCTCTACTTTGTTTTAAAATATGATGTGCCCTACCTCTTGAATTTTTGATAGTATGGTCCTTATCATCCAATGTAATCCTAAATTTAATAATGAGGTAGGGATGGTATATAAATATACCTTGAGGTATAGGTGGAGGAGGAATAAAATGAGTCTTACTTTCCCTTTCATGTCAAATAGTAAGAAGAAACATATTGAATTCAATGTTCATATAAAATGTGTTATTAAGGAGGGATAAGAATTTATCACTATAAATAATTTCCTTAGTTTTATTGTAGATAAATTTAATCAATTTAATTGGATGATTTTGAAACATATTTCATGTTTTAGGTAAGAAACATGCAATCATGACCATCATAAATTGAATAAAAAAATATAAACTATTAACATCTATTATAGCTATGTGAAGATTTTAATTATATGAATAAGGGGAAATCATAAACTAGATCTGAAATACTAACATGAAATAAATTTGAAATCCTAATAAGGAATGAATAAACCCTAAGGATAAATACCTATGGTTTTCAATGCTGAAGATAAAAGTCATATTCATGAGAATGTTTTATTTTTTATCAAATTTAGTTTATCTATAAAAAAACTATTGAAATTCAATTTGTACAAGATAAAGCATCTACCATATAAATTTTAATGATAAAATAGGATTGATTACACTTATTATTATATAATTGACCCAAAAAGAGGGGAGATGAGGAAATTAGTTGATTTTATGAACTTTACTACTCAATTCCTATGTCACATCCCTCAAAATGATTTTTGGTTAGTTATGTAATTATTCAAATTAAGAAAATGGATCTCAAAATCTACTAAGACACTCTAGTGAAGCTTAGGCACCTGTGGCAATTGGTATTATCCATTTCCTATTAGAATTGTTTAAGTTTATTATGTTAGTCTATTATAAAAGAGATTATTTAACCTCCTTTTTTGATAATTTATGTGTGTTCTATTATCCTCGGTCCTATGAAAATATATTTATTTTGTCTCTCCTTGCCTTAAAACCTAGCTTCGCTTTGAAAACTATATTGAATTCAAAAAATAAGTTGTAAATATGGGTTTGATATCCAAAACCACTCCTTATTAATTATTTGTTATTTTATACATCCCACCACTCTGAATAGGGCTAAAAATGTGTGTGGTTCTCCCACCTAAGGGTGTGTGTGTGCTCAATTATGATCCACTAGAATGTAATTAAATGATTTAGCTTTTAAATCTTGATAAGATGCAATTTTTGCCTTTCATTATTGTTCAAACTTGGATCTAGGCCTATTTATTTGAGGGGTTTTTAGATGTGTATGGTTTTGTGGTAATATCTTAAAGAAATACTAGTATATTTCTCAAGCATGTAAGTGGTTATTAATATAATTTTTAAATGAATATGACATTAGTATTGATATTTATCTATAGAAAACTCTTTGGCATTTTACCCCATAACCAAAATAATAAATTTGGTTAGGCTGACCCAAGGGAGAAGTTTGAAGTTGAAGAGTAATCATTAAGGATCCTGGGACATTACTAGTGAAGGAAAACACCTACAAAAACTATAACTATCAGACTATTGTTAGCATTATAAAGAGAGGGTAAATAGTGATCTAAAACATGGTGATAATTTTCTTAGGATTATAGATCATTATTTCATAGCTTAAGGTGAGAATTGGGTTGGCCAAGGTAATATATTAGTAAATGGATATGAGAAAATGTATACAAGATTAAAAAATGTATGCACAAGTCATGTATGCCAAATATAAGTCAAATTTGATGCTTCCAAGTGTCTAATACCAAATTTAAATGTATGCGATAGGATCCATGAGACCATTGATAAGATATGTTTTATCTCTCTCTATATAGATACATATCTTGTCACATGTACTTGAAAATTTTAAATTTTTACACATCCTAAACCACATGCACAAATACATGACTCTTATTCACCATTTATATAATAAATTTATCCATATGTGGGATCAACCATTTGTTTTCCATAATTGATACATTAAATTTTTAATAAATGCTCAAACTACTTAAAATCCCCCTCAAATTATCTCCAACTTGGGATAATTTTCATTAATATTTTAGGACAAGTCTACCGTAGGCAGACATGATCACTATCAGTCTCCTATCCACTTAGGCATATCACATACTACACCAAATAAAGGATAGTTTACATGTTTTAAATTACTATTTTGGGTCTTATTTCACAATTCATAAGGTCAGCTAAAGGAATTTATCAAAAGGTTCACCTATATGTACATATCAAATGTACTTCATTATCACCACTTGGTTTCACTCATTTCAAGCTTACACACTATTGCACATTAAGAAAATATGTCTTATTCTCTACAAATTCAAGATCAAACAAAAGGAGCATCCATAATCCAAGTCAAGATAATTCCAAATAAAGTCAATAAATATCATTGTCAAGCATAAAATCTAATTTTCTAGTTACATACACATAGTCGAGCACTAATTTCACAATCATTCTTGGTGGGATAATTCTTTTAACTTGATTTCCATCCTTGGAATATCAAATACATAGGTAGTGGTGAATCGTAAAGGGGGTGATTGAGGTTATATTAACCCATTACACTCCCATTTTTCATAGGTTTGTAAGATATCAAAGTGCCCTTAGAGTTTTAAGTACAAACAATAATTTATATGCAACACAATCAAAATTGTGATATCTCAACTCACTTAATAGATGTGTGTAAAAGGTGTAATTGTTAGTTTTTTGTCATGGTAAACTGATAAAATTATGTGGTCAACAAACTCAAGAATATTTTACTCATGTCATCCTATAATAGTCATGTCTAGGATTATTTTTTATTTCTATTATTTATCTTTAATTTTTATAACTCTGATGTTTTCTATATTTGTTGCCATTCACTTAACATAGTCAACTAGGAATAGTATGCAATCAACATACATGAATGACCTATGCTCTTATACCCTTATAGAATATATATATATATATATATATATATATATATGATTATGATTATGTTCTTGATCTTGAGCATGCATAGTCACCTATTTTACTAATTTTTAGTCTCATGTATTTAGAATAATCAACAATTTTCTCAATTTGAGCTAAGTTGTTTTCTTCCTAGTGTTTTTCAAAATTTTCAATTTTTTATATTTAATAATTATCAAAATTATAATTTTAATTACTATATATATTTATCATTATGATATACTATAATTTTATAATAATAATTATAGAATATTTATTATTTTATTAAAAAATAGGGTAAAACATATTGATGAACTTGTACATTTTAGAGCATTAATTTTTTGATTTTTTCTTAGGCTTTCAGATTAATTTCTAATTATATAAATAAAAATATTATTTTTTATTTTGGTTTTTTATTTTCCATCTTAATTTTATTTTTTTCTTTGTTCCCCTAGAAGTTATGTTTTAAGAGTTTGTTATTATTCTAGGAGAAGTGTTCTTCAATTTTACTTGAATCATGGTGTGAAGGGTACTTCCCTAATACCCAAGCCATTAGACAACACTATATACACATTTTATTTTCCAAATACCCCATGTTATATTATAAATTCCTAGGTTTTGTTATCAACCATAGGAAAGCTTTGACCATTTATTTTTGTATTATACTAGTAAGTAGTTATCCCATAGAATTTAATCTCAATGTACCCAAGAGATGAGATATTTCATCTAGGGGAATGGTGGAATCCCCCATAGTTAGTTCTCTTTTGGGCCCTATTCACTATGTATGACTATGATCAGTATATCTAAGAGACTAAAAAGCAAACACCCTCTAGCTACTTACACCCATTTTCCTTTTTCCTTTACACTTATGCATGCCACTCCATAAGGTTAACTCCTCTATTAATCTAAGGTATAGTTCTAGATTAAGTGTAAATCATGTAGTGCATTTTCATATTTATTTGTTCTCTTATAAAATAGATAATATAGACATTTTTAATCAATATAATTAAGTAAACCCCTAAAATTATGTACACATTTAATATGATGTTAGTGATGAAAATTATAATCAAGATAATCAAACTATGCAAGATAATCCTAAAATCTCTAATAAAAATGATCCAAATAAACCCAGTGGTGTCAATCATGAATAAGTCAAAGAATTGTCTAATTTCCATCAAGGAATTTCATAATGTCTTCAACAAATGGATAAATTTGTATAATTAATCTTAGCATCTAAGACTACACATCAAGAAAATATTATATCATCTCAAGCACAATAACAAGAGGTGCATTTCAAATGTGTTAATCCTCAAATTTAAAGTGTCCAAGTTTCCACTATTATTTATATTCTTATA
Organism: Torreya grandis; assembly: GCA_037957365.1. Taxonomy (NCBI): domain Eukaryota; kingdom Viridiplantae; phylum Streptophyta; class Pinopsida; order Cupressales; family Taxaceae; genus Torreya; species Torreya grandis. The sequence continues at coordinate 828,923 of JARHVA010003025.1, forward strand.
TCAACGCCTATGGATACATATGTGTTAACATTACTAGGCATGGGGGCATCACAAAATTTCTAATATATTAATATATTTTTACAAGGGATCAATATAGACCTCCCTTGATTACTGCACAAGGTATACCACCAACTTCACCTAGTACACACTCTCTCAAATAGATTATTACATAACTACATGCTAAAGTATTGTAATTAGAGAAAGGGGTATCTAAATCTACTCAATCAATGAATTATTATACTATCCTCCATAATACTTTGGCACATGAAATAGTCTATTACCCATTACCAGAAGTAATTTTATCTCCTAACATACCTCTTTATGTGGATAAAGGTGATATTGAACAAAATATTCATTCAATCCATGCTTGGACTATGTTTCCAATAACAAATTCCTAACCAAGATATTTCCAAAGTCTCAAATATTATGATTTACAATGGTTCTATGATCTCCCTCTTCCATTAGTTAGAACATTCAACCCATTTTAAAATCAATTTTTAGAACACTCTTCTATCAACATTGATTAAAAGCTATCTTATGTAAATATTGCTAAAATCAAATAAGGGTCAAATAAGACAATTAGTGAATATGTTATTTGATACAAATCTATGATAGATAAGATGAAAAATTCTATAAAAGATAATTAATTACAATGTGTAGTCACATAAATCTTGATATCACCACTCCATGATTTCATCATGTGTGATAAATTCAAATCTTTTGATGAGTTATGCCATATAGTTAAAAAAAGAGAAGTCAAGCTTATAGAATTGAACAAGTTAAAATATGCACCAAGTGATATTTATACTTCAAATATAAAGTTTCAAATCAAGCCAAACTACAAGGTAAAATATAATGAAAGAAAAAAAGAATGAAAATTTAAATTTAATGCAAAATCACAACTATCAAATACGCCTCAATAACTCCACTAAGGAGGAAATTTACAAGGTTATCACAACCTCCTCATATCTTATTATAGAAACTACTTGATTTCAATCTCGTATCTCTACCTCCTCCATTTGAGCTTGATTTGACCAAGTGTCAGCATAAGGTCTTTGAAAGCAATGCATATTTTGATTACCATATATACATTGGAAATTTCAAAAATAAATGTTTCAAGTTAAGGTATAAGATACAAGACATTATTGATGATAGTGTTATTAAACTAAACACACCCAAAAATTAAGTTAGACCATAATATAATGATAATGTAAAGATGAAAATATTCATTAATCCATTTCTAAGCCATGGTTTAATATAATATCTAGATAATTCATAAGTACATCATGAATATAATGTGTATCTTCATCCTAAGACATATGGGCATCCAATAATCAAATAGATATTGGTATATTTATAGGCATAATAACATAATGTCTAATGATCACATTAGATGATATTGAAATCGATGATAATGATTTAAATATATATGAAATTTATATTTGTGTTTATATACATAATGTCATGACTAACAATGGTTCAAGTGAAAATGCATGTACAATGACACTCCTTCATAGTAGTGTAATACATAAAATAATATTTACAAGCTACATAAAGAGTAGTCAAATCAATCGATGAACATACATAAAAAACTCTTGGGCATATAGTGATACCTCTCCAAGTTGGTTTATCAATAGTGAATACTCCATTTCTAGTATTTTTGATCATAAAGGTCTTCAATATGTTATTAGGATGACCTTAGATACCAAATATCCATGCAATATTATCTACAATACACATATGCCTCAAATATATACATTGTAATCAAGTGATTAAATTCATTTGATTTGAGTGTATCCTTAAAATGCTGAACCTCAATATTTTCATGAAAGTTTCATCAAGATAAGAAAAGTGATACCAAATATTAAAGAACACACCTAGGACCTCAGATCTCAAAAAAATACCAAAGAGACTACAAATTGCATAAAGATTCACACGATGTAAAAATTAGTTTTAGTTTGATCATTTTTGAGTTGGTGTTCAAATATAGCTTTTAGATGGTCTTTTTCAATGAAAATTCAAAGTTAATAATATCCATAAAAGCTATGGATCATGAATATTTTGATAAAATAATGTTGATTGATGAACAAGTTTAGCTTTATAAAATTCCAAGGCTTCATTATATCACTTGAATATGAGAAAAGTGATGTGAATGATCTTATTTATAATAAAATTGTATTGGTGAGGAACCTTCATATTGAAGTTAAGATGAATGGTTTCCAAAGGTTCTTCAAGTGTGCACATGTATCAAACACATGGATCAATGATGTAGTTATTTCATCTCAATCAAGATGAAGGGTGTAGGATGACCTTTACAAATATCAAAGATGAATGAAAATAATTCCTTCATCTTAATCAAGATATAGGGTGGAGGGTTGTCTTTGTAACTAACAAATATGGATGAAAATAATCACTTCATCTTAATCAAGATGAAGGGTGGATCATCTTATCCAAGAGAGAACATAGATATTAAAGGTGGGTCCTTCATTTTATTTCCAAGATGCAGGATGGAGGATAATTCTACTTTATTTCTAATTATTTGCATAATTTTTATGATCTCAAGGGTATATCCTTAGGATCTCAAAATTATTTATTTCATGAAGATGCCCACTTGGAAGAAAAGAAGAATATTAGTTGATAATTATAAGAATAAATAATAAAATAGCTTAAAATACCTATTTAATTAATACAGTGTAAGGAATTAATCTTTAGATTAAAATTGAGACAAAAGAAGTAATTAAATGATTAGAATGATAATTGAATAGAGAAGAGTAAATTGATTAAAGAAATTGACAATTGAACAAATAAGAGGGAATTGATCAGATAAATTGATGATTGATCAGAGAAATGATTAGGGAAAAAATAATTTAATAGATAAATTGATGGTTAAATAAAGAAATGATCAGGAAGTAGCTAATTGAACATAGAATTTATTAAAATGTGTGAAATTATGGGAAGTTATTATATTGTGCAATTTGACATGAGAGTGATAAAATTAGAGTTTCTACAATTAACCTTGTTTGAGAAGGAATTTCAAGACACAAGCAAAGTAATGACTTTCAAAGAATAAAAAGTTGTAAAAATTGATCATATAAGAAATGTTGATGAGAATTAGTTTTGATGAAAATTTGATAAATTTATAGAAAAACAAGTTCAAACATGCCCCAAAGTGTTGTTAGTTAAGCCCTAGATTTCCCCTCAAGGGGATATTCAAGAAAATTTTGGCTGGGTGAACCTTAGAAATGATGGAAAAATGATGTAAAAAAAAGATATGGGGATAAAAAGAAAGTGACAAGTGAAAAATAGATGAAAAATAGACACTTGGGATAAAAATAAACCTTACTATAAGAAAAATAACATAATGGGGGTGGGGATATAATTCAAATAAAAGGTTATAGATTCACCCTATGGTAGAAAAATATTTCATTTTCACCATATCATTTGAAAAATTACACTTTCTAATTTACGCATAAGAGATTGAGATAAAATTCCATGTTGAGGATGATCAAGATCATTTTCAAACTGAGTTTGAGAGCATGCATCCTTTCCAAGAGAGCATATGGATATTAAAGTTAGGCCCTTCATATCATTTCTAAGATGAAGGATAATCCCACTTTATTGCTAAATTTTTGCATAGTTATTATGCTCTCAAGGGTATATCCTTAAGATCTCAAGATTCCTTATTTCATGAAGATGCCCACTTGGAGGAAAAGAAGAATATTAGTTGCTTGATGAACAAGTTTAGCTTGATAAAATGCCAAGGATTCATTATATCACTTGAATATGAGAAAATTGATGTGAATGATCTTATTTATAATAAAATTAGATTATTGAAGACCCTTCATCTTGAAGTCAAGATGAATGGTTACCAAAGGGTCTTCAAGTGTGCACATAGATCAAGCACATAGATCAATTATGTAATCCCTTCATCTCAATCAAGATGAAGGGTGGAGGATGACCTTTAAAAATATCAAATATGAATGAAAACAAGACCTTAATCTCAGTAAATATGAAGGGTGGAGGATTCTCTTTGTAACTAACAAAGATGAATGAAAGTAAGCCCTTCATCTCAATCAAGATGAAGGATGGAGCATCTTCTCCAATAGAGCACATGGATATTAAAGGTGTGCCCTTAATATTATTTCCAAGATGAAGGATGGAGGATAATCCCACATTATTTTTAATGCTTTGAATAATTATTATGCTCTCAAGGGTATATCCCTAGGATCTCAAGATTCTTTATCTCATGAAGATGCCTATTTGGAGGAAAAGAAGAATATTAATTGATATTTAAAAGAATAATTAATTAAATAGATCAAAATACCTATTTAATTAATATAATGTGAGGAATTAATATTTAAATTAAAATTTAGACAAAGGAATTAATTAAATAGAGAATAATAATTGATCAGAGAAATGATAATTGAATAGAGAAGAGGAAATTGATTAGAGAAATTGATAACCAAACAAAGAAGAGGGAATTGATTAGAAAAATTGATGATTAATCAGAGAAATGATTAGGGAACAAATAATTTAATAGAGAAATGATAATTTAATAGATAAATTGATGATTGAACAAAGAAATGATTAGGGAGTAGATAATTGAATAGAGAAGTGAATAGAATGTGTGAAATTATTAGAAGACATTATATTGTGTAATTTGAAATGAAAGTGATAAAATTAGAGTGTCTACAATTTCACCTATTTGAGAAGGCATTGTGAGACACAAGTGAAGTAATGTATTTTCAAAGAATAAAAAATCATAAAAATTGATCATAGAAGAAATGTTGACAAGAATTAGTTTTGATGAAAATTTGCTAAAATTTCTAGAAAAACAAGTTCAAACATGCCTCAAAGTGTTTCTAGTTAAGCCCTAGATTCCCCCTTGAGGGGATATTAAATTTTTTTTTGGTTGAGTGAACCCTTGAAATTATATTAGAATGATGTAAAATTAAGAGATGGGGAGAAAAAGAAAGAGATAGGTGAAAACTAGATGAAAAATGGACACCTAGGCTAAAAATAAACCTTGCTAGAAGAAAAATAACACAAAGAGGGGGAAATAATTCAAATAAAATGTTATAGATACACCCTATAGTATAAAAATAGTTTATTTTCACTCTCTCAGTTGAAAAATTACACTTTATAATTTATGCATGAGAGATTGAGACAAAATGTCATGTCAAGGATGATCGAGATCATTTTCAGACCGAGTTTGAGAGCACATGCGACCATAAGGGATGGGGCTACTAGTAGGTAATTTTTTTTATTTTTTTATTTTGAGTTTAATATGATTAATTGCTTAGTAAATTTTATTATGTGATAAAATCATCATTCTTGTATTGGTGAATTCATCAATGAAAATAATGAAATTGTAAAATGTTTATTGAAATTATTGTAGGATTTAGTGATTTCATCTGTAAAAATGGCAAAATCCCTCTTTGGAAAAATATGGCCAGATTCATCTACGTCATTGTCATATTTGTCCTTGTGATCGATAATATCATCCCTCTGAATAGTGAAAATGTAGGTAAAAAACTAGGTTAACCTAACAATGAATTGACCAATTGAACATCAAAAATGATGAGAGAAAGCCAAAATCACCAAGATTATCAAATAATGATTTCATCCAAGGAATAATGAAATTATCTTATCAAATGGATAATTTGATTTAATAATATTGAAATCACCACAATTGACTGATGAATTAAAAATGGAATAAGAGAGAACTAGACATGATGTTTTTTAGACTAATAGACATGATTCAATAGTATAGATGTTATTATAGTAGAAATAGAGGACCAACAAAGTGTTTTGGATTGATTTTTAAGAGTGATTGGGGGTATTAATCAATCGAGAGTAGCATTCACACATCTTATAGATTCTTGGGTTATAGATGAGATTTCTACTAAGATTATTTAACACTATTAGATTGGCCTGCATTGTAAGGATGCTCATGATTAGAGCAGATCGGGCCTTACTAAGTGAACTAGTTGAGCGATGGAGATTAGCTATATCTAATTTATGGTTACCTATAGGAGAGATGATATTGAATTTTGAGGATGTTCATCACATACTTCACATGATGATCATAATTCAACCACTATACTAGTTATCTCCAGGGGGAGATAGGTAGTTTTGGAGAAGGTGATATGGTATCTGGGTATTAAGATGGTACACACTAGTTATGTGGATATTAATGAGATAGATATATGTATGTACCTTCCCTGAGTAGAGGTGATGGAAGAGTATGAACTAGTACTAGTAGTATATGACTAGGTTATTCTTTCTCTTATGGTTATTGTCAGTGACATTTTACTGCCTAACAAGAGTGGACAATTTTTTCAAATGGGCCTCAATGGCATAATTAAGGATATGCTATTAGACATAATTACATTCACATGGGGACTATTGATCTTAAATAAATTATATAATGATCTAGAGTACATGGTTCACCATGATGGTTGGATTAGAGTACCCTCAACAATGTTACAGGTATGGGCATGGGAGAATATAATGATTGAGTGACTTATTGGTATGTTATAGCTAAAATATATAGATAAGCCTATTAATTATGTATGTGATTAGATGGGGATAAGACACAAGGATCATCTAAGGTATATTTGACACTAAAAATGTATTATTAATGACTTAATGGAGGATGACATCACCTGGATGTTGTATCATGATATACAACTTTAGTGGGTAGAGGATATAAAGGTGATGTTATACATGACCAATCTATTCTACATTATTAGGTGATAGGATTAAACTATTGAGAATTATGGACTAGACATGTACTATTATAGTTTGGTATTTGGTAGGATGTATCATCAAGGCCACATAGATTTTATCATGCAGTAAGGGAGACCTGTGAGTGGGTCCAACCCCAAATAGAGTAGAAACCAAAGTGAGCTTTAGATTGGTATCCTAGGTTAGCTAGATATATGTAGGTGGGCCATATGATACAAGGGTTATAGATGTATATGTTATATGGTGGGTTGAGTAGTACATAATTAGATTGACTATTCCATAGGGCTATGTAGATGTATAGGTAGGGAGAGCTCTTAGAGATATAACTATGTTGAAGATCACTATAGAGGAGAGAGAAGAGAAGTGAGAGGATTTTGGTGAGTTTGATGTTCTATTAGATATCAAGATCAAGGAGGGGGATGATTTGGAGATATATTATGTGAGGAGGAGGTGGAGATAGGATTGGAGGATGATTAGATGGACATAAGATAGATCAAATATGAGGTAGAGAGCATAGGGGACAAGGGATCCAAGACAGGTGATCTCATATAGACCTCCCATATCAATAGAGATGGGGGAATTCATAGTGAGGCTGAGGAGATTAATTCACAACAGATAGAAATGGTAGGACTATAATGAAAATCAGATCGATGTTCTCAACATTTATTGATGACACAAGGGTAAATTATGGTGGATTAGGTAGAGATATCTATGTTGAGAGTAGAGATAAGTAGACTAGATCTAGTAGTGAGATAACTCACCATAAATAGAGATACTTGAGATCTAAGAGGGACACAACCCAATTAGAGAGGGATGTATTTGTACAAGGTCATGCATAAGTAATAGCCTAGAGAGACATGACATAGATATAGTGAGATACACTATGAATTGTCATAGATAGGTTATAGGTAGCAGTGGCCAAGTTACAAATTGAGCAAGATGAGGCCAAATAGGTGGTTATAAAGAGAGAAATTATATCTATTTGTGATATGAGCCTTTAGGCTAAGGATGAGGTTTCATACTACAAGAAATTATATGAGTTAGTAGTGCTTGTGGATGCTAGGAGGCTTACATTTTTAGAGTATAGGGCTCACTAGCATTCATCTTCTAGATTTTATTCTTGATCTCTTAGGTCATCAACTTTAGCTATATTAGTTTCTTAGCTTACACCATACTTAGCAACTATGTGTCCTCCAACACCACCACCACCACAACCAAATAGAGGAGGATATAGTTCTCATCAGGGAGAGTACATGGATAGATCTATGAGAGATAGTCATAGTCAAATTTGACTAGATTAGATATTTTGTACTTTATATTTTGATCTTTGTACTTTATGTATTCATTATGCACTTGACTGAGTTGAGTGGTACTTATACTCTCCATTTTTATGTACATTCCCCATTTGATGTATATTGACATTAATCATTTATATATATGAGATTCTTGATAGTATGCATTTATATCATGTGTTTATCTATTATATTTGATTATGTTAGCTGATTGTAGATTAGATATGAGTTTTTATGCTCTTAATATTAAATTTTTTCTCCTGCTTAGAATTTGATGTGATAAATAGACTTGATAATCATGAAGATTATTAGTTTTTGATGATTAGATCAAATAGATAGAGATGTATTTGATTGTTTGAATTTACATGGTAACCATTATAAATCTTGATTTTATATTTCACATGACAATATGCATCATAATCTAGGAAGGATCATGATAACATTCAATTATCAAATTGTGTAACAATTTGAATTCAAAATACAAATTTATACAAGTTAAAACAAGATATGGATAATCAAGTTTTCAAATGTATAACATGATGTATTTAAATCAATCTAATTTAGATTCAAGTGTTCACCACTCAAAATTATGATATGAATAATAAAGACTTAAATGAGAAACATAATGTACTAAATTAAGTCACCTAAATAACAAATAATGCATGACTAAGTAAACAAACAATCCATAAAATCAAGCTTGAAGACATTCACTCACATCCAAACATTTTGATTAAGAAACCAAGAGTCATGTAGGAATCAAAATGTAATAAGTGAAGGCACCTGATAAAATGGTAAACATTCCATTTAGAAACACATGAATGAAATCAAGTAAACCTTACATTCATAAACACACAAACAAAAGAGAGTACACAATTCATTTATAAACACACCAATTTAAACAAGTAAAAACTTTATGCAAAAAATTAGTGTGTGACAATAAGGCATGTTTATGACAAAATGACCATGACCAAAGGGAGAAATATAATAATGGGAAGGAATTTTTTGAGTTGACTCAAAATGCCCTAAGAAAGTGGATGTTGCTTACATAGTTCCATAGACATTGGATCCAACATGAACTTCATGCCAAATCCAGTTCTCCCAAGGAAATTGGGATCGAATAAAATAGATGAAAAGTAAAAATATCTGATTATATAAAAGAAATAAGAATAGACTCAAAAAATGGTGAGAGTGTATAATTGAGTAGAATTTTAGTTTGACTAAAAATAGACATAGAATAATGACAAGCATGAAATACCATAAAATGATGAGAGCGTGAAATATTACCTTGAAAAATTACAAGAGTGTGAAAAAGATAATCTCATAAAATGGAAATATTATGGAAATGAAAAGCTTGTAAAATGAAAGAGCATGGAAAGTTGTTCTCATTTTAAAAACATTTTCAATCATGAGGAACTGAAAATCATCAACTAGATATGTCCAAATGTGCCCTCTCTATATGAGAAACTAGAGATTCAAGTTGAACACCAAGAGAATAACTAATCAAATACAATAAAATAGAGATGGTTACCCTATGGGAAAAAACACCACTATTTAGGATTTTGTACACTTTTGAATGTTTAGGATTTTTGGGATATTTGACCTTTTAGGGATTTTTTAGAATGGGATATAAATAGGGGTATTTTGACCATAGAATATATAGACATTAAATGGGAAACAACAAAATCTAGAAACACCTATAAAAGGGAAAGTTACTCATGGGTGTTATTCCTCAATATGAATAGGAGACATGAACAAGGGAATGATCAAACATGAACAACTCTATGGAAACCTTTCAACAATGGCAGGTAATAAGATACAATGCCTTCCTTACACCAATGAATCTAGATGGGAATGAGTTGTATAGAGGAATGTGAATAGGAATTGTTAAGATATCAATAGAAACATAACAATATTATAAGATAGAAGAACAAAAAATTTGATATATAAAACATAATACCCCAAGAATGGGTGAACAAAGATGACTTAGGCACAATAGAACAAATATGCCCCTAAATAGGAACACATATAGGCCAAAATAGGATAATTTAAGCATATAAATGCTTAAGATGCATAATATTAATTGGATAATCAAATTCATCACCCTCTATAATAGCTATCTTATATGCACCTATTCCATATTTTATTGTGATAATGAAGGGGCCCATTCAATTTGGTTCAAACTTACTTTTATTTCCTATTCATCATTTGTATTATTTTTATTTTATTTGAGTATAAGATCATCAAGCTCAAATTATTCAGAAATAATTATTTTTTTATAACCATGGCATAACTAATTTTGATAAGACTTGAGATTATTTAAGGTAGCTAGTCATTTCTCATATAGAATTAGTAATTCTACTAATTATCCCACTCTGTAGTCTTCTTCATCAAGAACAACTTAAAATTAAATACACAAGGGTAAATTGATCTCAATAGGAAAATGGCTTCAAATCCATAAACTAAGGAATAAAGAGTTGTATTAGTAGGAGTGCATGCATTGGTAGGATACACCCATAAGGTTGGAAATATTTTCATGTGATAATCATGACCATAGGTATTAACCCTTTTCTTCAAAACTTTAATCAAATTCTTATTGGAAGCTTTGATTTTTCCATTACCTTTTTGATAGTATGGATTCAATAACTTGACAGTGATATGAAATTCAAAATAGAGAGAAACAATATATTTATTTTTGAATGATCTACCATTATCATATATAATGGTGGATAGAATAACATAGCAATAGATAATATGGTTTGGAATGAACTTTTAAATCTACTTACTAGTAATAAGTTAAGAGGGATTACATCCACCCACTTTTTGAAATACTCAGTTGAAGTAAGAATATACTTATCATGATCAATAGGAATATAATATGGGAGATTAGTATTGTGTTAGTATGATGAAAACCAAACAAAAAAACACTAATAAATGTAACACATCAAGCCTAAACACTCGATGAGTAAGATAACAATAAAAGTAACTAAAAATAGAAGACAAAACAACCATTATTTACTTTCCTTAAGAGCAAGATTTGTATGTTGGCCATGGATGAATGTGCTCAGTTATGTGATCAAAGAATTTTTGGCAATGGTGATCCTTGTATCATCTTTCCTTGTTACTTTGGCAATGTTGGACTTGGATTTGGCTTTGGCTTAATAGAAGACAAAACAACCATTATTTACCTTCCTTAAGAGCAAGAGTTGTATGTTGGCCATGGATGAATGTTCTCAGTTATGTGATCAAAGTAATTTTTGGCAATGGTGATCCTTGTATCATCTTTCCTTGTTACTTTGGCAATGTTGGACTTGGCTTTGGCTTGGCTCTCTTAACAAATGAGAATTATAACAATACAAAGAGGGTCTTTGAAGGTATTTTTTCATTATAACATCACACCAAAAGATATTATTTAAGGGAATTACATGTATTATATCCTTCCAAACAAACTCTAACCCAAGTGAAATTAGGTTAGAGTTAACCATGGTTAGGTTTGGGAGGGGAGAAGCCATTAATATTTTCAATTAATAAGCATAGCTTATAAATCTAGATATTTGTTTGATATTTTATGAGTTCTTAACAACTCATAAAAGATGATGTCATGACGGTGACATCATTTTAGATACTTTTGTGATTCCATAATGATGTCATCAATCTAGATTTATGAATTTCTAAAAATATAAATTCAATAATTAATTAGCCACATGAATTTCACCTATGCATTTAATTGGGTTTAGCCAATTAAGCAATCATACTTAAGTTAATTTCCATTTCTAAATTTTGACAAGTTGTCCCTTGCACATGGTCAAAAAGGTTAATTTTCTAGGTTACAACTTGACTGAAGATGAATCAGAGGAAGATGATGATTACGTAAAGTGCATTTCCCTAGTTAGATATACATTGACATGATTTAGAAGATGCACGTGATCTGTGCAAATGAATGAGAGCATTCTAGTGATTTCCAAACTTAACTTGCATTATTTTCAAAAAGTATCTCTAGTGTCCATTTATATGTGGAAGTGGCCAAAAAGGAGTGTCTACATTTTTCCCTATTTAATAAGGTGTTATGAGACATAGGCACAATAACATATTTTCAAAGAATAAAAAATATGTTAAGAAAATGAAGATAATGATTGAGGAATAATGCTCCAAACAAAGTTTGGAAAGCTTATGATTCGCCCTCGAGGGAGTGGCCAACACATAATTTATGGATGATCCCTCAAAAATAATAAAGAAGAAGAATGAAATTAACCCATGGGTGATATTAATCTAATTGAGATCATGCTTACATGCATTGATTAAAATATTGATTTTCCCAAAGGTGATTATAATCAAGAATCAAAGTTGAGACACTAATTTTCCCAAAGTAAATTATAAGTAGTGGCATAGGCATATACCCCAATAGGGTAGATGGGTCAAAATAATGATTTTCCTAAAGGTAGTGACAATAATTTTGATGATATAGATTGAATAATGATTTTGTCCTAGTAGGGTGGATTTGATTATGATAAATTGGTTGTGCCCTAGTAGGTTAGATTTAAAAGCATAATTCAGGGATATAACCTGATACATAAAATAAATATGAGATGGTGAAAACATAGATGAAATGGTCTAATGATTTAAGAATCCATAAAAAACTAGGCACATGAAGATGCACAAAGTGATGAAAGAAATGATTAGAATAAAAAAAGGTGGTTGAGTTGACCCAATATATGTCATGTACTCAAGTGTTGCCTACATAGTCAAAATAGACCTCATGCCAATATAGTTCACCCATAAATGTGGGATAAAATGGAATGAGGAATAAAATAGAAGAATAAGAAGTGATCAATGTGAATGACTTGACTATACGTATTAATGTAGAGATGTTCATCTTGATTAGTAGTGATATAAATAGAGTGGTTAATGGGTTGATTTGATCAAAGAGGGTGGGAGGATTTTTCAAAGTGAACAAGGAGAAGTTTTTGTGACACCATTGCTTGTAAGCTCCATCAAACTAATTTTTCTTATAGTATATGATGGTATACACCATGATATAATAAACATAATGACATGGACATAATGAGCATAAGTGTTGAATCCTAATCCAATAAATAATTGAAAACAACACACTAATAATAAAAACCATGATGATACTATTGGCATATGAATATGGATGGACTCAAGTTCAATGCACAAGGAATCACCCAATGCAATCACCTAAAAGTGGTATTTGGATGCTGATTTTGTTACTTGAGATAGATTATTCCTAACTTATCCTTAGACCTATTCTAGATCCTTTATCATATTTTTAAAACCATTATGTAGACTACAAACATTTACAGATATCTCAAACATGGTCTTAGAACTACATTCTCAGATCCTAACCCATTGTGCCCAATAGGCTACCAACTGAATGCTAGTACCACATTAATGACAATAGAGCCACATGGCACTAGTTTCCACAACTAGGTGCTAGTGTCCCTTACCCTAAATATCTCAAAAATATATATTTTCAAATGTTTGCCCCTTTTATGGTTAACCTAAGTACATTTTATTGTTCACACAAGCTATGGATCACTATAAATATAAGACTATTAGACCTCTATTGACTAGATGGAAAATAGATGTAAAAAACCTCTTCAAATAAGAAACAAGTTGATTAAAATCAAGGTTATTAATCCCTATTATACCCTACCTATGCATAGTACCATATACAATACCCCTAAGACTAGATTTCAAATATTTGAATCTCAATCACACTCAAGGTGTTCAAGAGTACTATCATTTTAGCATTCACTTACACTTTCACCAAGCACTAAGTGGGAGAACTACATTGATATTGATCCATCTTTGAAGTATTGGTATGTAGGCAACTTTCTTTGTAGCAAGGTGTTGATGATGTCTAACCTATACTACTAATGAACACACATTTTTAGCTCATGCCATACTTTCAAAAAGGATTAGGTTTAGCATAATAAATCGTATATTCCAAGCATTATACAAAGTTTTATATTTCATGAATGTAATGATAAAACCCAAAAACATAGGTGTAGGTGATCCCATAAAATAAGAACAATCTTATAAAAGAATACCAACACCATTTTTAGGACACTAGAGTAGGAAGTTGCTACTATTTAGGTGGAGTGCTCTTTATAATGAATAATTTGACCTAAGGACCCTATTAATGACACTTAAACCTATTCATAACCCAATTTTTAGAACCTAGATATTTTGTGACAGTCATTTTCTAGATAAGTATCAATTTGCACATATTTATTACTATATTTAGAAATTAAAATCAAGTCAAATTCTATAAAAACTAGTGTTCATTTATTGCATATTATTCCATTGATTTATTAAATTCAGCCCTTTAATCTCACTTAAAATTTACATATATAAAACCCTAAAAAGTTAAATCATTTGGTGAACCTGATGTGAATTAAACACGTATCCTTTGGTGAACCTAACTTACTTCAAATATTGCTTCAAACCCTTATTTTTACTTTCTATTTTTTTTGTAATAAATTAGGGTTATAAACTTCTATTTTTAATAATTTTTATCATAATATATCTCATTAAATCAATATCACATTAGGGTTTCATTTATTTAAAATAAAATTTAAATCTTTACAAAATAACCCTAATTCAAAACCCTAACCCTAGATAACCCTAAGGTTTACATTTATATAATTTATATTTTAGATCAATATATCTTATAATTTATATTTCATATAATCATAATCATAATCATAATGACATAACAAATTAATCCCTTTTGTTACAAAGTTTAATACTTTAATTTTCATGTTTATTCCTTTTAATTTGAAATGAACTAAGAAAAGACATAAACACATGTATAGATGTTGTTTTATATCAATTAAAATATATGTCATATCTCATAACATGTTATCTTTATCCTATGTGGAATTCTGTTAACAAGCAAACTTATACACACATAGAGGATTTAACACATAAGCTAACAATTATGTTTCAAGATTAATCTCATATCTTATGCATAGGAAAGAATATCCTTATCCTCCTCATATCCATGAAGGTGATATCACCTTCCTTCTAACTAGGTCCATATTATCACCCTTCCATGAGATGAAGAAACCTATAATAATATCACTAATGTCCATATATAGTCTATTCACATCTCTTCCCTATAGGGTGTGTGCCTAAATGTTTAATTAAAAATAGTTAGGGTTTGCCTTTGTGAGACTCTATGTGATCAAATTATCACTATGTGAAAGATAATTGTAGCTTTAAAAAATTAGAATCAACTACTACATGAAAATATTACAACATTAGAAAATAAAATTTTAAGACAAAGGCCTCCATGTCACAATAGTGTAAATCATGTATATTCATCTTCACCTAGTCAATTTGTTCTAAATAATGTTACATATACAAATCATAAATCACAAAAAATTACATATAAAACTAGTGATTCAAAAATCATTTAAAGGTCAAATAAGAGCTCAAGTGAGGTATTAAGGGAAATGATTAAATATAAGTTGATCAAACTACCTCCTCTACACCTAGTAAGGAGATCTAGATATTTTTGTGTATATCAAAGAATGCATGAGGACCACACTGATTAAGGTTTAACACTGAAAAGGAAAATACAACAAATAATGGATACAAATGACTCATATAGTGAAAATTCATCTAAAAAATATACAATGACACATTTACCAATTGAAAAGGGGTCAAATTAAATAATGGTATAAAAATGATTACCAAATCATAACTCAAAATAACACAAGGTTCAAAACTCACAAACAAATCAAGAAATAGTACAACAAACACAAATAAATCAAGCAAATATACCTCTTAAAAATAAGAATAAACATTTAATATGGTATAATTTTGGTCATAAATAACAATAGTTTGATTATCATGGTCAAGGTTTGGGAAAACAGGCCCAAAGGTTAAATTGGTCTATTTGGGATTTATTGAACATCCTAAGAGAAATCAATCATAGATATAGTTTATTAAGGAAAAACAAATATATGCATAAGGAAAAGTTATATAAAGAGAAAGATCTTAAGTTGTAAAGTCAAAATCATGTTAAGCCAATGAGCATTCTCAAAATAGTTTTTCTAGCAAGAGTGCCTCCACAACACCATATGTCTACAATACACACAATTCATAAGACAAAATCACAATAAATATCCCAAAGCACAATTTAGAAAAGTCAACTCCATAGTATGAGGTAATTCCATCTATCATCCCAAGTTATTATGATTTTGATGATGAATAATACTCAGATTCCTACTACAACAACATTCAACCACAACATAGCAATCACATTTCATGAGAGATTGCCATTACTATTTTCAACACATGTCATAATGATAATGAGTCTCCCATGAGACTCATTGGTTAGTTTGGTTCCTACCCTCTTGTACATAATTCCTTATCTCTCTCACTCTTTATATATAGTTTATTTTCATTTAATTATACATAGATTATATCCAAAAAATACAAAAATAATATAACAAGTCAAAACACAAACACATTCAAATATTAATCAAAAAACACAAAATTATAGATTGCATGCATTTCTATGTTTACATTTATTATACTTTATAGATATTACATATGCTAGCTATCTTAGTATATTCAATTTTATCATACATATATGCTTCACTCCTTATCAAGTGCTTGCAGATTACATATATGACTCTAGTACATTATATTGATCCAAAATTGACATCATCTACCCATTGTGGGCATATACATTGATCCATGTTTATTACATATGCTAGCTATCTTAGTATATTCAATTTTATCATACATATATGCTTCATTCCTTATCAAGTGCTTGTAGATTACATATATGACTCTAGTACATTACACTGATCCAAAATTGACATCATCTACCCATTATGGGCATATACATTGATCCATGTTTATTCATTTGCTACATCTGCCCAATTAGGGGCATCTCATACACACTTTCTACTCCTAGGCTCTATCCTTACATTTTATACATTCTAGTTTATGCATTCATAGATATTTATATTGATCATTGCTATGTATACTTATATTTTTACCGACTATCACTCATTTAGACTCACCATATGTACATCCTAAAATTTACACATATATTTACTACACAATTATACATGCTTTTAGTTCTAGCTTTCCTAGTTTAGACTTGATTGTGTTTCCTATTATTCTTCCATTTCAAGGGTATTTAAATATGCCATTATTCTTTGGATCAATGACATTTCTATTTATGTATGCCTTAGACATGTGCCCATGTCCCTTGTGTGTGCTTTCATGGTTATATATGCAAATATTTAAACATGTCATTCTATGTGGCTCTATGTAAAATTGCTTATTGCTTATGTATGTGGACATTTAAACATGTCCTTGTATGTCTTCTATGCTTAGATTTAATGATATGTCTATGTACCTTATATTGTGTCCCCTTGGCCTAATTTTAAAATCTCATGTATTTTATATGTATGCTTTCTTATATGCATATTCACCATGAAACTTGTCTTTACTTGTTACACACACTAGTTTTTTATGCCATGAGGCATCTACCCATCCTATATGGTTATTTCCCACTTAGGTAGATATTTAGATTTACTACTATACACACTGATTACATCAATCTTGACACCCTTTTTCAATGCTAGAGACAAATACATCTTAGACTAAATACTTATGCTCAGATACTTTTACATTCTGATGTTATGTTTGCACATTGTATTGGAATATCATGCAGTTATCAAATATGTTTTGGTTAACACATTTTTCAAAGTTTTTTTCTTTTGAAGATAATTCATACACTCATAACTACCCTCAAAAGAGGAGGCATTCATAGGGGGTTTTCATAGATATTAGGGCTCCTAAATTACTATTCACATATCATTTTTAACACATAGACTCTAAAAATTAGACATAGGTCAGACACATGAAAAATACTAATCCATAATGTAGTTTAATCACCTAGATTTTAGACCAGATAGACATTAGCACCTAGATTGAACACTAGCACCATAAAGCCCTACTATCCACTATGGCACTACCATCTGTATCCCTAACTTCAATTATCACTAGAATAGTACACTATGTACAATAAATATTTTCATAGATAAAATTATAGGTTGATATTGTAGCATTTTACAAAATTATTGATCAAATTTGGGTCATCAACTACTAACATGAAATATATTACAACATTAGAATTAATATACTTAAATATCATAAATAAATATTTTAATGACAAAGGCCATTATCTACATTGTCACAATAGTGTAAATCATGTATATTCATGGCTTCACCATAGTAACAATTTATTACTAAATACATGTTACATATACTTGATAATCATAAATCACAAAAAATTACATATAAAAGGGGTGGGCAATGATGGAGTCAAAATTAGTGATTCAAAAATCATTTAAAGGTCACAAATAAGAGTTCACATCTAAAAATTATTTCACTAGCACCTAATCATTAAAAAAATGAGAGTCACATGGCACTCAGTGTCCTTACTTTCCAATAATTCTCTTAAATAGATAATATTTTCAAATGCAGTGTTTCTTGAGTATTCCTATCTTAGCTCAAAACTAATCCTAGAGTCTTTACCAAACTTTTAAAACCATTAGTAGACCCTCTTAAGGTTAACCTAAGTATATTTTAGCACCACATTAAAAAAATGAGAGTTTTTACACTAGTGTCCCTTTTCATAATTCTCTTGAATAGATATATTTTCAAACATGTGTGCCCCTCCTAAGGTCAACCTAAGTATATTTTATTACTACAAGCTATAGATCACAAGACTATTAAACCTTTATTGACTAGATGGAAATAGATGTAAAAATCATATTCAAATAATAAATAAGTTGAGAAAAATCAATCTTATTAATCCCTACTTCTGCATACTACCATTTACAATAGACCTAATCTTAGATTTCAAATATTTTCAATCTCAAGCACACTCAAGTAATTCAAGACCACTATCATTCTAATATTCACTTGTACTTACACCAAGTAGTAAGTGGGAGAACTACATTAGGCTTGATCCCTACTTAGTGTATTGGTATGCAGAAAACTATATTCATAGCAAGGTGTTAAAGATGTCCAACCTATCCTACTAATGAACACACATTTTCAGCTCATGTCATACTAGCAAGGAGGTTTAGGGTTTACACACTAAATTAGATATTCTAGGCATAGTACAAAGTTCCTAAGTTTTTATGGGTAGGAATAAAACCCAAAAACATAGGCATAAGTGCTCCTAAAAATATGATCAACCCTAAAAAGGGGACACTAACACCATTTTCAAGACACTAGAGAAACATGACACTAATGTCTAGGTGGGGCAATACTATCTAGTGAAGAATTTGACCCAAAAATCTTATTGATAACACTCAAACCTATATATAACCCATTTTTTAGAACCTAGATCTTCCACGACAGTCATTTTCCATATAAGTCTCTATTTGCACATATTTATTATAAAGTTAAAGCAAGTCAAATTCTATAAAAAATTAGTGGTTATTAATTACATATTATTTCACTAATTTAGTCAACTCGACCCTTTAATCTAACTTAAGATTTACATAACTAAAACCATAAAAGTTTAAATCACCCAATAAATTCATATACACTAAGTCAAGGCATAATAATTAAAGTAAACAAACATGCAAATAAACAACTAAGAAAATAAATACACAAAAAGCTTGAAAGTAAAATCAACATAAATCATCCTATTGTTAACCTAGTCAATATATATAGATGAAGAATTAATAGAATGATAAATAAATGGTGCCCCCAAGCAAGGCTATATGTAAGGAAATGACATTCAGGGATAAGATATCTTGATATAAGCTACATGTTTTGATGTTGCCCCAATAGTATAAAAGCTATGATCTTAGCCTAAAAGTCTAAATAGACAATGCCCTTAAGTAAGGATACATACAAAGGGAAGGGTAAACCCCCAATGATAGTGGAATGGATTGGAACTAGTAATGGATTTTACATAGTAGGGAAGATTGAGGATGGCTAACTAGGTTTAGATAGGATAAATATTTTTTGATTTTGAGGTTTTATATCTCTCCAAGAGATTTTAAGATGATTGTCTAATGTTTAGGGTTTTATACATGGTTTTTAAAAAAATTAGGGTATATTAACTCATCAGAGATTTATAATATATTGCTCACAAAATGGTGAAAGTGTTGGCTGAAATTGCTCACAAAATAGTGAGAGCATTGGAAAAGGGTGTCCAATAACGCATCTACTTTAATTTCACAATGCACATAATGGTGACTCATAAAATAGTGAGAGTGTTTACTAAAATTACTCACAAAAATGTGAGATCATAGGAAAGAGGGTGATTAAGCTGACCTTTATGTAAATTGAGCACTACCTACATAGTCTTGAATGAGACCTCAAGTCATTGTAATTCCTCCTTACAGTGGAAGATCTGGATGGGTAGAAACAAGTTTGTAAATTAGGCAAATGGCATAGTATATGATACTGATACAGAAATGTGGATAAAAATAGGGTTATTCTTGATTTTTTCCAAGAGCAGTTATAATGAGGAAATAATGGCATGGGTCAGTGATACTAATTTACCTAAAGGCAATTATAATTAGTAGCACCAATAATAAGATAAAACACGATAGAAATGAAGAATACAATTTACAAACCACTATCATACTACCCAAGGATACTAACTCTATGGGAAACATTGAATCAACTACTGAAACTTCATCTAAATCCCCACTTTGAAGGTGCCCAAAGAACCAATGGATTAGATTCAAGGTCAAAAAGGGTGGGGTAGGGAGGGTAAACTAATTTATCCAATAGGGAAGGTATAAAAGGAACAATATACAAAAAGGTACAAGGAAGGAAATGTTATGACAATTGGATATAATGGTTATAGGGTTACCCCCAAGTGACAAAGTAAGGTAAATGGAAGGGTATGAAATAATGGCAAGGGAAAGGTAAGGTAAATAATTCTATTGATCTTGTTAATGTGGAGATGTTCATCCTTATTATCATATGATACAACCAAAATATTCAATTATGTAAATTATTATCCCACACCCCTTTTGAATAGTTGTTTTATCAAGAACCTACTGCTGATTTAGAATACTATAGTATTATTGTGATCTTTCTTAGTCTTTGATTTTGTTTCCTCTAAACTTTGAAACAAGATGTCTTCATAGCCTCTATAAAATAAAGTGTGGCTATGGATGGTAAATAAGGATAAATATTGGTTTAAATTTTTGATTTGACAATGAAGAGATGGATCATAATGGAATGTACAATGATTAAATAACAAATGAAGATTAATATTTTTAGGCATACACAATATTGTTGATTTTGGATTTGACATAGTTTTGGTTATGGAAGGGCTAAAGACTTTTGAATATGATCTTAATAGGACCACCAAATTTTTCCATTATTGAGGTCTGAGAGATGTTGCCATCTGATTATATTATAGAATGGAAGTTGTACTGATGTTATCTTTGATAATGTTTTCATCAAGTAGTGAAGAATTATTATGCTCAGCTATTGGTGCCTTAAAGAGGTTTTCACCAATAAATTTAGTTTGATTGTCCCATAGTGACTTTGATAAGGTTTCAATAAGGAGTGTTAACTTTTGACTTTGATTATCTTCTAGTGCCTCAAATAAGGTTTCACTAGAAGATGCTAAGTTTAGACTTTGATTTCCCACTAACACCTCCAAAAAGGTTTCAGTAGGAGATTTTTCTTCTTCTATATGAATATGGTCTTGGTCTCCCTAATATTATTCAACTGATATGTCACCATGGATTTAGTTCAATAAGGTATGATTCTATTGGTCCCAATAAACACTTGTGAGAGGTGGAATGCTAATATAATGGCTAGGTTATTTGGTGGCATTGATGGAAAGTGGAATGGTAAGAGGTAGCATAATCCTAATAGAAGATACTAGGAGACCTTGTGCCTAAGCTGAAGTAATCATTGTAAAAAACTATGGAAAGAGCACAAATATATTCAAATTGATCTATAAGGCATGTGTAATGAATGTTATAACAACCATGAATGTATTTTAATTCTAAAGTTGAGTCTAACTCAAGTGACTTTGAGTCTGAAGTTGAGATTGATGTTAATTCTAATTTTCATGCTAAATATGGTATCAATTCAAGAATATAACCTATCTTTAATGCCGATTCTTCATAAAGTGTTACCATAAAGATGCTATTTATAATTTTTGGTATTAAATGAGTAATGGGTTGGGGTTGAACAATGGGATATTTATAAATAAGATCATCTAAGAATGACTCTATAGAGACTAGCTTGTCAAAGTGAGGCTCCTTAAAATAGGGTAATGGTCAAAATAATGATTTACCCAAAGGTAGTTATAATTATTAGGGGGTGACTCAACAAAGACTAGCTTGTCAAAGTGAGATTCCTTAACCAAATGGAAAGAGTCAACCAACAACTCCATAGAGACTAGCTTGTCAAAGGCTCATTAAAAATAGGTCAATGGTTAAAAGGTGATTATAAACATAGGTTAACTCATCACAAATAGGTGTTTCAATGAAAATATCATGGATTACTTGGTTCTCTTGGCCTTGTCTTACAATTTGTTGCAAAATATCCATTTTAAACACATTTTGGTCTTTAAATAATGGATCTTAGAGAGGTAATGATTGGATTTGTTATGGCTCAAAGACTAGCTTAAAATTTATAAATTGGGGGAAGTTTGGTAATGGATGAAAAATGATCTATGGTTCAATAATGAGCTCTCTATAAATAGGCTCATCTAAGATGGGCTCAAAAAATATTAACTATGGGTCTAGGATAGTAACTGTGACTTATCTAATAGTAATCACACAACTTTGTTAGGATAACGATCTGCCATATTTGGAAGGGCCTAGAATGGTAATGAATGGGTGCTATGAATCTTGGTTTCTAACTTAGACCAAAGGATGAGGGCCTATAATGGTAATGGATTGGCATTACAGATCTTGGTTGTTGTTGTAGGATGAAGGATGAGGGATTGGAATGGTAATGAATGGGTGCTATAGAGCTTGGTTACTAATGTAGGATGAAGGATGAGGGCATGGAATGGTAATACTTAGATGTTATGAAACTTGGTTACTAATGCAGACAAAAGGATGAGGTCTAGGAATGCTAATCCTTGGGTATTGTGGAGCTTGGTTACTAATGCATGCTAAAGGAGGATTACTGACATAGGTAGTGGATCGGGTACTAATATCATTAAAAGGGTGAACTTGGTAATTTAATTGGCCTAAAGAAGAGAAACAATAGAATATAATAATCATCATGGTTATATTTCTAAATTATCCTAAAGAGGGTAATCTTGGTCTATAAAAATGGTCTTGAACATGGTCTGTTTGGATATGGAACTTGGCATTGGTCTAGGCAAAGTGAATTTAGTCTTGAAAAAAAACATGAGTTAGGCACTTAAAGATAAAATCGACTAAGGAATGTTTGTATCTTGGTTAGTTCTTTCAAAAAATAAAGGTCTAAAGTTCATAAAACACTTGAAACATGGTCTAAAGGATCAGTCAATGCTTTATATGTCTAGAAACTTGGTCTAAATGGAAAAAATGATATATTTATTCAAAAGGTTTAAAATTGATCTATAATGGAGCTATTATCCAAAATCATCAATGGTAAACTTGGTCTTAAATATCTCCAAGGTCTAAGGTCTAGCACACAAATGGTCAAATGAATGGCAAATTTGAATCCTAGTCTTTGCAAAGTGTTTCGAACAAATTTAATTTATGTCTAAAAATGAAAAATGGTGCTAGGTATTTGGAAAAAAAAGTCACAAAGATATAATCAAACGTCATGAACTAAATATAAAATTATCAAATCAATGCTAGGTCTTTGGTAACAAGTCACAAAGCTAGACTTTAAAATAAACTAGGTCTAAAAACTGAAAGGTAAATGCTAGGTCTTTGGTAAAAAGGCACAAAGATAGACTTTCAATTAAACTAGGTATAAGAACATAGAAGATAAATTCTAGGTCTTTGGTAATAAGGTACAAATCTAGACTTTAAAATAAACTTGGTTGAGGTAAAAACTTACAATTAATCTAATCATTGAAGGAAACCATCTCAAAACACTTTGACTTAATCTAGGCACATGGATTCTAAAACAAATTTCACCTTAGTATAAGATATTCAATCTAGGCATACACCTAAAAAATAATTGAGAAATTCAATTTCAAGTAATCAAAATAAGAGGGATGATTAAAGCATTCAATCCTAAGTGATAATCAAGGCTCTAATGTAGACTAACTATGTTTAAGGTTTTAATTGAAAAGAGAGTTTTGACCTTAGTTTGAAGAAAAAAATTGACTTAAATCACATGGAAATAGACAACTTCCTAGATATATGAAAAGGGGTATTCAAGCTAAGCAAGGAATTATTATAATTTATACAATTTAAAGGTAAGAGGTAAACACCCAAGCCAAAATTAAGTAAGACATAGGTGTAGACTAATCAATTTTAAATCTGAACTTCATAAGACAAATTTTGAACTTGGTTTAAAAGACTTGGATTATTTAAATGGATAACATGCTAGACCTAAATGGATGACCTAATGACACCAAATTAGACCAAAGGCATACATGGTTTCAAACTCAGTTTGGAACAAGGTAATGTTCTCAAAATAATATGAACAACGTAACAATTCTACTTTGATAAAAAAGTATGACAATGGTTTTCAAAACTCTAAGGAAAATACTTGGGATGAAATAGACAGTGTAATGATGCCCCATTCAAATAAGTGGCACACACACATAAATGTTTTGGAATGAAAAGTCTATGGCAAAAGTGTGGTACCAAACATGCATAATAATACTCTTAGGCTAATGTGGTAAAAACATGTGATGTTTATGACTCATTTTAAACAACCAACCAAACATTTTATAGTCTCAAAACACATGTAAATCATGGAAAATAAAAATAGCCAAAATGGCTCATCCTATCCCTATTACTGACATGGGCGTGCATAGCTTCAACCAAAATTTCCACTAATATACCAATGTTTGTGAGTAATTAATTGTTAATCCAAAAATTAAATTACATGTGTAGGTAGAGTTTTTATCCCCCCCTCTATGTCTCAACCATTGGTACATAGAACAAACTTAGAGTGAAGATCACTCAACATTTGGCATGAAATTATACATAATTTGGGGTTTGACTAAAAATTTATAGGTTTTTCACTTACTAGATGGTCCCAAGTGTGGCTAACACAAGGGTATAATCACATAATTTGAATCTAAACTGCCTAGCTTACTATGCAAGGGTCTATTCCTTTGCATATAGTCTTTAGTCATGTACTACTTAGTGGAGTCTAATATTTGGTTACTATATGGCCCAATTACTAGTTGGGATGGTTATAACTAACCACTCACCACTATCCCATCTAATGGTTTGCCCAATTTATATACCTCATCATAGAGCAGGGTTGGTATGATGCTAGAAGATAAAACCCTAGGTCAATGCACCCCTAAAGAAATCATAAGGAGGTGATAAAATCTTACCCACAATCCAAGTACATAAAAATAAATAAATGAAAAAGGAAAGATTTTAGAGGTCACTTTTGAATCACCCAATTCACTCAAATCTTGGGGAAAGCATACACAACATTCTTTCTAATACATTTTTTATAAACAATAGTAATAAACTAAGCACTTTTGATCATCTGAGTTCCCTAAAGGGGATGTAGAGAAATCATCCATGCCAAAGCTTGTGTTTTCCAAAATCAAAGAATCTAATCTAAGCAATTTGAACTAGTTAAAAAATAAAAAAGAATTGAAAAATCTATTAAGATCTCTAACTAAAGATGTAAGTTTTTTTTACTAACACCAAATTGAAATGTGTTTGAATTTTTTTGGCCCATTGGCCATGTTTGCACTTGTAAAATATTTTAAAATTATAAAAAAACAAAATTTTAAGTGAATTTTAAAACACCTTAGCCAAATGTGAATGAGTTTTAACCTTTGTAAAATTTGTACTTTGTAAAATGAAAATTTTATTAAAAAACACCCAAACTTCTTCTTTCTTAGATTAATTCCCTCCAAACAAATTAGTGGATTAATTTGTGTTTGAGACAAAGTTATATTCTTTCAATTTATCTCAATACAAACACAAAATTTAAATCTCAAGTTTATAAAAATAAAAAACCATAGAGAAATCATTGGTGATCATTGTAGGGACTGTGGATGATTCCTATGATCAATGTTGATTCTATTGTGATCATTATTGATTCCTATAACCATAACAAAAAAACATGTTTTGAAATAAAAATGCTTGACAAATAATTTTTTAGACTCAAAACTCCCCATTGCATTGTAATAAGAAATTTAGATAGGCAATAAAAACTTGTTAAACCCCCAAAAAATCAATAAAAACTTGATTTTTACTATGTTTTTGGTTCGACTATGTTTCTAAAGTAGAGATTGTTACTAATTCTTCCAATCGACACCAATTTTAGTGATCAATACCAATTTATTACAATCATTGTTGATCCCTATGGATCGCCTGAGATCTCAAACTTCTTCATGTTTTTGGAAATTAAATCAAAAACTTGGCATACAAATGGTTAGATAAACATCCTAAGAAGTAGCTAGAAGAGCTTTATGGGGTGTGATTTCCACTAGGCCTACCATTATGTGATCAATATGAATCCAATAGGGTATATTAATATCTTTATAACATGATAAAAAAATAAAAAACGCACTAACAAAGCTAACAGCTCAAGCCCAAACACTCAAAGAGAAAGAGAACAATATAAGTAACTATTAATAAAATACAACACAACCATTATTTACCTTCCTTGAGATCAAGAGTTTTATGTTGGAAATGAAATAATGTGCTTGATTGTGTGATCAAATTATCTCTGATAATGGTTCTCCTTGCATCATCTCTTCTTGTCACCTTGGCAATGTTGGACTTGGCTTTGGCTTTGGCTTAGATCTCTCAACAAATGAGCATTATAACACTATAAAGAGGGTCTTTAAAGGTATTTTTACATCATAACATCACACCAAAAGACCATCTTTGAGGGAATTATTGAATAATAATATTAAAATTAAAATCTTGTTGAACAATGGGTGAAGCCTTTTATTTATAGCCTTCCAAACTAACTCTAACCTAAGTGCAATTAGGTTAGAGTTAATCATGGTTAGGTTTTGGAGGGGATAAGCCATTAATATTTTCAATTAATAAGCATGGCTCACAAATCCAAGATATTTATTTGATAATTTATGAGTGCTTGACAATTCACAAAAGATGATGTCATGATGGCGACATCATTTTAGATATGTATGTGATGCCATGATGACATCATCAATTTGGATTTATGAATTTATAAAAATATAAATTCAACAATTAATTATCCATGGGATTTTCACCTATGCATTTAATTGGGTTTATGAAAGCATGCTCAAGTTAATTACCATTTTTAAATTTTGATAAGTTATCCCTCACACATGATTAAAAAAGGTCAATTTTCTAGGTTGTAACTTGAACAAAAATTAATTAGAGGAAGATGATTATTACACAAAGTTCATTACCTTTATTAGGGATACATTGACATGGTTTTGAAGATATACATGATGTGCATTAATTAATTAGAGCATTCTAGTGATTTATAAGAATAACTTGCATTGTTTTCAAGAAGTCATTCTAGTGTCTCTTTAGACATGAAAGTGGTGAAAAAAGAGTGTCTACACTTATGACCATCAAAGAAGTAGGGTTGATCTTGCCAATGAAATCAAGTCCTCACATAGAAAATGACTAAAGAGTCATAACTATTCAAAGTGCTTGAACTAGAGCATGTATAAGATCACTGTGTTATTGGCATGATAAATATTTATTAACAAAGGTACATGCATTTGCTTCCATATTAGGCCAATATTATCCAGTACAAAGAAGCTTTTTAGCTAAGATAAAACTTCTATTATGTGCACCACAAATGCCTTCATGAACTTTCCTTAGTGTTAGAATAATTAATCCTAAGTAGTCCTATATGTCCCTTAGCCTTGGTATTTATTAAATAATAAATAATATATTATTTATTAAATAGAGGTATAAGCATCAAGTAAATAAATAATCATATTATAGTTGATTAATATTTAACATATATTAATTGGTTTCTATCGGTATAGATAGACCTATTATTTTTACAATGGTCACCTCCTTTGATTTTTTAATATAATAGGGTTTTACACCTATTGGAAAATCAACCTCATGAATATGAAATATTTCTCAAATTCATTATAAGAATTTTTTGAAGTTTATCTGAGAAGGAGTGAAAAGTTGAAGATTGTATTGGGTACAGAGAATTTTCTATAATTATGAAATAATCATCATTGGTGGGGTTTTTAACTATTTGAGGTTTTCCCATGGTAAATTTTGTGTTGTGTCAATTGATATATGTCATATTATTTACTTACAACTACATTTCTAGATCTTATGTATGTATCTATATTCCTACATGGATTGTTTCATGGTAACATAGCCAACTAAGTGGACTTGATTGACAATCTTGTTTTCAATTACCGTATATTCAAATTTAATGAATATTTAATTTATTACTTATGATCGGTATGGCCTTGGTATGACAATCAGAAGAATTTTTTCCTATTGGTATTGGAAACCTACTTCAAACTTTTATTTGTTGGATCATTATTATAATAATTTTAGATCCCTCTTAGAGCAACCAGTGGACAATTCAAAAGTTTAATTCAACCTCCAAACTCCTTATGGCATAATTGTATGGCCTTAATGCTAGGAAAAAATTCAAAAATAATTATCTAAACTAGGGTTCTGCAAGCACCAATAATGTTTTTATCTTTGTGTGGG
The DNA here is from genome assembly GCA_037957365.1 of Torreya grandis. Lineage (NCBI taxonomy): Eukaryota > Viridiplantae > Streptophyta > Pinopsida > Cupressales > Taxaceae > Torreya > Torreya grandis. The sequence goes on from JARHVA010003025.1 coordinate 857,811, forward strand.
GGGCCATAGTGTAGCCTAAAATCTAAAAAAAATCATTTCTCAACCAAAACAATTTTTTTTAAGATTCCTTCATCTTCAGTAAGCAAATTTAGGGTGATTGAAAAAGTTTCATACTTTTTGAAAGCTTGTACATTTTTTATGGGAGCTTTTTTTCACCTATAGGAGCGCCCTTAGAGCTACATGTATGCATTTTTTTTAATTTAGTTTGATCAAAGTATTTAAAATTAATTTATTTATTTAATTCTTAAATATCCTCTCATTTAAAATTTTTTAACCCAATGTAATAAAAAAGGTTAATATTTTTAATTTTTGTATTTACATGTGTGTGTGTGTGTGTGTGTGTGTGTGTAATTAAAAAAATTAGGTTAAAAAGATTCATTTATAAAGTTTTGCATGTAGTTTATTGAAAAGCTTCCTAGAATGGTTGGTAAACTTCCTTTTGATATAACTTACAATTAAGGAGGTTCCAATTTAAAAACCCCCTAAATTTAATATTATTTTACTTGGTCAAGCTAATTTTTCAAATTTAATTATATTTTAATTCCATTTTTTGGTTTGCATGCCAATGTTTCATGTGTCTAATACCCTTGTTGTTCTATTAAATTTATTTTGACTTTTCACCCAATGAATATTTTGAAAAAAACTAGTTATGTAACTAGTCAATCCCTAAGTTTTAACACCTTTCAGATGTATCTACATGGTCCATTTTGTTTTTTAAAATCTTTTATTATTAATTATACAACTTTTTAAATAATAGTGCCTATGTGGTCTTTCTTAGTACGACTCTTTTGACACCTAGTTTAGTGCAATTTCATTTCAATTTTTTTTCATTATTTTATACATAATTATATTCTTAATTCAATATGCACTTGTGATTTACCTTGTTTTAAAATCAAAGTATTAAAACTCATTAAAAAGGTTATTTTTATTAAAATTGTTCTTACATTAGTATATTTTTATGACACCTTATTTTGTCACAATATTTCATAATTATTATGTTTTTGAACTTAATTTTTTTTTTAATATCAAATTAAATTAAAATTAACTCTAAAATGTTTCATTTTAAGCATTTGTTTATTGTCCTATTTAAAGTGAAGCTATGGCTTCACCTCATTTTTCCTTAGATAAATCTTAAATGATTAATGGAAATAACTATAGTGTTTATAAAATTTGTGTTAAATCCAAATTTATGGCTTACAAGTTGTGTAATGTTGTCATTAGGACTTAAAAAGGCCCTTTTGAATGACATGTAACCATTAAGCTTACCAATTCATTTCAATATAAATTATAAGAAGCTATGTCTATTATCTTGTAGAGTGTTAAGGATGAATTCTTTCTCCACATTGGTAATCAGGAGTCTCCTAACAATGATTAGAAACTCTTTTAATCCATGCATAAGGGCACTTGTCTCTCCAATATTATTAAGTTAATCCTTGAATTGCAAACTACACTTATGAAAGGTGATGAGAAAGTTATAATTTTTTTTGCTAAAATTAAAAATATTAAAGATCAATTAGATGGATGCAATTTTAATTTGATTTAGGATCAATTGATTTTTTTTCATTCAATTAAATATTCATGAAAAGTTTAAAATTTTCATTTCAATTTTGAATTCTAAGTATCAAATGGAGCAAGATATTCTTGACCTTATCACCTTGTCTTCTCTCTTGATTCAAAGAAAATAAAATTATGACCAATTTTGATTCTAAAGAGAATGTTATTCAGACACTTCTCACATTAAATAATGTTTTTGATAATAATAAAAACCATAAATCTAACCCTAATTCTGCTAAAAGCAAATATGAAAATAAGAAATCTAGTAATAAGAATCATAAACCTAAGTTTAATGGAAATTATAATTTGTGTTATAAATTTGGTCATAGGAGGGAAAATTGTTATAAAAATAAAGATATAAATAATAATCAAAATTTTAAAAATAACAAAGGGAAAAAAATCTAATAAAAAAAAGCAGAAGAATCAAAATTCCAATCATAATAACAAGCAAGATTCAAATATTATTACTTTGTATATTGTTTTATTTTCTTCAAATGAACATGAGTGGATTTTAGATAGTAGTGCATTGCACCATATGATTTTATTATATAATATTATATGTGATTATATAAATACCTTTGAAAGAATTTACTTAGGAGATAATTCTTTATTAAATGCAACTAAACAGGGACAAACAATGTTTTCAAATGTTACTATAAATGATGTTTTCTATGTACCTAAGCTTAAAAAGAATTTTTGATCTTATTCTCAACTTACAAATGATAATTTAATTATAACATTGTTTAAAGATAGTTGGTCCATTATAAATCAATCTGGTTCCTTGATTGTTGAAGGTGTTTAAAAGAATGGTTTATATATCTTTTCTCCTTCTACATGTTTACTTTCATCACATAATAAGAATGAATTTCAGTTATGACATGAAATATTAGGACATGTTAATTTTTTAAGTTTACATAATATGTCTGTAAACAATCTTGTTGTTGGGATTACTTTTGTTCCCTCTCATCATGAAACTTGTGAGGGTTGATTATGTGGTAAACAACATACTAACCCCTTTCACAAAAATCATGATACAAATTCCTCACATCCTTTATAATTGATTCATAGTGATATTATAGGGAATCTTAATAGTTTTTTCTATTTTTTTACTTTAATTGATGATTACACTAGAATGATTTGATCTTTTTGGATTAAAAATAAATTTGATGTGTTGTCTAAATTCAAGGAATTTAAAGCTAGTGTTGAAAATGTATCTAATTTTTCTATTAAGAGATTAAGAATTGATAATGGTGGTGAATAGGTTAGTATAAATTTTAATTCTTTTTGCATTAGTTGCACTATTCAAAGGGAGATACAACTCTCTATTCCACTCAACAAAATGGTATTGCTAAAAGGAAAAGCACACCATCATATAAATGGATAGAACAATGTTGCAATGTGTAAATGTTCTTAAGCTCTTATGGGTCAAAACTATGAATACTGTTGTGCATATTCTAAATAGAGTTCATACCAAAGCTTTGCATCTTTCTACCCTTTTAGAAATGTGGTCTAAAAAGAAACCTAGTGTGGCTCATGTTAGGATCTTTGGTAGTCCTGCTTCTATCTTTATTCCTAAAGTTAAAAGAAAGAAGCTCAATCCCACTTCTTATTATTTATTTTTTATAGGTTATGGAGGTAAGACAAAAGTTTTAAGAGTGTATGATCCTTTATATGTTAGATCATTGAGAATAAGAATGTTTTTTTTTTCTTGAAAAATCTTTTTGTGATCCCTCTATGGAACCTCCTCAATGTTCTTTTATTGATGAAATTGACTCTCATGTTTCTCTTTGTGATAAAATAGATTCCCTTGAGGAAGTTGATCCAAATTTGGATAACTTAGATTTTGAAGAAACCCTAAGTTTTAAATTCAATTTAAAAGATCTATATGGGAATAATCTCTAACTCAATCTTCTAATATTGATAACCTTAATAAATTAAGTAGAAGTCAACATTATTATCATGAATTAATGAATATATATGAATGTGAACTTTAATTATTTTAGGAAGACACTGAAGATGATAGATGGAATGTTTCTATGAAAGCTAAATATAATGCCTTAATTAAAAATTAGACTTGTGATCTTATCCCTCCTCTACCTAAAAAGCATATTGTCAGTTGTAGGTGGCTTTATAAGATCAAATATAATTCAATTGATAAAACTTACAATTTTATAGCTAGATTAGTTGCTTGTAGGTTTACTCAAAACCCTAGGATTGACTATGTTGAAACCTTTACTCTTATAGAAAAAATAAGAACTGTTAGACTTCTTATTGCTCTTGCAACCCAAAAGGTTGGGTTATCTACCAAATGGATGTCAAAAATGCATTTTTAAATCGTCATTTAGAAGAAAATATATATATTACTCAACCTAAAAGTTTCACTAACCCTAATAGAGAATATTATGTATGCAAGTCAAAAAAATATTTGTATGGTTTAAAACAAGCTCCTCAAGCTTGGTATTTTATTATTACTTCTTTTTTCAAAGAGTCCAATTTTTACAACTATTATTTAGATAATTATCTTTTTGTTAAAATTTAAAATAGTCATTTTATTTTAAATCTATTATATGTTGATGATTTATTGATTACTAGCAATCTGACTAGTATAATTCATAAATATAAGGATAAACTAAGTCAAATGTTTGAAATGATTGATTTAGGCATTCTACATGATTTTTTAAGAATGATTATATTTTAAGATAAAAATTCAATTATTGTATCACAATCTCAGTATGATCATAATCTTATTGTTAAGTTTAACATGCTTGATTATAAATATACTTATATTCCTATTTAAATTAATATTAAACTTGATCCTAAACTTACATGTGAAAAATCTAACCCTAATTTATATAGACAACTTATTGGAAGTTTGATTTATCTAACCATTACTAGGCCAAATATTTTATATGCTATTAATATTGCTTCTATATTCATGCAAGATCCTTATTTAAATCATTAGAAATTAGCAATGAAAATACTTAGGTATATCAAAAGAATTGTAAACTATGGTTTATTTTATTCATCCTTTAATAATGCTAATTTATATGGTTATTATGAAATCTGACCATGTTGGTATTACTTTAGATCATATATATATATATATATATATATATATATATATATATATATATATATATATATATATATATATATATATGTTTGGTGTAGGTGCTATCATTTAGGTCATCAAGAAGTAACCTATTATCTTTCTCTCTTCTACAAAAGTAGAGTACAAGAGTGTTATATAAGTTGCTAAAGAATCCATGTTGATCTAAAGGCTATTATGAGAAATTCATTTGGAGGTTTCTTAGAGTACCATCCTTTATTATGATAACCAAATTTGTATAGCTTTGGTGAAAAATCTAGTGTAACATCAAAGAACTAAACACATTAAAGTTCATGTACATTTCATTTGAGAGAAAGTCTTTAATTATGATATTAATTTGTAGTTCTATCTTACAAATGAATAAGTGGTAGATATATTTACAAAACCACTTGTTACTACCAAGTTTTGTGTAATTTTGGGCCTCTTAGAGTTTCCATTTAAGGGGAGTGTGCATGACAATGCTACTTCCTAAAGGCCATGTGTTTGTTTTCCTTCTCTATACTTTTTCTCATTGTAAAGCCTTGTAAACTTCATGTGGAAGTTATGTGATTAAATTAAATTTTGTATTCCAATACATTCAAATCATACTTTATAATGGAATTCCTTATGTTATAAAAGGCTCCAAATATGTTTAGTGATTATTCATGAGAAACTGTGAGATGTAGTCTCACGATCATGCTAGCCTAAATTTAATTTTAAATATTTTATGGATTAAAATTATTTTTATTTTAAAAGGTGGTGTTTGGCATGATGAAATTTTTTAAATCCTTCAATTTTCCACAGTTTAATTCCTTTATGGTTACTATGACATTTATCCCCACTTAACATAGGGGAGTGTTAGAATATTTAATGTCTATGCGATGTAATTATAAGACCATTATTACATTATTAAATAATTAGATAATAATGATTTATTATTTATTAAAATGGGTTAACAACCTCATGTAAATAAATAAGAAAACATGAATTATTTATTACTTATCGATAAAAATAAAACATTATTGTTTATTATTTATTGATATTTTAAATGTTCTCGATATGGTTGGACTTGTTGGTTATAATAGTCACCTCCCTTAAATTTTTAATATAAAATCAGGTTTACCCCTATTATTCAATAATTTTGAATAATGAAAAATATCTCAAGTGAATAAAGAGTTTTGTGAAGGCCATTTTATAAAGAAGTGAGAAGGGAGAAGAAGTTTTGTATTGTTGGTTTCTCAATTATTGAATATCACTCATGGTTTTTACCTCCTGAAGGTTTTACCACTTTAAAATATTTTTGTAATTTGTCTCATATGCTTTGATTATTCATGTCACTATAGATTCTACCTATGTGTATTGTTTCATATATCTATATATGAATTCTTTCACTTAGCACTAATTCATATTATTTTACATTTAGATAATGAAACAAAGTTAATTCATAACCTATATCATAGATCATGTTGTAAAGGATGGTATAGTAGTAAGTATTATGGATAAAGGACTTGGTTTGATTTTGAGATAATTCAGGGGGAATGGTTTGATCTTGGAGATAGGAATAGATATCAAAATACCAGGGAGAATTAAGACTAACAATGACACATCATTTTAGAAGATGAACAAGTATGTGATGGAACAATAAGGTTCTCAATTAGAAATTGATACTATATGAAAATTGAAGTAATTTCAATCATAGATCCAATAGTACCCATAACATCAATAGATCTATTGTTGGCTCTTAGAACCTATTTAAACTGGATTAATTAAAATTTGAGTCCACCAAACTTTTATAGGGTACTAATTTCTCATATTTTGTCTAGAATTGATTAAAAACTTGGTTGATAATGATATGATAATATCCATATACTTGTATACTTTGAATATTCTATTATACTATAAGATGAAGTCTATCTATAAAAGCTTCATATTCAACAATTTTAATTGTACATGGGAAACTAATATGAAAGCCTTAGGAATAAGATCACCTTACGATGCGATAAAAAGTATTTTGGTGCCTAATCTGTGAGACATGAAAGAGCCATCAAAATATAGATTCTATTAGTGTGTTTCAATTAAGCTCATAATGGACTCATGTATAAAATGCATCATAAGAGAGAAATATTGAAGAGGAGCTTCTGCCAATTGATTTGTTATCACTTGCCCTTTTATATTTTTTGTTGTGTACTCTATATCAAAATCATTGAGTGACATCACCCATTCGATCATACAATGCCTGATTCAAAAGGCATTAAAGAGCCATCAAAATAGATGTTTTATTTTTGTGCTTCAATTAAGCTCATAATGGACTCATCTAGAAAAGGCATCATCATAGGAGAGAAATATTGAAGAAGAGCTTCTGTTAATTGATCTTCTATCACTTTCCCTTATATATATTTTTTCTATTTTTAGTCTATATCAAACTCATTAAGTAACATCACCCATTTGGCTATATGACTGGTTAAAGATGTTTTTTCCAATAGATATTTTAGAGGGTCTATTTTATCAATCGACATTGTTTTATTATTCAACATGTAATGTCTTAGCTTATACATAGAAAATACTAATGCACGACAAGTTTTTTCCATCTAGATATATTTTTTCTCATAGGATACCAATGTTCAGCTCAAATAATACATGGCTCTTTCATTTACTTTATCATCATGTTGAGCTAAGAGTGCCCCCAAGACATTGACAAATGTATAAATGTATAACAAGAAATGTTTTCCAAGCATGGGAGGAATAAGTATAGGATAATTATCCAAATATTTCTTGATATTTTCAAAGGATTATTAAAAAATTTCATTCCATTGAAAATTTGTCCCCTTTTTCATAAGATGAGTAAAAGAGTAACACTGATTAGATAGCTAAGGAATGAAACACCAAATGGATTAGATTTTCCCTTGTAGACTATGAATCTACTTCAAGTTAGTAGGAGGTGTCATTTTTGTAATAACTCAAACTTTGACTAGATCAACTTCAATGCCTCTATGAGACACAATGAAGCCTAATAATTTTCCATATGTAACCTTGAAGATACATTTATTATAGTTCAGTTGCACATGGGATTCATAATCCTTTCAGAGATTTTTTGTAATATTATTGGGTACTATATATGAGTAATTGATTTGCCTAGAATGTCATCAACATAATCTAATATAATGATGTGAAAAATATCATGAAAGATGATTTTAATTAATTTTTGATAAGTGACACTAACATTTTTCAAGCCAAATCTTATGACTTGACAAAAAAAATAGGCCCCATGGAGTAGTGAATGTTATCTTAGCTTAATCTTCAAGAGTAATTTTGATCTAATTATAACTTGAGAAAACATCCATAAGGGATATAATCTCATATCTTGCCATTGAATCCACAATCATGTCTATATTTTGTAATGGGAAATCATATTTTATACAAGCCTTAGTCAATTTTTGAATAATGTACGGATGTTAATTCCTACTAGCTTCTTATTGACTAACACTACATTAGAAATGCAATCTACATATGGAATATGTTTGATAAAACCTTCTTCCAATAATTTTTATAATTCAAATTTGAATAATAGAGAAATATATGGATGTATATTCCTTAACTTTTTCTTGATTGGTTTTATGTCTGGATGCATGACTAAGTGATGTAATACTAATGTTGGATCTAGACTAGGCATATTTGAATAAGTCTAAGAAAATATATCAATGAATTCTATGATAATATAAATGATTAATTCATATTCCTCTATATTTTGGTATGCACCAAGCTTTATTATATTTATATTATCAATAGTACTAATGTTTATTTCTATTATATCTTCCACAAAAAGTGTGGAACCATCATCCATAATAGAAGGAAAAGAAGTTAGTTGATCATCACACTCAAAATGTGAACTTTAAAATGGATCCATATAAAAGGAATCAAAATCATCACCTTCAATTAAAGGATAATGAGCTATTAAGTGTGGATCTTCTAGAACTATACACTCAAACTCATCATGATCTTCAAGCTTAATTTCTATACTAAATGAGAGGCATAGACTTGTGGACACCTAGGCTTCCTATGAAGGAGAGAAAGTTTCCCCATCCAATGGCACCTAAGACATGTTTTCACCAAAGAACACATTTTTTTTACCCTAACCTGAAAGTGCCTCAAAAAGGTTTTCACTAATGGATCTCAATGTTTTATTTTTATTTTGACTAAGTGAATTCACCTTCTCCCCTAAATAGGCCACAAGATCTAAAGTATATATGAATCCTTATTTATGATCACCTAGAGGGATTCCCTCTCTTAAGCCCATGAAATATACAATATATTCTTCATTTTAAAATGTATCAAGAATGAGATCCTAGTATTGCTCATCCTAATTAATGAGTTTAGGATAATGGAGAGTGAGGGGAATAGTAAAAATAATATAAATGGTAAGGACATAATCAGTGTTGATCAAGTTAGTGATATAAACATCATTGTAGATATTATAAAAGGACTCAATGTCATTATTGGGAACATCATCATTTAATTCACAAGGTGGGTCATTTGGGTGATAAGTGGGTAAAACCTTGGGATTGTATCCTAGACCTTCCTTATTATCATGATTTATATGTATAATAGGATCTATTTTACCTTGCTCTCTTTCCCCTAGTCCTTTGCCTTTGTAAGCATTATGATCCATGATTTTATTAGGTACATGCTACATTTTACTTTAAAAATCAAGAAGATAGATCATCATTGTATAGCCATGAATCATCTTCTATTTTCAAATCTTATAGATTTAAAGCTTTCCTTGAAACAAACATAAGAGGTTTTAGAAGAGAATATGTTGTCCCTTTCAGGCACCATTCCATCTTGGGATAACCATAAGACTTAGGTGATCTTGGAAATTTAGCCACATGAAAATCATCCTCTATACTATATGTTACCAAACCTTTATCATGAATTTTGATATGAGATTATTTTAAAGAGGATTTAGAAGAAATAATGAGAGTATAAAGATACACATAATTGGGTAGAACTGTATCAATTACTACCTATTTATCCTTTTTAATGGGAGTGATAGCACTTGGATAGTAATTATACTAGTGAGATTTAGCTTCCAAATGTTTGTAATCTTAGTAAGGTTGAAAATCCCTAGGAAAAGTTACCTTCATTATGGCATAAGGGAAATTAATGCATTGGTGTAGAGTATAAGCTACTACATGCATTTCTTTAATCCATGGGATACCAAGAAGAAGATTTTAAGGTAGGTCCAAATCAATGACATGTGTAATGTATTGTCAATAAGTAATCCTACCATAATAGGTAATGAAATAGTACTAGCTAATTATTGCTATGTGTTGTCATATCCTTTGATAGTAATGGTGTCATTATTCAAATCCATTAAAGTGTATCCCAATCATATAACTAACTTCAGTGGAATAATGTTAAAACATGATCCATTATCTATCAACACTCTTTTAATATTGTGATGAGTGATTGTAACATCAATATACAAATAATTTTTTTAAGAATCCCCCAAGGATGATATATCATTTTGGTCAAACACTAATTATGGCCCAAGAGATAGATGTCTAACCATTGATTGAAATTGAACTAAGGGAATACTAATTATCACTTGAGATTGACTCAAAATATCATATAGAAAATCTTTGTGTAGCTGAGATGTACATAATAGATCTAAAATAGAAAATTGTGTTGGAATTTTGTTTAACTAATATATAAGGTCATATTATTTCTCGATAGGGGGTACATACTTAGATTTTGACTAATTTTGACTAGGATTTGAATATGGGTGTGAATTTTGATCAATAGAAGGAGGAACATGCCCTTAAATTATAATCTTAGGACATTGAGTTATGTTATCATAATCTTGATTAGGAATAGAAATACCAAAATGAAGGGGTCTTGAAATAGTAACTTGAGGATGAAAATCATAGGGAAAAGGAAATCTTGAATTAGGTGGACTAGATGCTAGAATAGAAGTATTTTCTTGGTGAAAATTATGGGAATGGGCACGAGGATTGATAGTAATGGTAGAAATATGATGTTCCATAATTCATCCCACTGTATTATAATCATAAGGAGTGGCACAATAATCAACATTATTGGTTTATAACCCCTGATTCTGATTATGGTTACTAGTTTCCCTTTATTCATTTTGATCAATAGTATGATGAGGAAATGTATTTTTTAATATTCCCATGTTTTGTCCATTATTAGAAGATGATGCATTATTCAACTCTATTTACTTTCTATCAATCATATATTTTATAATATTTCAGAGCTAAACACATTTATGAATGGAATGCCCTTTTATGTGATCATACTCATAATAATTATAATCCCTATACTAAATTAGTTAGTTTGAGACTCATCAAAAGGTTTGGTGTTTGTCCATATGATCATATTTGTAGCCATAAGTTTTTAGGACACATTTTTAATAGGCTCCCCTATTTGGAAAATAGACATAGATTAAACTACCCTCTTAGAGGAGGTTACCTTTGAAAATTAATTGGTTTTCATTGAGTTTCCCTCTACATTGGTGGTGCTTGAACTATTTAAATATGTCTTGCCTCTATGACTCCATTACCCACCATATTTTTGTTATGATTAAACTGCTTGGGTTTATCTACCACATTTGATGAATTAGATGTTAAAGCTTGATTCTAATTTTGAATTTGATTATAATTTTGGTTATAATCAGAATATTGACATAGAGTTTGATTTGAATAATAAATTTTAATCAATCCTTGACATATCAATGATCTCTTATTTAACCCCCTTTTGAGACAACATCATCAAAAAAAATTGGACATTTTATTCTATGATTTACATCAAGATTAAAATTCATATTATGCATGAATATATTGGTCAACTCAATGTGTGGTAGTGTATGTGGACATTTACTATCTATTACACACCATCATTTAACATAAGTGGTAAAAATTTCTCCTATATTTTAATTGATAACACATAAGTTGACTATAGTTAATTCATGTTCTATATTTTATGCAAAAAAATTGACAAATTTCTTAGATACGTCATATAAAATTGGAATATAATTATGTGGAAGATGAGTGAACCACTTTAATGTAGGTCTGACTAAACTCTATGAGAATAGACAAAGTAAGATGTTTCTATCATAACTAACCTTTTGACAAGCCACAAGAAACAAGTTTACATGCTCTCTTGTATATCCTTTTCCTTTATATTTTTCAAATTTTGGAATATCAAAATGAGATGGAAAAGGTATATTGAAAATATTGGAATTAAATGGATATAAACATATGTGATCCATCTTGTATTTTTTATTCTAATTTTTGGACTGTAGTCTTGATATGGTGTCTTTAATTGCTTGTAATTCCTAAACAAGGAGATTATTTTGGGAAGTGGGTTTAAGATTATGAGGCTATGCATGAAATTATGGATTCAAAGGAAATTGGTATTGATTTTGATTAGAATAATGAATGATAACATGTAAATTTAAAGGAGTATATTGGAATTCAATATGATTAAACTATGAAATGGAAATACATTATTACATAGGAAGAATTTTCATTGGATTTAGTTCTTAATTGGAACATGGTGTCATGTATTACATAAGACTTGACAAACATTATAAGGACCTTTAGACATATTATATTGAGGAATTTGTGAGCTTGATGGAACAATTTGTGACTCAATGGTAACATGCTATAAAGGAATTTGCTCAGACAACTTTACAATATTGGACTTGTACAGTACTTGATGGGATTAATAAATGTTTTAAGTTCTTCCAAAAAGGGTTTGAAGACTCTAAAATTAAATTTTCCTTAGGATCTATGGAAGTTTTAACATGGGAAAGTGAATCATCTATGGGCTCCTTTTCTTGATGTTCAATTAGAGACTCATCAATTAGATTAAGTATCAATACATAAAGGGAATTAAGTTCTTGTTCATTTTTTGTAATTTAGTGATAATAATGGGTGATATTTTGGGTGTAGACTCAAGTAACTCTTTCCCATTTCTTAACATTTTTGGATTTTTTGATGACTGAACTTATTTGGGATTATGGTCAATGAGTGTGTATCATCAATTCACTATGTAATTATAACATGCTTAACATTAGGTTGGGATACTTCTTCTCTATGAATAATTTCTATGGAGAAATCAGTAGGGACTTTAGTTACCATCTCTAATAGATGTAAAATATTATTTTCTCTATTAGTATATAATTGGTTTTCAAATTAAATTTGAGCTACATCATAAAGAGGTGGCTCTTATTTGTATAATAATTGATTAATATCCATACCCACTTGACCCTGAAGATAATCATCCTAATACAATGATTTATCACATTGGTCTTGCACCAAGTGATAGGTTTGGTTTTGTATCTAATCATCCTCATATGCGATATTATAGGCCATACCAATTCAAGTGTAATAAGGCATATTGAAACCAAATGTTGGAATAGACTCAGATAAGAAAGATGTCTCTTAGGAAAAAATAATATGAAACTCTTTGGAAATGATAAGACTTTGAATATATTTGACCAAAATAATAGACAAAACATTGGTACAAGAAAATAGGTATGAAATGCACATGTTTTATAGGTAGAAATGGAACATATTTGATTAGAGACACAAATAGAGTAATGATACAATTTCACACAAGAAGATAGTATGAAACATAAATGGTTTGACTAAGGGATAATGGAATATATTTAACTAGAGACACAAATAGATTAATGCAACTATTTGACACAAGATAAGGGTATGAAACATAAATATTTTGACCAAGGGATAATGGAACATATTTGAATAGAGACATAGATAGAGTAACATTACTATTTCACACAAGACAAAGGTATAAAATGTGAATGTTTTTGACCAATGTAGAAAGAAAAAATTGACCATATAAATGGATAGAGTAACACCTTTTAATGCAAGTGCAATATGATAATGTTTGACCAAATATGAACCCAAGAAATCTTGGCCTATGCTAAAAACCATAAAATGACACAAGTTTAGGGGAATATCATTAATACTTTTGATATACTTGCTTTTGAGAGGATAAAGTTTAAGATTATTTAAAATTAATTAATGAATGTAGGATTTTTACCCCATTATCTCAAAATTTTATACAAAAATCCATCTATGGGAGCTGTTAATTTTTTATCCTTACATCAGTGATAATTCTATGACACATAAGCTTATAACTAAATTTTTAATTTTCCAAATAGTTTGTCTTGATAAACCTTATGTTACATGGACACTTTCAAACTATCTACCAAGTGGATCCAAACCATATAGCTTATTATGTAAAAGTCTTATCCTATGTATAATAACTTTAGCCATGTACTACTTATTAAAATCCAATTTCTAGATCGTTACATGGATTGACACCCTATTCAGTTGGTTAAGTTAACCACTCAATCACTAGCTCAATGAATATTATGCTCAGTTTGTATACCCCACCAAATAAGTGGGGTTATTAAGATGCTAGGAGATGAAAACCTAGGTCAAACGCACCCCTAAAAGACTTATGAGGTGGCTATGAACTTCCATTCACAAGCCAAAATAAAAATGGAAGGTATTGTAATTTTAATTTGTAAGAGCCCACTAGAAGTAAGCAAAGAGCATATCAAGAAAATATTTAGGATTGAACACAAATAAAATATTTTTGTTTTTTAGCCACCCAAAATGGGAGAGCATATGTGAAAAATATCCACATAATACACTCAATAAATAATAAATGACAAAGACTACTTGCATGAAATGAGAAAATTTTGAATAATAAATAAGTATTTTTTTAAAACCCAAAATGAAATGTGAATTGAAAATATGATTTGTTTGATATAAATCACTCCCCTTTTGGAACTTGCAAGCAAATAATGTGATCAGTTTTGCTTAGGGGTCTTTAACAAGTAAAGGAGATTGATTTTCTTGGTTATTTTCAAGACAGAAGTATTTTTGCCAAAACATAGAACAATTTCACTATTTTTAGGAACCTACATAGAACATAGATAGAAGACAAAAAAATAAATAAAAATAATTTCACTAATTAATAGATTTATTTCACTAAATATATGTGAAATTCATAAACAGACAAATAATTTTGATAAATAGATAAACAATTTCACTGAAAAATAGACCTACATAGAAATAGAGAATAAAGAACAAACTATAAAATATGGGGACAATTTCATTGATTAATAGGGTGATTTCCTCAATTATCAAAACAATTTCATTAAAGAAATAATAAATTTACCAATGAATGGAGTAGCAAACCTGAACAATTTCATCAAAAAGCAAAACATTTTTTCTAAAGAGTAGACCTACATAGAAGATAGAGAATAAACCATAAAAATAGAGATAATATTGTCCATTATAGGATGATTTCACCAATTAGCAAAAAAATTAGAGACAATTTCACTATTTTCAAGAATGAATTTGCTAATTAATAGATTAAAATAGAATTGAGAAATTTGAACATAAGAGAGCCAAAATATAAAGATTCTCTACAAATATAAAGATTCTCTACAAAGAAATATTAGTTTATAGGCTCGAATGAAAGGTGTGGGTTGTGACATCCCACCAGGCATGCCAAATGTATCCTTAGAATGTTGATCCTCTATATTTTCATGAAAGTTTGGTCAATACAAGAAAAGTGATTACAAATATTAAATAACACACCTAGGACCTCAGAGCTCAAAAAATACTAAAGAGACTACAAATTACATAAAGACTGACACCATGCAAACCTCCTTTATATATTGATCATTGTTGAGTTGTGGATCAGATGTAGCTTTTAGATGGTGTTTGTTAATTCAAATTTGAAACTATTCCAATGTGCATTCTCACAAGAGGCTTTGTAGAAAAAGAGACTCCATATCACAATATGCCTATAATAAGCATAATCTCAAAGGGAAAAATCAATATCAATATTCTAAAGCATAATTCAAAAAGGTCAACTCCACAATATGAGTTAGTTCCCTCTATAATTGTAGGTTATTATGTTTAATATGATACTAATGATGAACAATACTCAGATTCATACTACAAAACCATTCAACTAAAACATAACAATCACACTGCATGAGATATTACCAATCCTATTTTTGACAAAGGACACATTGATAGTAGTCTCCCATGAGATTCATTGACTAGTATTATTCCTCCCTTCATATACATACTTTCCTTATTTATTAATCCTTGTATATAGTTTAATTTTCATGTTGCCTATACATAGCTTATATCTATAAAATAAAAAATAATAAAATATTTCAAAAACATAACATGAATTTAGATTGTATTCATTGCCATGTTTACATCTCTTATATTTTCTAGGCATTACATATGCTAGCTATCTTGTATAGTCAGTTTTATCATACATATATGATCCACTTGTTATTATTGAGCACTTGAAAATTTCTTAGAATACTTAGCTATACTATAATGATCTAAATTTGTTATTATCTACCCATTGGGAGCATATACATAGATATATGGGTTCTTTATTTGACACATTCACCCATTTCAAGGCACTGTATACAAAGTTTCAATTCTTAGGTTACATATTTATAAACTCTACATCACATATTTATCATTGTTATATCTTGATATTGATCATGCTACACTTGCTCAAATTTTTTTCTAGTTACTACTACTTTAGACTTAGTATATGCACATCATGGATCTTACACAAATTTGTATTACATGTTCATGTACACTTTCATTTCTAGCTTTCCTTATTTATACTTTATTGTGTATCTATGTTTCTTATATTAGAGGGAATTTGAATATGCCATTATTATTTGGATCTATGACACTTATTTTCATAGTATGTATTCTTTGGACATGTGCCCATGTCTTTGTGTATGCCTTCTCGATTGGGTATGTAGACATTTGAACATGTCCTTATATATGTCTCTAAGCCAACTTGCTTTATATTAACATATGTAGACATTTTAACATGTCTTTATATGTCTTTCTTTCTCATATTTAGTGGCATGTGACCATGTCGCTTATATTATGGACCCTTGTCCTACTTTGTATACCTCATGTGTGTTGTATTTATTATTTCTTGTATGTGTCATGGCTATGACACTTATCTTTTGCTTGTTACACATTCCAATTTTAGATGTTATGAGGGACCTTATGTATCTCCCCTTACTAATTGGGTGCCATGATGGACATCATGCTCCATACATGTAGGTAAATACTAAATTATTACTTAAATTTACTATTCACATACATTGTTATATATATCTTGGTAGACTTATAAAGGCTAAACATAACATACATCACACATTACTACCTTATGCACATTATATAACACACATTTTGTAGAGTTCTTTATTTTGAGGATAGTTTTTCATAGGTTCAACACCTCCCCTAAAAAGAGGGGGAATTCATAGGGGGTTGTCATAGAGATTAGGCTATTTAGATGTACTCAAAGTATAATTTTTAGCACACAAACTCAAATTATAGAAATCATATTTTGGTAAACATAATGGGAATAGTAACATAGAGATCAATTATAGTTACATAAAAATTATAAGAGTTAGACACTAGTGT